>JAPXFY010000020.1:65632922-65680422 GCA_030674185.1 Monoplex corrugatus
GCTCACTCTATCCACCTACTGCTCACTTTACTCCTAAACTGCTCACTCTATCCAACTGCTCACTCTATCCACACCTACTGCTCACTCTATCCACCAACTGCTCACTATCCACAATTTGTGCTTTTTTTTTATATTTTGTTTTTGTTTTGTTTTGTGTTGTTGTTGGTTGGTTGGTTGGTTGATTGGTTGGTAGCCTGGTTGGTTGGGGGTGTGTGTGTGTGTGTGTGTGTGTGTGTGTGTGTGTGTGTGTGTGTGTGTGTGTGTGTTTTAATGCGGCTGCACCACAGGTGAAAGCTATTGCAGCAATGCTCCTGGCACACGCAGGTGGTGCCTAAATCCCCTCCGTGTATACAAACATGTAGAATATCGAATACGAGTGTTCAACATCCTGTAAGACATGACAGCAGCTGGCCTGAAGGAAACATCAAAACACCCAGCATGAACGCCCACTAAAAAGACACAGACTGTGCAACAGCATAGTGGGACTGTGATCAGATCACCTAAGAGGAGCTATCTATGTTCTATTGTGTTTAGGCTTTGTGGATAAGGCCAGGGAGTCAAAGGGTTAACTTTTTCCAGTTGGTGGATCGGATGCGGGAGTCAAACGGTTAACGTGTAGTTAGTGGCCTCCAAGCTCGGTTGGTTTAGAGCCATTCTGTCTGTCTGTCCGGATGACAGTGTGTGTGTGTGGTGTGTGTGTGTGTGTGTGTGTGTGTGTGTGTGTGTGTGTGTGTGTTGTGTGTGTGTGTGTGTGTGTTGTGTGTGTGTGTGTGTGTGTGTGTGTGTTCGTTCGTTCGTTTTTTGATTTAACGTCTTTTCACTATAAGTGATATTAGACGGGGTGTGTGTGTGTGTGTGTGTGTGTGTGTGTGTGTGTGTGTGTGTGTGTGTGTGTGTGTGTGTGTGTGTGTGTGTGTGTATGTTAGTGTGTGGTGCTTGTGTTCATGTAGTGTGTGTCGTTGTCTGTGTGTGTGTGTGTGTGTGTGTGTGTGTGTGTGTGTGTGTGTGTGTGTGTTTGTGTTGTGTGTGGGTGTGTGTGTTTCGGTTGTGTGTGTGTGGTGTGTGTGTGTGGTTTGTGTGTGTGTGTGTGTGCGTGGTGTGTGTGTGTGCCTGTGTGTGTGTGGTGGTGTGTCCTGTGTGCCCGAGCATCTCTCTTTCTCTCTCTACCACTGATATAGCCTACTTCTTTCTCTCTCTAACCCTGTATGCATATTTTATATGTGTACGTGAGTGGGGAAAAGAGACAGAGAGAGAGACAGGCAGAAACACAGACAGACAGACAGACAGAAAGAGAGAGAGGGGAAGAAAGAAGAGACAGAAAGAGAAGAAAAAGAGACAGACAGAGGCACAGAGAGAGACAGAGATAGCCACAGGAAGGCAGACAGCCTTTACACTTCAGATTTATTCCTTCAGACCATAGTCTGTGAAAGGATGTGAAATACCGCGAGAAAGACACAGAAAAAAAGAAGAAAGAGAGAGAGAAGAGAGAGAGAGAGAGAGAGAGAGAGAGAGAGAGAGAGAGAGAGAGAGAGAGAGAGAGAGAGAGAGAGATGGACAACACGTTTATTGTATTCTGGCATCTCTGCATACATCTGCATGGGGAGTGTGCGAGATTAGATATGACTATCACATAATATTCTATTCAGCACAGACAGACAGAGAGAGAGCCTGGGAAAAAAAAACCAAGCTAGTCAAGCCATTAAAACAATCTCCCTTTCTATACAGAACTACAACAAACAAAACCAGATTCTTACACGTGGCGCGTGCAACGATGCACTCCTTTGGGCATTCGCTATAATATTCTATCTTTCACCGCTGCCGTCTCTGATGAAAATTCCAGCAGGCATGGAGTGGTGCTGTAGATAGAAGGCGCCAGAGGAGGTGGGGGGGGGGGGAGGAGGGGGAAGGGAGGAGCAGGAGGTAGGAGGAAGGGAAAAGCGTGGCACTTTATTATCATTGTTATTTTTGTTTAAAGCCTAGCCGACTGCGAGGAGCCATATCAGGGCTATAACCGTTTCGTAACATACACAATACTTCAACAGGAAAAAAAAATTAAGTACACATATCAATGCATTTGCGCATATATATAATCTAAGGAAATGCCCCTGGCGCTGACTTCTCCGTCCAATTTATCGCACAGGGGATTTAAAAAGACATATCTGAATACAAATTCAAATATAACTTGGGACACTAAAATCTACATAAAGACGGGCCAAAATGACCTAAAATTGCTTTCGCATATCTCATTACTAGACCTTAACATGTACTCAATGTTTTTACCAACCCAGAGAGAAAGCACACAAGACCTCATCGAACACATACAGGTGAATGGACCAGCAAGGCAGAAAATGATAAGAAGAAAAGACAGAAAGCAAAGGAGGAAGAAAGAAACAAAGAGAGCGACAGAAAAGAGGAAATTTCTAGCACAGAATTTCCAGAAGGTAGGGATACTATTTATTCTGAAAAATCCCCACCGGCATCCCCACGGGGTTAAGCGTGGCACTACGTCACAAAAATGTTCACCGTCATTACAATGAAAGCATAAAGCAAATACATACTGTCATAAGCTTCCGAGAAACCGCTGTTCACTCAACTTCCTCAAAAAACGGCTGGTTTTAAGCCCTCTGACTCCCTCACTCTATCCACCTACTGCCCACTCTATCCACCTACTGCTCACTCTATCCACCTACTGCTCACTCTATCCACCAACTGCTCACTCTATCCACCTACTGCTCACTCTATCTACCAACTGCTCACTCTGTCCAACAACTGCTCACTCTATCCAACAACTGCTCACTCTATCCATCTACTGCTCACTCTATCCAACAACTGCTCACTCTATCCACCTACTGCTCACTCTATCCACCAACTGCTCACTCTATCCAACAACTGCTCACTCTATCTACCAACTGCTCACTCTGTCCAACAACTGCTCACTCTATCCAACAACTGCTCACTCTATCCACCAACTGCTCACTCTATCCACCAACTGCTCACTCTATCCACCTACTGCTCACTCTATCCACCTACTGCTCACTCTATCCGCCAACTGCTCACTCTATCCACCAACTGCTCACTCTATCCACCAACTGCTCACTCTATCCACCTACTGCTCACTCTATCCTCCAACTGCTCACTCTATCCACCAACTGCTCACTCTATCCACCTACTGCTCACTCTATCCACCTACTGCTCACTATCCACCAACTGCTCACTCTATCCACCCACTGCTCACTCTACCCACCTACTCCTCACTCTATCCACCTACTGCTCACTCTATCCACCCACTGTTCACTCTATCCACCAACTGCAAAAACAACCTTTTGACTACCTCACCCTATCTATCAGCTTCCTGCTGGATGCTGGTGGTCAGCGTGCGGGAGTCAAAGAGTTAAATCAAGCACTCTTTTGGTCCTTGTGACCCTGACGTTGGCGTTACGACTTCCAAACTTACGCATTCGTCACTCCTTTACGGTTAACACCTTAGACCCAAAACTGGAAAAGATCTGTCTAGAAACAGCTGAAAAAAAACTCTACTCATACACAACTTCATACCACTAAAGAGGCACAGCGACAACTTTAGTCAACAAGAGACACAACTTCATACCACTAAAGAGGCACAGCGACAACTTTAGTCAACAAGAGACACAACTTCATACCACTAAAGAGGCACAGCGACAACTTTAGTCAACAAGAGACACAACTTCATACCACTAAAGAGGCACAGCGACAACTTTAGTCAACAAGAGACACAACTTCATACCACTAAAGAGGCACAGCGACAACTTTAGTCAACAAGAGACACAACTTCATACCACTAAAGGCACAGCGACAACTTTAGTCAACAAGAGACACAACTTCATACCACTAAAGAGGCACAGCGACAACTTTAGTCAACAAGAGACACAACTTCATACCACTAAAGAGGCACAGCGACAACTTTAGTCAACAAGAGACACAACTTCATACCACTAAAGAGGCACAGCGACAACTTTAGTCAACAAGAGACACAACTTCATACCACTAAAGAGGCACAGCGACAACTTTAGTCAACAAGAGACACAACTTCATACCACTAAAGAGGCACAGCGACAACTTTAGTCAACAAGAGACACAACTTCATACCACTAAAGAGGCACAGCGACAACTTTAGTCAACAAGAGACACAACTTCATACCACTAAAGAGGCACAGCGACAACTTTAGTCAACAAGAGACACAACTTCATACCACTAAAGAGGCACAGCGACAACTTTAGTCAACAAGAGACACAACTTCATACCACTAAAGAGGCACAGCGACAACTTTAGTCAACAAGAGAGACATAAGACAACTTTATTCAATGAGACACGACAACTTTATTCAACAAAAGAAACACAAAGGCAACTTTATTCAAAGAGAAACAAACACAACTGTATTTAACAAAAGAGACATGAAAACAACTTCATTCGACAAAAGAAACACGAAGACAACTTTAGTCAACAAAAGAAACAGAAGACAACTTTACTGAAACAGACACGAAGACAACTTTATTCGAACAGACACGAAGACAATTTTATTCAACGAAAAAGAAACGAAGACAACATTATTCAACGACAGAGACATGAGTGCAACTCTACTAAACTTAAGAGACACAAAGACAACTTTATTCGAAGAAACAACCACAAAGACAACTTTATTCAACGAAAGAGACAGGAAGACAAATTTATTCAACGGAAGAGACGCGAAGACAAGTTTATTCAATGGAAGAGACGCGAAGACAACTTTATTCAACAAAAGAGATAAGAAGACAAGTTTATTCAACGGAAGAGATAAGAAGACAACTTTATTCAAACAAACAGACATGAAGACAACATTATTCAACGAAAGAGACACGAAGACAGTTTTATTAACCTTAAGAAACAGGAACACAAGTTTACGAAACTAAAGACACACACGAGGATAACTTTATGCAATCTGAGACACAAAGACAACGGTACTGGACTAAAGAGACACAGAAACAATGTGGGGGAGACAGGGTCACGCCATAACGCATAATTCGCGCGTGACTGCCAATACGGACAAGAATCATCGCATCACATGCACACAGGCAAACGTAAGGCAGGCAGGCATACAAACACACTCGCGCAGTTAGTTCATGGGCCGACCGACAAGGATGTACATTATTATCCTGCAGCCAGTCAGTCGGTCTTCCTTGTGACCGTATATGGCAAAGGTGAACCTTCATTGCCTCGAGAAGTCGCCCAGAATGCATTATAACAGAGACTGCTAGAGAGTGTATTTTAACCGAAACTGAATGAGAATGCATTGCAACCGAATATCTGACCAAAACCGAATGCGAATACAGTTTAAAACTATTGGAAGAGATGGCAGAAAGCGAAGGAACATGGCAGAAACAAAGAGAGTGACAGAAAAGAGGGATTTTCCAGCAAAAACTTTCCAGAAGGAGGGGTTTACTGAAAGCTTTGATATATGTATACAAACATACACGCCCACACATACATACAAATATCCATACACAGACAGACAGACAGACAGAGAATGAGAGAGAATGTGAGAGATCGAGAGAATGCGTGTGAGAGAGACACAGAGAGAGAAAGAGAGAGAGAATGAGAGGCAGACAGAACGTGTGTGTATGTGTTGTATGTGTGTGTGTGTGTGTGTGTGTGTGTGTGTGTGTGTGTGGTGTGTGTGTGTGTGTGTGTGTGTTGAGAGAGAGAGAGAGAGAGAGAATAATGGTTTGTAAACTACAATGAAGAAGTAAAGAGTTTCACCTTATTATACAGTACGATTACCAACGAAAACATTTCCCTATCATTCATGCTTCCTCAGCAATAATCCATATGTCATAATACAAGGAAGCAAAAACTGTGGAAAGTTCTTTAAGTTCTTTATATAACTACACACACACACACACACACACACACACACACACACACACACACACACACACACACTCACACACATATACATTATGTATGCATATATATTTGTATATATGTCTGTATGTATGTGTATGTGTGTGTGTGTTGTGTGTGTGTGTATGTGTGTTGTGTGTGTGTGTGTGTGTGTGTGTGTGTGTGTGTGTGTGTGTGTGTGTGTGTTGATAAGAGACAGAGGAGGGACAACTCCCGATATTTATCTTCTGGCCTCATTTCCCGAGGAGCACGGGTTGACCCCTAGCTTTTTGTCGGTGTCTCGCCCCCCTGCCCCCTCGCCTTCTCTCTCTCCTCCCCCATCAGGCGGAGGAGTCTAGGCGGATCGAACTCCGGACCTTCTGATTAGAAAAAGCCCGATGTTTATCCACTCGGCCACCACACCCGGCATGAGTGTATGCGGTGAACAACAAAGAAACATCCTTGTCTGTGGGCAGTTTACCTTGAGCCAATGTAAAACCAACTGGCATAAGAAAAAACAAAAACAAAAAACAAAACAAAACAAAAACCACCAAGGTAGAAGACGACGAAGAAACCAAGACAGCTCCTTTCTATAAATTACCGTAAGGCATAACACGTCACATCAAAGCAACAGTCAGTCTTTGCGTAATACATCACAGCTCAGCTCACCACGTCAAAACAAATGTGTTCCTAGTTAAGTTTTTGTTTTTCTGCCCCAGACACAAATTATATAAGATACAAACCCCATATGTTAGATACAAAACCCTAACGTTGGTAGGACCTCAGGACCTAACGGGTTTATGTGCAGTGCCGTGATCACTCTGGATCTTCTCTATCACATGGCATCAGAGACGTCAATGCATATGGAATTCATTCCGAGCGCGGAGACGCCATTTTGCGAAAGTGACACCGACTTAGAGTGGGGGGGGTGGGGGGTGTTAGTGTCGTTTCTTATTTCTTTCAACGTCTATTCACTTGCAATGAATCAGAGGGGGGGGGGGGGTGCGTGTCGTCTGTTCTTTCTTTCCAGCCAGACGAGCCCCCAAAGAAAATACTGTCTTCATCTAGTTGATAGACAGCAGCTGAGCATTTGGGCATTGACTGGGGG
Organism: Monoplex corrugatus; assembly: GCA_030674185.1. NCBI lineage: Eukaryota > Metazoa > Mollusca > Gastropoda > Littorinimorpha > Ranellidae > Monoplex > Monoplex corrugatus. Next base: position 65,639,927 of record JAPXFY010000020.1, read on the forward strand.
AGGGAGGTTTTGTCAGTGTGAGACGAGTTTATACAGATAGCTAGTTGTGTCGTGATTCAGGCCTGTAATTATTTATTCATTTACTTTAGATGTATGCTCCTTTTTTGAAGGTAAGATACACACATACACATGTCATTTACATGTAACCAAGATTATACCAGTGGTAGGCTGATAAAATACCAGTATAAAATATACACTAGGTAAAACCTAGTCTAGTTAGGGTCTCAGGACCTGGCCAGCTCATGGGTCTATGTGCAGACTTAAGGCTTGTGCCATGGTCACCATACACATGGCAACTGCGACGTTAGTGCATATGGAATTCGATCCGAGCGCGGAGACGTCACTTGAGAAACTGAAACATTCTTTCATTAGTTTCAATGTCTATTCACCGACAACGAATCACAGGGTGGGCAGGCGGGTGAATGAGTGTCGTTTGTTGTTTCTTTCAACATCTATTCACATGGTTTTTTTGGTGTTTTTTTTTTTTTGGGGGGGGGGGGTTTGACACGCGAAGGAGGTTTAAAAGCACAAGCAGGTCTGCGCTTATATTGACCACGCAGATCCGAAAAAAAATCGCCATCATTTACCTATCAGTCGGTACCCAGACTGGAACCCCGACCTTCTGTCAGATCGGTGTCCTGACCGCTCGACTGTAACGCCTGTCGTCTGGTTTGTTTCGACCCCTCCACACTTGGGATCATAAACCACAGGGCTTTCTAATGTATATGACACAACTCTTGATGTCATCCTAACTGCTTCACAATTCCATCTGACTCAGTCACACACATACACGCACGCACGCACACACACACACGCACGCACGCAAGCACGCACACACACCACCGGCACGCTAACGGTTATTCACACTCTCTCTCCCACCCACACACACACACCTCTCTCTCTCTCTCTCTCTCTCACTCACACACACACACACGCACGCTTAAATGCTATTCAAACGCGCGCGCGCGCGCACACACACACTCACTCCACACATTCCTCACACACACACACACACACACACACACACACACACACACACGCATTCACACACACTGAGGCATGTTTAACTTATGTTTAATACATGAAACAACAGTACATGTGTAAGTAATGTAGTAGGTGAGCTGCGTCTGTCACAAAGTTCACACACACACACACACACACACACACACACACACACACACACACACACACACACATACATATATATATATATATGTGTGTGTGTGTGTGTGTGTGTGTGTTGTGTGTGTGTGTGTGTGTGTGTATGTTGTTGTATGTATGTATGTATGTATGTATGTATACACACACACACACACACACACACACACACACACAGAGGCATGCTTAGTAAACCCAAGTTCATGAATTAACAATGGCCTTCTATGTGGTCGAGAGAGGTTGATAGAGAGAGAGAGAGAGAGAGAGAGAGAACACACACACACACACACACACACACACACACACACACCACAGAGAGAGAGAGAAAGAGAGAAAGAGACAGAGAGAAAGAAAGAGACAGAAAGAGAGACAGAGACGCAGAGTGAAAGAGGCCTCATGAAACGACAATGGCATGGAGGAGAAAGAGACACAGAGACAGAGACACAGAGACAGAGAGAGAGAGGGTGGTGGTGGCTGGGCTCAGCTCATGAAACGACAATGGCATAATGGCGTACTGTGTCTCTCACAGTGTCAACACTTAAAAACTCGTCTAAAAGTCGTCCGCCACAGGGCCCAAGCACAAGTGGCAACGCTCGTGAGTGAACAGTTGTGTGTGTGTGTGTGTGTGTGTGTGTGTGTGTGTGTGTGTGTGTGTGTGTGTGTTGTGGTGTGTGTGTGTTTGGGTGCTGTGTGTGTGTTTTTGGTGGTGTGTGTGTGTGTGTGTGTGTGTGTGTGTAGTGTGTGTGTGTGGTGTGTGTGTGAGTGTGAGTGTGTGTGTGTGTGTGTGTGTGTGTATGTGTTTATGTGTGTGTGCGAGTGTGTGTGTGTACGTGTGTGTGTGCGTGTGTGTGCGTGTGTGTGTGTACGTGTGTGTGTGTGTGAGACAAGAGTGTGTGTGAGAGAGGATGAGAGACAGACAGGCTGACAGAGACACAGACAGACTGACAAAGAGACAGTGAGCGCCGGGGGGGGGGGGGGGGAGAGGAAGAGAGAGAAAGAGACAGAACAGAGACGAAGAGAAAGAGACAGAGACAGACACAGACACAGTCTCTCCATGCAATGACACAGCAAGGAAAAGAGCCATTTCGTCGTCAACCAGCGACACACATTCGCTGCACAAAAGCGAACAGTTTTGCTTGCCCTATCCCCTATCTTTCCCTGCTGTTTCAGTGTCAGTGATATTGCCTCTACGCCCAGCAGTGTCTCGTCCCTTCGAGCACACGTCCACACTAAGATTCATTCAGCCGCCAACAGCTTCCGACACTACAGCTCTCTAAGCATACCGACAGGAAGTCAGACAATTCAGCATCACGTCTCTCTGATGACTTCCAACTTCACGTCTCCCTGAGGACACTTGACAGCAACCCAGAATTTCCGACTCCACATCCTTCTAAGAATACTACGTCCCTCCAAGGGCACTGATAGCTACCCAGACTTTCCAGCATCACGTCCCTCGAAGGACACTGACATCAACCCAGAAATTCCAACACCACGTCCCTGTAAAGACATTGAGAGTCCCCCAGAAATTCCAACACCACGTCCCTGTAAAGACATTGAGAGCCCCCCAGAAATTGCAACACCACGTCCTTGTAAAGACATTGAGAGTTCCCCAGAAATTCCAACACCACGTCCCTGTAAAGACATTGAGAGCCCCCCAGAAATTCCAACACCATGTCCCTCAAAGGACATTGACAACAACCCAGAAATTCCAAAACCACGCATCTGTAAGGACACTGACAACACCCCAAAATTTCTAACTCCACATCCCTCAAAGGACACTGACAACAATCCAGAAATTCCAACACCACGTCACTCAAAGGACACTGACAGCAACCCAGAAATTCCAACACCACGTCACTCAAAGGACACTGACAGCAACCCAGAAATTCCAACACCACGTCACTCAAAGGACACTGACAACAATCCAGAAATTCCAACACCACGTCACTCAAAGGACACTGACAGCAACCCAGAAACTCCAACACCACGTCACTCAAAGGACACTGACACACCAATTCCAACCACGTCACAAAGCACTGACACACCCAGAAATTCCAACACCACGTCACTCAAAGGACACTGACAGCAACCCAGAAATTCCAACACCACGTCACTCAAAGGACACTGACAGCAACCCAGAAATTCCAACACCATGCATCTTTAAGGACATTGACAACCACGTCCCTCTAAGGACACTGATAACAGCCCAAAACTTCCAACACCACGTCACTCAAAGCACACAGACAACAACCCAGAAATTCCAACACCACGTCCCTCAAAACACTGATAAAAACCCCAAAAACTTCTAACACCACGTCACTCAAAGCACACTGACAACAACCCAGAAATTCCAACACCACGTCCCTCAAAACACTGATAAAAACCCCAAAAACTTCTAACACCATGCCACTCTAAGCACACTGACAACAACTAAGAACTTATCGACACCACCACTCTCAAAGGACACTGACAGTAACCCAGAAATTCCAACACTAGTCTCTCTAAGGACACTGACCTTAAGTCAGAACTTCCAAAATAACATTTCTCAAAGAACAATGACAGCAACAAAAAAACTTCCAACACCATGTCCCTTAAGGACAATGACCCAAACCAGGACTTCCGATATCACGTCTCTTTAAAAACACTGACAGCAAGCCGCAAATTCTGACACCAAGTCCCTTTAACTGACACCAACCTAGAACTTCCAATACCACCACACCTTTCTAAAGACATTAACACAAACCCAGAACTTCAAGGTCACGTGGACCACAACAACAAAAAAAGACTAAAATAACCATTATTTGAGGTAATTGTGTAAACAGCACTTTCTCGTGAAACTTCTAACAATATTTACATTGTTTTCATTGCTGAGACAGCCGACAGTTCTCCTCGACACAAGTCAAAATTTATCCTGACAGAGGCTTCTTCGAGGTCACTGTGAACTTTGTAAAGTACAACATCTGGATTTTCTGGTAGTTTACTTCGTCTTTCTGTTTCTTTTTTCTTCTCTCTCTCTCTTTCTTTCCTTCTTTGCTTGCTTGCTTGCTTGTTTTCTACACATAAAACGGCCGATTGATAGAATGGCTTGACAATCTTCATGTTATCTATCCTTATTTATGGGAAAATGAGATCATCCAGTGTACAGCAAAAGATGATCACAACGAACGATGACCGACATGAAGACACACATCATCAGTGCTGGCCGTTTGTCAGCGCCCCAAAAATGGTTGTGACGATACTCTGTGTGACGTGTGACATATCCTACACAACCAAAACCTTTTATGTACAAGGCTCGTGACCAACACTGCAAACATCTGATGACGTGTTATATGTACAGACACTAACCATACAGCGTGCGCACGCGCGCGCACACACACACACACGCACAGACACACACACACACACACTGGAAAGGCAATGTGAATGTTCGTAATAGTCGAGTCATCGAATTTTTGACAATGCACAGTAACTCAAATAACAATGCAATGGCGCTTCTTTCCATCTTCCTTTCTGAGAAAGAGAGAGAGAGAGAGAGGCAGACAGAGACAGACAGACAGACAGACAGACAGAGACAGACAGACAACGACAGACAGAGAGAGACTGAGAGAGAGAGAGAAAGTGAGAGAGAAAGAGAGAGAGAGAGAGGGAGGTGAAACAGATGGAGGGAGGGAAAGAGAGAGGGAGGAATAATTGTTAACCTTCTACTTCCGTTCTATTTAAAGCTAGAGACAAAACAGAAGAGCAACAAAACAAACAAACTGTCGAAGGAACACAGAAACAGAGCAACAGAGACCGACAAAACAATCTCTTCCAAGTTTCATCATCAAGCATCACACACATATAATTATACAGAGAATGAAAAACGATATATTATTATTTTCCGATGGCAGATCTCATTAACTATAAGCCTTTTTTTTTTCAAACTTGCCTTCACTTGCATTCTGGATGTTCACAGCTTCCATGAGAGAGAGGGAGAGAGAGGGGGGGGAAGGGGAGAGAGAGAGAAGAAAGAGAGGAGAGAGAAAGAAAGAGACAAGAGACAGGCAGATGCACACAGAAAGAAAGAGAGAGAGACTAGACAGACAGACAGACAGAGAGAGAGAGACAGAGAGAGACAGATAGAGAGAGAGAGACAGAGAGAGAGAGAACATCTGTTCTCGGTGTGATCAATCAGCACTTGTACATATATCATAAGACAGCGTGGGGGGGGGGGGGGGGGGGGGCAAAAAAGCACAGAGCAAGTGTTAACACCAGCTGTTACCAATAATCACTCAGACTCATGACGCGTGGCTGCTGTATTGCTGTGCATGATAGGGTAACTAACTCCTATTTATTGTAAATAAATCCTGTTTATTGTTACATAATTCGGGCTGTGTGCGATAGGGTAAATAAATCCTGTTTATTGTTACATAATTCGGGCTGTGTGCAAAAGGGTAAATAAATCCTGTTTATTGTTACATAATTCGAGCTGTGTGCGATAGGGTAAATAAATCCTGTTTATTGTTACATAATTCGGGCTCTCTGCGATAGGGTAAATAAATCCTGTTTATTGTTACATAATTCGGGCTCTCTGCGATTGGGTAAATAAATCCTGTTTATTGTTACACAATTCGGGCTGTGCATGATAGGGTAACTAAATCCTGTTTATTGTTACATAATTCGGGCTGTATACGAAAGGGTAAATAAATCCTGTTTATTGTTACATAATTCTGCTTCTGATAATACTTGTTTACAAACTCCTTGATACAGATATTCATCCCACAGTCTGTGACCAATCTTCACCCAACCTCTTCGTTATGCTTCTGATACTACTTGTTTACAAATTCCTCGATACAGATATTCATTCCACAGTCTGTGACCAATCTTCACCCAACCTCTTCGTTATGCTTCTGATACTACCTTGTTTACAAATTCCTCGATAGAGGTGTTCCACATTTTGTCGCCGATCTTCTTCTGCGTCCGGGCTGTACAACTGGAATGAGCTTTTTCTGTCTCGTCGACAGTCACATACCCAATTTTCCTATTTAGGTCTAACCCTGAAGACATACCTTTATTTCATTCAGTGATTTCCCCTCTGTGTGCTCATACCTTTTTATCTAGCAGTGATTCCCCCTTCCATGTGCTCACTCTTTCGTCTTACTCCCACTTTGTTCCCCCCCCCCCCCCCCCCTTCCTGGTTTGTGTGCGTTTTGTACCCTCAAGTTTTTGTCCTTGTGAATGGGTTAGGGGAGTGTACGCTTTGATTTGATTTGTATATCAAGATTTGGCGCCGTGGAGATGTCACTATCGTTATCACAAAGTAAACCGAAAAGGACATTCCTACCCAGTTACGGAATGCAGACGTCATAAAAGAAACAGCATGACCATATTTACTTAATTATTTGGACTGTGACTTGGTAACTTTCTTATTGAAAAAAAAATTAAAGTGACTTTGTTTTCACCACTTATTGTTTGCGTCTGGTAAACAACGTGTCTATAATTTCTTCCTTTTTCCATTTTTTTTGTTTTCTTTATGTGTTTTGTGTATTTTTCTGAGTTCGGGTCCGCCCCCCCCCTGTTTTTTATCCTTAGAAGACCCAAAGGTCGAAACTGCTAAGTGTTTTGTTCGGTTTTTCTGCTTGTGTGAACAGTCTTTTAGTTCTAAGGTAAGTCCAGTAAACATTCTTATTAACGGCGCTTATTCTTATTATTATCATCATCTTGATTTTATCAGGACTGGAAAAGCAAACGGCGTATTCTCTGACGTACGATGATGATGATCATCATCGTCATCATCATTGTTGTCTCTGTGTTGCTGCTGTTGTTGTTATCATGATCATTATCATCAATATCATTACAATTATCATCATCATCATTATCATCATACATCTTTCTTACATAGTGATACTCCCAACTCATCTGCACTCACACATAATCATCACATCAGACTTTTTAGTGGAGCACACTAAGAGAACTCGAGCTGCTGGGAAAGCTGACCACATTCCACAATGTTGTTTACACAGTCTGACTGTGCTTGTCTTGTGGCATTTCTTATCACTCACTCACCACACACACACACACACACACATTCATACATACATATATACACACACGCACGCACGCACACACACACATACACACACACTCACTCACACACACACATACACACACACCACACATACACACACACACACCACCCATACACACACACACACCACCCATACACACACCACACACTGACACAGACTACACACACACACACACACACACACACACACTTAATATTTTCTGAATAAATATTTCCTCACCCCTTTCACTCCCTCGCCATATAATTCGCCAGCTTCCTGTACTGTCAGCCATGACAGCAAAGCAAAAACTTTACCCTTTGACTCCCTCATCTACCTAACAGCTTCTTGTGTAACCAGCCATGATAGCCAAGAAAAAAATTAACCCTTTGACTTCCTCACCTACCCAGCAGCTTCCTATATTATCAGTCACAATAGCGAAGGGAACAAACCCTTTGACTCCCTCACCCTAACTAGCAGCTTCATGTATTATCAACCGTAATAGAAAAAGGCAACGGAGGATAGAAACGGATGGAAGGCATGATCGCCAACGCCATGTGGCAAGGCACTTGATGATGATGATGAATAGAAAAAAAATTAACCCTTTGACTCCCTCACTATCCAACAGCTTCCCGCAGGACGCTGGTAAACAGGGTGAAGGAGTGAAAGGGTTAAGCTTTATATGCAACAGGTGGACAGGGTGAGCGAGTGAAAAGATTAATGGAAACCTAAAGGGTGACAACTGGGGGAAGTGGAGAGTTCGCCAGTGACACACCCCGAACACACTTAACCATTTGACTCCTGTACCCTATCCACTAGCTGCAAAAAAAACTTAACCCTTTGACTCCCTAACCCTATTTACCAGCTTCCAGCAAGAAACTGGTGGATAGTGTGATGGAGCCAAAGGGTTAAGTTTTTCCTTTGCTATCATGACGATGGACGATGCTAGTGCACAGGGTGAGGGAGTGAAAGGGTTAAGTTTTTCCTTTGCTGCCATGATGATGATGCACGATGCTAGTGCATAGGGTGAGGGAGTGAAAGGGTTACGTTTTTCATTTGCTGCCATGATGACGATGCACGGTGCAAGTGCATAAGGTGAAGAAGTCAAACGGTTAACATGCCCACACAGCGCTGGCAACGCCTATGTCATGTACGGTGGAACAGAGGGCGTATCGCACAGTATGACAATGCTCCACCCACACTCCCTTCTATCAGCATACATGAAATAATAAAAATCATTAACCCTTTGATTCCCACACCCTGTCCACCAGTATCATGCAATGCTAACTATGTCAGCAAAGCAAAGACTTAACCCTTTGATTTCCTCACCCTATCCACCAACTTCCTTGTGGATAGGGTGAGGAAATCAAATTGTTTTTGCAGTTGGTGGATAGGGTGCGGGAGTCAAAGGGTTAACATCTCGATATCTGCCGGCTGGTTGCTTCTTTTGATAAGATATTATCTCAGATTGAGGCAGCCGAGAAGTGGTTTCTAAGAAGAATGTTGAGAGTTACATGGACAGCAAAGAAAACAAACGAGACAGTCTTGAAGGAGGCAGACACAAGAAGATCATTCATAAGGAAGATTAGGAAAAGACAGGCAACATTTATAGGCCATTTTATGAGGAAAGGGGAATTAGAGCACCTGGTCACAACAGAAAAGCTGAGGGAAACAGAGCACCAGGTAGACCCAGGGAAAAAATATTGGACTTGCGGAGTGGCTGAGGACAGAGAGGGTGGAAGATGTGCTAGCGGCAACAAGGAATTGATGCATATAAATGGCCATGTGGCAGGGCACTTGATGATGATGATAAGATAAGAGTTCAATCCCAACCCGCAACATTAACACCCTTTGACTCCCGCACCCTATCAAACAGCTTCAAAAACTTGACCCCTTGACTCGCTCATCCTATCCTCCAGCTTCCTGCAGGAAGCTGGTGGATAGGGTGAGGGAGTCAAAAACTTAACCCGTTGGAGGGTGAGGGAGTCAAAGGGTTAAGTTTTTGCAGTTGGTGGAAAGGATGCGGGAGTCAAAGGGTCAAGTTTTTGCAGTTGGTGGATAGATTGCGAGAGTCCAAGGGTTAATGCTGTTTTTAAGTTTTTTGTAGTTAGTGGAAAGGATGCGGGAGTCAAAGGGTTAAGTTTTTGCAGTTGGTGAATAGGGTACGGGCGTCAAAAGGATTAAGGCTGCAGGCTAAATGTAACTACAGATTACTGCTCGGTCAGGCAGTCTCCATACGAAATGAAACTCCACAACCATTATCACTAACACCCCCGTTCTACTCATCGTAAAAAACATTGTGAAAAATAAGACAGAAACAAAAACCTGCCCTAGATTCTGTGGCCCTTCATTGTCTACCCTCTTTGCTTCAACTCCTTCCCTCTCCTGTGACCTCAGTGTCGGGGGGGGGGGGGGGATGAGAGAAGAGCCCATATCAGCCGCTCGGGGGTACTGACACAGCAGTGGCGCCAAAAAAAAACCAAAAAAAAGTGGGGCAGGAAAACTTTGATCATTAAATACACGAATGAAACAGAATAACTTTTTCAAAAAGTCAGAAATTGTCTGCCGCAGGGTAATATCCCCCCCCCCCCTCTCTCTCTCTTCTGCTCTCTCTCTCTGATCTATTGGCATATATAAAATAATAAATCAGTGTTTTATCATAACTCATTTCTATGACTTGTTTCACATTGCATGTCTTAGGTTCATCTGTTTTTAATATGCTTATATTGTAGCAACATTTATAGGCCATTTTATGAGGAAGGGGGATTTGGAGCACCTGGTCACAACGGGAAAGCTGGAGGGAAAGAGAGCACCAGGTAGACCCAGGGAGAGAATGCTGGACGGACTTGCAGAGTGGCTGGGGATGAAGAGGGTGGGGGAGATGCTGGGGGCAACGAGAGATAGAGATGGTTGGAAGTCCATGGTCGCCAACGCCATGCGGCAGGGCACCTGATGATGATGATGATGATATTGTAGAGTAGCAAGAACCTGCTGTAAAACAGTCCAGTGGACCTAATGCTACTAGAGTAATAAAAGTATTTTGAAATCTGAACTCTCTACCTCCCTCCATTTCTCTCTCTCCCTCCCTCCCTCTGTCTCTCTCACAAAAATCATTATCTATTAAAATCAACAATAAAGTACTCTGAAGTCAGCTCTCTCTCTCTCTCTCTCTGTCTCTCTCTCTCCTCCACCCCCATCCCCCAATGAGCTGTATTATTTACAGCAATATAGGCCAGCGCTCTAGTCTGATATCATCAGCAGACTCAGTGTCACCTTCTCATTGTTTGTGGATGAAAATACAAAACAATCTTTCGCAGTGTGTGCAGATTTTGTGCATTGTTCTTGTTAAATACATAAGCAGAGTTGTGCAGTCGTCAACAAGCTGCAGCAAGGCAAATGGAGCAGGCCTACATACATACATATATACATACATTACATACATACATACATACATACATATAGCTGTGGCTGCAGGGCTTAAAATAATGACTAGGTTGGGAATGTGTTGGCCTGAACTTTGCTGTGCGAGGGTCGCTGATGAGGATGTGTGTGCAGATGCATGTATCTGATATTCTCTATTTTATACATAAAGATTTGGAGCTTTCTTCTTCTTCTCCTCCTTATTCTTATTATTATCATTAGAAGTAGTGGTAGTAGTAGTAGTAGTAGTAGTAGTAGTAGTAGTAGTAGTAGTAGTAGTAGTAGTAGTAGTAGTAGTGTGTGGTGGTGGTGGTGGTGGTAGTAGTAGTAGTAGTAGTAGTAGTAGTAGTAGTAGTAGTAGTAGTAGTAGTAGTAGTAGAGCAGCAGCAGCAGCAGCAGCATTATCATCACCATCTGTTACTGTTATCATTATTCAAAATGTTATTACTGCTATTGTCATTATGATGGTGATAATGATTATCATCATTATAATCGTTATCATTATTCTTGTCATTATTATTATTAGTAGTATTGTTTTCATCATCACTGTCATTATTACTATCATCAGCAACCTCGTCGTCGTCGTCATCATCATTATCATCGTCACCATCACTGTTATCATTATTCTTACTATTATTATTAATATCATCATCACTATCATGATACTGTTACTAATGATGATAATTATCAGTAGCAGTATTATTACTAATGACGGTAATTATCAGTATTATTATTATGATGAACTACCTACTGCAATGTCTGACAGAGAAGGATGGAAAAAACGTGTCATGGATAGCCGAGCAAGCTCGACATGATGATGACGACGATGATAATATAATCGGGTTTTCTACACCACCGTCCATAGACCTGATTTGGCCCCAGCAGTCGGCTGGGCCAGATACAGAAAGAAACATGAACTTGAATCACCACTGTCCGATAATATGAAAAGATTGCATAAACGTTTCACAATAACGCATCACCCACACTTCTGACCCCGACACGACACTGTACTTTCAGACACAAAGCCCCGCCCTCCCCCCATTCCTCCCGCCCCTCCCCCCCTTCTATCGCGCGACCCTCACCCTTTTATTGTTTGTTTGTCTGAAAAGTGGTCGAGGGTGGAATGCACGCGATTCAACAAGGGTCAAAGGGGTGGGGGAGGGGGGAGGTTGTAAAGAGAGAAAGGGGAGAGAGAGAGAGAGAGAGAGAGAGAGAGAGAGAGAGAGAGAGAGAGAGCGAGAATACAACAGAAGAGAAGAGAGAGAGAGACAGACAGATAGACAAACAGAGAGAGAGAGAGAGACAGAGAAGAAGACTGCGGAGGGAGGGATGAACGGGGAAAATAAGGAGCGGGTAGGTCTTGGAGCCGAGGAAAGGGAGGGTAGAAATGTGCAGGTGAGGCGAGTGTACGGGATGTCTAGTGGTGGCGGTGTGGGGGGGTGTGGGTGGGAGTGGTGGTGGTGGTGACAAGGAGTGTCGGCTGATCCATGAAATACCACTAGCCAAACACCTCTGTGTGTGTGTGTGTGTGTGTGTGTGTGTGTGTGTGTGTGTGTGTGTGTGTGTGTCTGTCTGTCTCTCTCTCTCTCTCACACACACATACACCAAAGACGTTACAAACTGCACTCTCTCTCTCTCTCACACTCACACACACCAAAGACGTTATAAACTGCGCGCACACACACACACTCTCTCTCTCTCTCTCTTACACACACACACACACACACACACACACACACCAAAGACGTTATAAACTGCACTCTCTCTCTCTCTCAAGCACATACACACACACACACACACACACACACACACACACACACACACACACACACACACACACACACGCACAAAGACGCTATAAACTGCACACACAGAGTGAGAGACAGACAGACAAACAGAGACAGAGAGAGAGTACAGAGCAGAAGGGTTCAGGTGTGCTGACGCACCTTTCAAAAAAAAAAAAAAAGTGTACCGGCCAAGAAGACAGCTCAGGTTGTTGAAGATCCCAGTCTCTGTATACTTTACTTGGCGACGAACACTTCGGACGAGTTAGCGGTAAAAGTTTTGGTGTGTGTGTGTGTGTGTGTGTGTGGTGTGTGTGTGTGTGTGTGTGTGTGTGTCTGTATATGTGTGTGTCTGTGTATGTATGTGTGTGTGTATGTGTGTGTCTGAGTGTCTGTGTCTCTGTATGTCTGTGTCTGTGTGTGAGCGTGCCTCTCTCTCTCTCTCCTCGCTCTGTGTGTGTGTGTGTGTGGTGTGTGTGTGTGTGTGTGTGTGTGTGTGTGTGTGTGTGTGTGTGTGTGTGTGTGTGTGTGTGTTGGAGAAGAGAAAAGTGGATATAAGGAGGAAGGGGAGAGGGAATAAAGGTCCGACAGAAAAGGAAATGTGTGTGTATGGCATCCTAAAACTTGAGATCATGTTGAAGGACACACACACACACACACACACTCACACACAGATGAACAGAGTGGAGTGGGGTGAGGGACCGAAGACCTTGCCTCCACACACACACACACACACACACACACACTGGGAGATGCTATTCTTCAACATAACCAATCAATCAAATTCTTCTGAGTTCTTCGTATCGCAAAATTATCTTGAGATCGGTATATACAATACTCGCTAATAAAAGCTAAAAACAACACACACAAAAACGCCTAAATTTCTTGAAAATAATTTGAAGTAATCATGGGGTCAAGATTCACCAGTCCCATGTTGTTACCTTGTCTTGTTATTCTATGGCATATCCTGCTTATAATCATTGATTTAGGTCAAGTGGGACCTGCTACTACAGTACTGGTAGTAGTACTACCTCACTTGATTATTTTAACGATAATGATGATAATGATGATATACAATAATTATTATTAATCATCATCATTTTTTAATTTCTTTATTTTCATTATCAATATCATAATTCTTCTTATCGCTATTATCATTACTATTACTATTATTATTACTACTATTATTATTATTATTATCATTTTAACCGTTAAGCTGCAACTAACGGTACACCGTTAAGCTGCAACTAACGGTACAACTTAGGGAAATGTGTACGGTTATGACTGGCGAAAATGTGTACGTGGCAACATCAGTACTGCTGCAGGCGATAAAATCATTCAAGTTTCAACGTCTGCCGTGACATAGATCTGACGATCAATCAAGCAGAAAGGTCGCTCCCTACAAGTCTCGGCCGTTTCACCAACCGAATTTGACGTTACGTTTACTAGTTTAACTTTTTATACCTACTTCACATCATCATCATAAATCATTTATTGTCAGGTTCACATACACTTTGTACTGACATATTACAATGTATTAACTCAAAAAGTTTTGCATAACTGATATTAATTTAAAATAATGCATGTATTACTTACCTAAGTTTGGTAAAGAATTTCTTACAAATAAACGTTATATGTAGATTTTGGTTTCGTATGAATACAGTTTGGTTTGGTACAAATCTTAGATTTTAGTTTCGTACGAATGTACTTTGGTTTGGCGCAAATCTATTTTGTGTGGCATGATTTTATTTTTGATTTTTTTTTTTTACTTTGGTATGATTTTTTTTTCAATTTGAGGATGCTTCGCCAATTTCAAATTATTCATGCTATCCATCTGTCTCTGTGTAGGCCTACTTGTTCAATTCGAATATTTACGTTCAGTTCTGTCTGGTTTTCTGTCAAAATAACTGGCATTAACTAATTTCATCAATCGGAGTCTGAATGAGTCTGCGTAGATCTAGGCTACTCTGTGTGTGTGTGTGTGTGTGTGTGTGTGGTGTGTGTGTGTGTGTGTGTGTGTGTGTGGTGTGTGTGTGTGTGTGTGACTGTGAGTGTGCGCACGCGTGGGTGTGTACATGCAAACTTGCACATGCTCGTACATGTGCCATAAGTGTATAGAGTGAGAGTGAATGAGTGCATGTTCGTGTAAACTCTTGCGTGTAGACGGAATGTGACACCTTTACTGTTTTTGTTTGTTTTTTGTTTTGTTTGATTGTTTTGTTTTGTCTGTGTTGTTTTTGTTTTGTTTGTTTATTGGTGTGTGTGTGTGGTTTTTTGTTGTTGATTTTTTTCATTTCACTCTTCATGGATTGTTAAAGTGGCAGACTGGGTAATATACGTTTGGCAATGGCATGCCTCCATCTAAGGTTCTGTGTTGGTCAAAAACCGTGAATCTAACGGCCTGAGGATTTGACAGTCATCTGTCAAACCGATGAAGACGGATGAGAAATGATAGGCACATGACTGTCTAGACGTACACCGTAGTATGCTAAGTCTTCAAGGGTCATAATGAAATTAAATGAAAATCATACAGAAATTATTCATTAATCAATCAGTTGAGCAATCAATCAACTGATCGATCAATCAACCATCAAAAAGTCGAGACCTATAAACAATTTCCCTTGTCAAGACATGTGAACAGTCTCTTTCTCTCCGACATGATATCAACAACGCATCATAATTAGACAAATAAATTACAGAAACGTATCCAACGCTTTACACACACACACACACACACACACACACACACACACACACACACACACACACACACACACACACACACACACACACACACACACACACACGTCGTTTGTTTGTTTGTTGCTATTTTATGTCTTTCGTATTTCTTCTTTTCCTTATTTTTATTCTTTATTTATTGTTATTGTTGTTGTTGTTTTCTTGCTTACTGAAAACAAGCCACGCTTGTTCTAAATCTATATAGGTTTGAGTTTCCCCTACTCCCTTTTCGTATCCATCGTCCAATTTCAGTCACCGCAAATGTTCATCGTTTGGTTCCTTACGCTATAAGAAAGTGAACGAGAATAACAGTAATGGTGCTGTGGAATCTGAGACTGGGACTACCTGACAGAACTGTTCTCCATGTTTATTTTCAGATAATATCCTGACGTCAACCACGCCCGTGCGATACTGTCGCCTGCCGTGTTGGTCAGGAGATTAATCTTGAGCAACTCTCAATGATTCATCAGTGAAATGGACAACCCTCTTGACTCCTGCAACCTGTCCACCAACCGCAAAAACTCAACCCTTTGACTCCCTTACCATATTATCCATGAGCTTCCTGCTAATAGGGTGCAGGATGCTGCTGGGTAGGGTGCGGGAGTCAAAGGGTTAAGATTCCTTGATTGTTGTTGTCCCAGTCTTCCCAATGAAACCACAGTAAATTCAACTCTAAGTAGGAGCCGGTTGGAGCTCAAATACAAAATCCTACGATGTGAGTATATGTGTGTGAGGTTTTGTTTTGTTCTGTTTTTTGTTTAGGGGTTTTTGTTGTTGTTGCTGTTGTTGTTGTTGCTTGCTTGCTTGGGACTAATGGAGGTTCAAACCTATGACCTTCAAATCAGTAGTCCATTGCGATAACCACTGAGCCACATTGTCTGGTACTTCCTATAATCTTATGGTTATGGGATAATGTGTTTTAACCTTTGACTCCCGCACTCTTGTCCACCAACCTTGTCAATCATGCTAGGAAAGCAAAAACTTAACCCTCTGACTCCCTTACCCTATCCACCAGCTTCCTGTATGAAGCTGGTGGACAGGGTGAGAGAATCAAGTTTTTGTTTTGTTTTGTTTTTTTGCAGTTGGTGGACAGGGTGCGGGGAATTCAAGGGTTATCATGAGCCATGAGAAAGTCTCCAAAGTTTTCAGTGTATCAAAACAATGAAAACAAGATGTGTGAGTGTAAATCATTTCCTGTGGCTTACATGTATATCAAGTAGGCTACATTGTCAGGCATGTACATACATATGTTAGTATTACTTTTATTACAGACATAACACATGTATCTGCTGCTTTCGCATTAAGAATCAAGCTTACACACACACACACACACACACACACACACACACACACACACACACACACACACACACACACACACACACAACAGAGCTAACAAAACATGATCTGTGTGCAACTCACAATCATTTTTAACAGCACACACACACACTAACAAAACATGGTCTGTGTGCGACTCGCATAATTATTTTTAACAGCACACACACACACACACACACACACACACACACACACACACACACACACACACACACACACACACACACACACACACACACACACACACGTGAACAGCTGGTAAGCTGTTTCAACTATTACGCTACTTAAAGATAAGCATACTCTACATGTTGCCATTAAATCTACGCGAGACATTTTCTATGGTTAGCCTTTGGTGACAAGAGAAGAGATCTAGCGGGCTGGTTGATTTTTATGATGGAACTGCAGCGTCAAGATCAAATTTATATCTCTCAAGCTCAATCCCAGCCTGCAACATTAGAAATGGCCTGTTCGCTGCCCATTTTAACCCTTTGACTCCCGCACTCTGTCCACCAGCATCCTGTCTTGTCAGCCATGCTAGCAAAGCAAAAACAGCCCTTTAACGCCCTCACCCTGCAGGAAGCTGGTGGATAGGGTGATGGAGTCAAAGGGCTGTTTTTGCAGTTGGTGGATAGGGTACGGGAGTCAAAGGGTTAATGTTTCCATCATTTCTGATGGTGTCAGGTTCGTGTTTCATAGGTCCCTTCTCCCACCTCCTCCCCGTTTCAAGACCTTGCCAGCGCATAGAAATTCGCACAGGTTCAGGGAATCTGCCGGATAGTCGCTGGTACATTTTGGGTGGAGCGCATATGGAATTAAGTGTTATGACCCCTGTTGAACAAATTCCAGACACCAAACTTGTATTTGATTTGGTTTTGATTTGGTTCAGTTTTTACGTCGACACCCACCTCAGGTGATATGGCCGACGGGGATAACCACCCCGGGGAAGTGGGGAAAGGGGAACCTATCTAATCCTATACTGACACCACCAGAACAACAATGATGTTAAGATGGGGCAGTGAGATGGCCAGTTTTAATATAGCGCACCCGGGATTCGAACCCACAACCATTAGCATGTGAATCCGACGCTCAAACCAACTGAGCTTCGGATTCACATGCTAATGGTGTGGGTTCGAATCCCGGGGTGCGCTATATTAAAACTGGCCATCTCACTGCCCCATCTTAACATCATTGTTGTTCTGGTGGTGTCAGTATAGGATTAGATAGGTTCCCCTTCCCTTATTGTAGTCGCCTACACAGTATATATATTGCCAGGTGCTGTACACACACACACACACACACACACACACACACACACACAGGACAGGTAGGCAGGCCTACCCAGCACACAAATTATACCATTTCGTCATGTGTCAGACGTCTGTAAATAAGAAAGCCCAGGACAGACACGACCAAAGACATAAACAGTAACACAGATTGGCAACTCCAGGCTACGGCGAACTTCAACAGCTCGTTTGGTCGATGTGTAGAATTCACATGCTAACTAACGGTTGTAGGTTCCAACCACGGGATGGTCTACATAAATACTGGCCTTCTTACTTAGTATTAGTAACCCATCTTAAAGGCCTGGCAGCCGATCTGACGGATCGGGTGAGAAGAAAAAATTCACAGATTTTATCCCCGTGTGCGCGCTGTGCTCATGTGACAGCAAAGTGGGGCACTGTAAGGGTTCCCAGCGCATTCACACATGCACACGGAGAAACTGTGCAGACCCTATAGTTATAGCTTGGTCAAGCTGAAACTGAAAGTGATATGCCTGCAGCCCTATTGGAGCCCCAGAAACAGTGCCCTAGATCTCTAAACATATATTTTCAGGCCTGTGGTGTCAGGCGAGACGCGCATGCCAGACACAAACTCCAACATCAAAGTTCAAATCTGGCCTGATTTGAGATGTTTTCTATGGATTTGTCATGGTATTTTCCATAAACGCAACATCATATTTAATTAAAACCCTTTGACTCCCACAACCTGTCCACCAGCATCCTGTGTTGTCAACCATGCTAGCAAAGCAAAAACAACCCGTTGACTCCCTCACCCTATCCACCAGCTTCCTGCAATCAAAGGATTAAGTTTTTGCGGTTGATAGATAGGATGTGGGAATCAAAAGGTTAACAGAGTATTCATAGGTTAACAACAGCAACCAGTCTACTAAATATAAAGTTGTGTTATTGCTTCTACGTGAACTACGTGAGAAAACGTGGAAGAGATGAGATGTCTGCTGTTACGAGGGTTAGAAATGAGGCCAATATCGATTTTGATTGATTTGGTTCAGTTTTTTATGTCGACACCCACCTCAGGTGATATGGCCGACGGGGATAACCATCCCAGGGATGTGGGGGAAAGGGGACTTATCTAATCCTATACTGACACCACCAGAACAACAATGATGTTAAGATGGGACAGTGAGAAGGCCAGTTTAAATGTAGCGCACCCCGGGACTCGAACCCACAACCATTAGCATGTAAATCCGATGCCCAAACTATCTGAGCTAAGAGGCCAATATCTCGGGCACAGGCGCTCTATATAGCCCTGCCATGGCTTGAACATAATCGTTACTCTGGTGGTGTCGGTGCAGGGACAGATACGTCCCCCCCCCCCCCTTCCTTGACTTCCCTGGGGTGATTATCCCCGTCGGCCATATCACTTGAGGCGGATGCCGAAGAAGAACTGAATCAAATCGATCAATCAATCAATCAGAAACTAAATCAGATCGATCAGTCAATCAATCAGACAACTCAGCAAATCTCTAGTCTACGGCAGTCGCAGTGGTGCAGTGGGTAGCACAACAAGACTACTGACTGAAAGGTTGTGGGTTCGAATCCCTACCATCTGGAGGGTTATGGATTCTAAGTCACTGGGGGGATCTTTCGGCTCCGACCGGCTTCTATAGGTTCACTGGGAAAACTGCAATAATCAAACCTCATCCACATCAAGGACGTGTAACTGATGGTGTTGCTCAAATCTCCCGACCAACACTGCAGGCGTCTGTATCTCTCAGGTTTGGTTGATGCCAGGATATATTATGATAGTAAGCGCAGAGTACAGTCCTGTCACACAGTACAGAGCCTTAATCCATAATGGAACTCCACAGCATCATGATTGTCATCATCATCATCGCCATCATAATCATCATGATCATCACCATCATAATCATAATCGTCATCATCATCATCATCATCAAAACAATGCGAGAAAATTGCCCCAGATAGTGTAGTCACTGACATAGCATAGGAAACGGAACAGAAAAAAAAATCTGGCCCAATTTAGCCTCAGTCTTGATGCCTACTTGTTTTGTTAACAGTAATGTTTTATACCTCAAAACAATGTTGATAAAAAGTTAATTACTCTTGATTAGTAAATCATCTTGTATAGATCTATGCAGCGATAGTCTGCTTCTATTTGTTTAATTCATTATTGACCATCATGGGCGCTTCCATACAAATATTATATTTTCTGTTTAAACCTTGGGCGATTTTTTTTCCAATTCTCTAGTTCTCTTTTCAGAATATATGAAAGTTGACAGTTTACCACTTTTGTTTGTTCGTTCGTTTGTTTGTTTGTTGGCTTTTCAATAATAAAAAAAAATATCTGCCAGAAACCTGAGCTGACACTAGCTGAATAAACGAATGACGCAGCAAGACTTTAAATCTGTATTGTCACAATGACATAGCAATGTTATTCAGCTCTGTATTCTAGTAATGACAGAACGGGGAAAGCAGATCACAACACAGCAATGAATTACCTGCCTGCAGTCATGTCACAACAGGACAACAGAGTTAGCTGCCTGCAGTCATATCATAACAGGACAACAGAGTTAGTTGCCTGCAGTCATATCATAACAGGACAACAGAGTTAGTTGCCTGCAGTCATGTCACAACAGGACAACAGAGTTAGTTGCCTGCAGTCATGACACAACAGGACAACAGAGTTAGTTGCCTGCAGTCATGACACAACAGAACAACAGAGTTAGTTGCCTGCAGTCATGACACAACAGGACAACAGAGTTAGTTGCCTGCAGTCATGTCACAACAGGACAACAGAGTTAGTTGCCTGCAGTCATATCACAACAGAACAACACAGTTAGTTGCCTGCAGTCATGACACAACAGGACAACAGAGTTAGCTGCCTGCAGTCATGACACAACAGTACAACACAGTTAGCTGCCTGCAGTCATGACACAACAGGACAACACAGTTAGCTGCCTGCAGTCATGACACAACAGGACAACACAGTTAGCTGCCTGCAGTCATATCACAACAGGACAACACAGTTAGTTGCCTGCAGTCATGTCACAACAGGACAACACAGTTAGCTGCCTGCAGTCATGACACAACAGGACAACACAGTTAGTTGCCTGCAGTCATGTCACAACAGGACAACACAGTTAGTTGCCTGCAGTCATGTCACAACACAGTTAGTTGCCTGCAGTCATGTCACAACAGGACAACACAGTTAGCTGCCTGAAGTCATGACACAACAGGACAACACAGTTAGCTGCCTGAAGTCATGACACAACAGGACAACACAGTTAGCTGCCTGAAGTCATGACACAACAGGACAACACAGTTAGCTGCCTGCAGTCATGACACAACAGGACAACACAGTTAGCTGCCTGCAGTCATATCACAACAGGACAACACAGTTAGTTGCCTGCAGTCATGTCACAACAGGACAACACAGTTAGCTGCCTGCAGTCATGACACAACAGGACAACACAGTTAGTTGCCTGCAGTCATGTCACAACAGGACAACACAGTTAGTTGCCTGCAGTCATGTCACAACACAGTTAGTTGCCTGCAGTCATGTCACAACAGGACAACACAGTTAGCTGCCTGAAGTCATGACACAACAGGACAACAGAGTTAGCTGCCTGAAGTCATGACACAACAGGACAACAGAGTTAGCTGCCTGAAGTCATGACACAATAGGACAACAGAGTTAGCTGCCTGAAGTCATGACACAACAGGACAACAGAGTTAGCTGCCTGAAGTCATGACACAACAGGACAACACAGTTAGCTGCCTGAAGTCATGTCACAACAGGACAACAGAAATAGCTGCCTGAAGTCATGACACAACAGGACAACAGAGTTAGCTGCCTGAAGTCATGACACAACAGGACAACAGAGTTAGCTGCCTGAAGTCATGACACAACAGGACAACAGAGCTAGTTGCCTGCATCATATGACAAAAGAAAAAAAAAGCTTGTTGCCTGGAGTCATATGACAAAACAGAAACAAAGATGGTTGCCTGGAGTCATATGACAAAAGAAAAACAAAGCTTGTTGCCTTGAGTCATATGACAAAACAGAAACAAAGATGGTTGCCTGGAGTCATATGACAAAACAGAAACAAAGATGGTTGCCTGAAGTCATATGACAAAACAGAAACAAAGATGGTTGCCTGGAGTCATATGACAAAACAGAAACAAAGCTTGTTGCCTTGAGTCATATGACAAAACAGAAACAAAGATGGTTGCCTGGAGTCATATGACAAAAGAAAAACAAAGCTTGCTGCCTTGAGTCATATGACAAAAGAAAAACAAAGATAGTTGCCTGGAGTCACATGACAAAAGAAAAACAAAGATAGTTGCCTGGAGTCATATGACAAAACAGAAACAAAGATAGTTGCCTGGAGTCATATGACAAAACAGAAACAAAGATGGTTGCCTGGAGTCATATGACAAAACAGAAACAAAGATAGTTGCCTGGAGTCACATGACAAAACAGAAACAAAGATGGTTGCCTGGAGTCATATGACAAAAGAAAAACAAAGATGGTTGCCTGGAGTCATATGACAAAAGAAAAACAAAGCTTGTTGCCTGGAGTCATATGACAAAAAAGAAACAAAGATGGTTGCCTGGAGTCATATGACAAAATAAAAACAAAGATGGTTGCCTGGAGTCACATGACAAAAGAAAAACAAAGATAGTTGCCTGGAGTCATATGACAAAAGAAAAACAAAGATGGTTGCCTGGAGTCATATGACAAAACAGAAACAAAGATGGTTGCCTGGAGTCATATGACAAAAGAAAAACAAAGATAGTTGCCTGGAGTCATATGACAAAAGAAAACAAAGATAGTTGCCTGGAGTCACATGACAAAACAGAAACAAAGATAGTTGCCTGGAGTCATATGACAAAACAGAAACAAAGATGGTTGCCTGGAGTCATATGACAAAACAGAAACAAAGATAGTTGCCTGGAGTCACATGACAAAAAAAAACAAAGATGGTTGCCTGGAGTCATATGACAAAAGAAAAACAAAGATGGTTGCCTGGAGTCATATGACAAAAAAAAACAAAGCTGGTTGCCTGGAGTCACATGACAAAAGAAAAACAAAGATAGTTGCCTGGAGTCATATGACAAAAGAAAAACAAAGATGGTTGCCTGGAGTCATATGACAAAACAGAAACAAAGATGGTTGCCTGGAGTCATATGACAAAAGAAAAACAAAGATAGTTGCCTGGAGTCATATGACAAAAGAAAAACAAAGATAGTTGCCTGGAGTCACATGACAAAAGAAAAACAAAGATAGTTGCCTGGAGTCATATGACAAAACAGAAACAAAGATGGTTGCCTGGAGTCACATGACAAAACAGAAACAAAGATAGTTGCCTGGAGTCACATGACAAAACAGAAACAAAGATGGTTGCCTGGAGTCATATGACAAAAGAAAAACAAAGATGGTTGCCTGGAGTCATATGACAAAAGAAAAACAAAGATGGTTGCCATTGCTTTTATTCTTTCTCCCCATTTTAGCTGTGTGCGTGTGCGTGTGTGTGTGCGCGCGCGCACACGTGTGTGTGTGTGTGTGCGTGAGTGCGTGTGTGTGCGTGCGTGCGTGTGTGTGCGTGCGTGTGTGTGTGTGTGTTGTTTCAGCACTTAGATTTGATTTTATCAAGATTTTGCGCTATATAAATATTGTAAGTGTTATTATTGTAAATTGGAATCATATGACAAAACAGAAACAAAGCTTGTTGCCTGGAGTCATATGACAAAAGAAAAACAAAGCTTGTTGCCTGGAGTCATATGACAAAACAGAAACAAAGATGTTGCCTGGAGTCACATGACAAAAGAAAAACAAAGCTTGTTGCCTGGAGTCACATGACAAAAGAAAAACAAAGCTTGTTGCCTGGAGTCACATGACAAAAGAAAAACAAAGCTTGTTGCCTGGAGTCATATGACAAAACAGAAACAAAGATGGTTGCCTGGAGTCACATGACAAAAGAAAAACAAAGATAGTTGCCTGGAGTCATATGACAAAAGAAAAACAAAGTGTTGCCTGGAGTCATATGACAAAACAGAAACAAAGATGGTTGCCTGGAGTCACATGACAAAAGAAAAACAAAGATGGTTGCCTGGAGTCATATGACAAAAGAAAAACAAAGATAGTTGCGAGTCACATGACAAAACAGAACAAGATGGTTGCCTGGAGTCACATGACAAAAAGAAAACAAAGATGGTTGCCTGGAGTCACATGACAAAAGAAAAACAAAGATGGTTGCCTGGAGTCACATGACAAAAGAAAATCAAAGATGGTTGCCTGGAGTAATATGACAGAAGAGAATTAAAGCTAACTGCCAGGATCATATGACAAAACAGAAACAAACCATCTGCAGTCATATCACATGACGCAATCGGCTGGGCTTTAAACAGAAATAACAACAACAATAACAGCAACGGAGCTAACTGCCTGCAGTCATATCACAAGAGAAGCGAAAGAGCCAGCTGCCCGTCTCTCTGCCCCGATGTCTATGACCATGACCAGCAATTAAGAAGGCCAGAGGCTTGGGAAGCACTGGACTGGCTAAGCTGGCTTACGTAAGTGAATCAGGTAGCAGGCTTCAGAGACCCCTCTATCCCTGACCCACCACCGTTATTAATGCTTTCCACCCTGCAAGACTAAAAAGTGTGTTGCTGGTTGGCACATACGCTGGCTTTACCTGTTCCTGTCGTCACTGGCACCTCCACAATACGTTACACTACTCTTACAGACGCATAAACACACGCATAATTGCACATGATGCAAATACAGGCATATGTACAGCACACATATATACATACACGCATGCATGCACGTTCACAGTCGTTACACATTCACGCATAAGCGCACGCATACTTGCACATACAAACACACGCACATGCACAACACACACATACACGCATGCATGCACGTTCCCAGTCGTCACACATGCATGCGTAGGCGCACGCATACTTGCACATGCAGACACATACCTATGTATAACACACACACACATATACACATGCATGCATGTTCATAGTTGTCTAATATCACTTACAAGTTTCATTCTACAGGTTGCCATCTTTTGTCTTTCCTTCCATTTTGTTTTCTCAATACTGATTCTTTTCAACTTATAAAAAGCTTTTTCCATCCAATATTTTGGCATAATTCTGTCAAAAGACAGACAAACATAATCACGCTGTAATGTCTTGTCAGTAGTTGATTAATTTTGAAAGACCATCCAAAATGTCTCTGAGATAGAGTGCAAAGAACCATGAAGAAATAATTCCTTTAAAAGTGAATTATTATCTAGCTATATCAAAAGAGAACTACCTGATTCAAAATTACAGCCCAGCCACAAGCTGAAAAACTACCTACTTCACCAGACCCTGGACCAACAGTCAGCTACTTAAACCAAGTTGAACCAGTATAACCCCTGAAGGGAGAGAACATTGCTGACAGCTGGTGCATTCATATCAGGGAGGTTAGACACAACAGGTGTCACCTCCCTAACCCCCACCCCCCATCCCCCAATACATCAGCAGTCCCGTCATTCAAAGCGGTCAGTTAACAATGAATAACCCACAGAGGGCATGACCCTGGTTGCCATGGTTGCTGGTAACAGGTGGGCGGCTAATGACCCAGGGCCTCTGTGAAGTTCATTGATGTGTGTTGTCACTGTACGCAAGTATGCTGACTATCCACCATGTGCCTCTGATATTTCAAACTTTTGTACTGTATGCTATAGGCCTAGGCCCTACATGTTATTGATGTGTGTTGTCACTGTACTCAAGTATGCTTGCTATCCATCATGAGCCTCTACTATTTCAAACTGTTGTAATGTATGTTAAACATGTTACATGACAATGTTCAATATTCAATGTCTAGTAGATTTATGCTTGCTATCATCCAAACTGTTGTAATGTATGCTAAACATGTTATATGACAATGTTCAATATTCAGTGTTTGGCAGAATGTTTAACCCCCATTAGAATATGGACGATAACAGCATAAAAGCGTACAAATGAAAATCAAATGAGATTAACAGATGACATGAAGCAGAAAGAAGTTGTAACAATTCAAGAGATAAAAGTACATTTGATAGAATAGAATACTCAACTATTCACAAGATAACACAAGTTTAATAATTTCACTAATTTCAATGGATTTGTTTTCCTTCCAGAAATGAAGTTATACTATGAGAACATTGATTTAACAGACAGATATTTCTGTGGAATGAATGTCAGTGATGAAATTTAGGCCATTCGAAAATAAAATTAAACTCATCACCTAAGGCAATGCCATAACAAAACATATAATAATTACAATATTTATATAGCGCAAAATCTTGATAAAATCAAATCTAAGCGCTGAAACAGACACACACACACGCACGCACGCACACACACGCACGCACGCACGCACACGCACGCACTCACGCACACACACACACACACACACGGCTATAAATGGGGAGAAAGAATAAAAGCAATGGAAAATTATAGAGAGCATATTATATACAATTATATATTGCAATGTGATTCCCCTCCGAGTGGAGACAGGCTGCAGAGGGGATTGAGTGAGGTCAGGATTTTATGCAGAGGAGAAAAGGTGAGTTTTGAGAGCGGACTTGAAGGAGACAAAAGTAGGTTGCTGACGGACTGAGAGAGGAAGTTTGTTCCAGGAAAGTGGACCAGAAACAGAGAAGGCTCGTGGACCATAGGTATTGAGCTTAGTGCGTGGAAAGCGAAAAGTCAGAGGATCGGAGGCAGAGCGGAGGGTACGTGAGGGAACATAGATCTCAAGTAGGCTTGACAGGTAATCGGGGGCTGCGTTATTGAGGCTTTTGTAGCACATGGTGTCTAGTTTGTACTGTGTGCGCTTTGATACAGGGAGCCAGTGAAGTTGTGCCAGGAGAGGAGATATGTGGTCAGCTTTTTTCTTTTTTAGTACAAGGCGTGCAGCATTGTTTTGAATGCGCTGCAGGATGTGAATGGTGGAGGCAGGAAGACCAGACAGGAGTGAATTGCAATAGTCAATGCGAGACATTATGAAGGAGAGAACGAGTTTTGCAGTTGTTTCGACAGAGAGATACTTCCTGATCAGGCTTATACGATCAGTTCCATAACTATGGTCAAACTTCCTCTTGGGAGAGATCCCAGAACTGTGTTAGTGGCTTTTTCCATAAGCTTTTCAACAGCTCTGGAAAATGCAGCCTCAAAGAGTCCTATATCTTTCTGTCACATTCACTGTAGGAACATCTAAGCCATTTAGTGAGCTTTGTCTATCTACCACTCCGCGTTTACATAATTCAATCTAAAACTTGTATCAACTGCACTGACATTCAATCAAAGGAAAAACATTAATATCTGGTAACTGTGTCACATAATTCGTTTTTGAAATTTTGATATAATATGCATTTACTACTGGTTTCCAAAGCTATCTTCCAGACTTACTAGTACCTATCCTGGAATGAGTAACATTTTTACACTAATGTGTATTTGTTTCATAAACTTTACAAGCATCCTACATTATGCGCCTCCAGTATAGCTATCAAACAGACCCTTACGGGGAGGGTAGTCATGTGGATCAGACATCAAACTTCCAATCAAAAGACCTGGAGTTTGATTCTTGCTGGGTACCTCCTGCTTGGTAGGTAAAAGGGTAGAGATTTTTACCATTCGACATCTAAAAGATCTGGAGTTTGATCCATCCTGGGTAACTTCTGCTTGGTGGGTAAAGTGTGGAGACTTTTCACCAATCTCCCAGGTCAATATTTGCAGCCTTACTAGTGCCTGAACCCTCTTTGTGTGTGTGTGCGCATGCAGATCATCAAACATGCATGTTAAAGATCCTGTAAGTCTTGTCAGTGTCCTGTGGCATAAAACCATGAAAACACCCTGCAAGCACACCCACTGAAGACGGACTATGCAGACTGTGCAGCAACATACCACCTGCAGTGTGAGCAAAGCAACGTGCATAACGCATCTGAGAAAAATCCATAAGCTTAACAAAATGATGGCCATGCCCCAGGTTGCTATAGCTGCTGGTGACAGGTAGGAGGTTAATGACCCAGCACCCTTTCCACCTCTGTGACGTGACGTTCACTGACACCTGTCTCACTTCACACAGGTATACCTGCTATTCCATCATGTGCCTGTGCTACTTTAAATTACTTTTGATGTAGGCTACGTGTGTTACACGTCACAAATGTCCTGTTTTGTGTGCCTTTAGTGTTTAAAACATTTCAGTGTAGGTTAAATATGTTACTTGACACAACTGCCCTACACTTCACATGCTTTTGGTGCAACTATGAATCCATAGGAATATTTTCACGCAAGCTAATGTGAAAAAGCACAAATACCCAACATTTCAAATGCCTGCGGTGTTTATATTAAAAGGACACTCAACACTGCTTGTATACATGTTAAAATATGTCACATAATACAAGCATCCTACTACATATTGTGTGTCTCTGATACTGCTATCATAAAGACACTGGCCACTTCTTGTATGTATGCCAAGCATTTTGCATACAAAATGTATACAATGAAAACTAGATCTGTCCTGGGCAGTTTGCATGTTGCCCTCAGTAATCATTCTGTAGTATTATCTTTCAGTTTAACCCTTTTGACTCCTGCACCCTATCCACCAGCTGCCAAAACTTAACCCTTTGATTCCCTCACCCTATCCATCAGCTTCCTGCTTCCTTCAAAGGGTCAAGTTTTAGCTTTGATGACTTGGTTAATAATGCAGGATGCTGGGGAACAGGGTGCAGGAGTCAAAGGGTTAATCAATAATTCAATAATAAATCCAATCGTATAGAGCAAACACTCCATGTCAAGTACACTTGTTGCACTTTACATAGTAACAACAACAAAAATGTCCACCCTGAGGTCACATGCACGAAAGGAAGTTGGTGGATAGGGTGAGGGAGTCAAACAGTTAAGTTTTTGCTTTACTAGCATGGTTGACAATGCAGGATGCTGGTGGACAGGGCGTGGGAGTCAAAGGGTTAAGTTTCTGCTTTGCTAGCCTGGTTGTCAATGCAGGATGCTGGTGACAGGGTGTGAGACTCAAAGGGTTAAGGAAACACCAGAGGCAGATTGATGGGAAAAGGAGGCAGGACAGAGAATTTTTTTGTAAGTTAAATGACAGACCTGCTGGAGGAAAGGAAGGAAATTTTTGTCAAGTCAAAAAAAAAAACAGTCTCACTTCTCTAACCTACCTCTATTTGCCGTGTGGACCGACATAAACTACAGGGGCCATTACCACCTTCAAAACAAAATGCTGACTGAGCAGGCTATGTGTGGAATTTGGACAGCAGGTAACAGCTCTCTTTTATACCTGTGGTGGCCTTTAGTAGGAGAGAGAGAGAGAGAGCCCGAGTACCTGCTGTTTGTGTTCAGGTCCTGTTCTCTCTTTTGTCCTCATGGGTCACACACCGGGGATAGGTTCTACACACATAGGAGATCAGTAGCCTACTGTGTTTGTTCAACTGTCGTACATGTATTATGCATACTGAGTGGTACTGTAGGCCGCAGCTAAGTGGACGTGCATAGGTGTATAGGCCATACATGAAAATGTTAAATATCATGTTTGGTATTTTATACATATATATACATACATACATATATATATACATGAAAATGTTAAATATCATGTTTGGTATTTTATACATATATATACATACATACATATATATACATATAATATATATATATATATGTATATGTACATATAGATAGATAACATTAAGTTTTTACAAATCTGTATATAGTATACATGCACGCACACATGCACGCACACGCACACACACCACACACATGCACACGCACACACACACACGCACGCTTACGCACACACACAACCACACACTCACACACATACATACATACACAAGCACGTACATGAGCACACACACACACACACACACACACACACACACACACATATATATATACACATACACACAAGCACACACACACACACACACACACGCACACACATACACACACACGCACACACACACACATACATATGTGCGCACACACACACACACATACACATACACACACACGCACTCTCTCTCTCTCACACACACACACAACACAAACATACACACACACACACACACACACACACACACACACACACACAACACAAACACACACACACACACACACACACACACACACACACACACACACACACACACACACACACAACACAAACAAACACACATACACACACACATATATACTCACAACACACAACGCAAACACACACACACACACTCACACACTGAAGCTTGACACCAACCCATTTTTTCATTATTTTCTATCCTCCCACATGACTATAAAATATTATGAGAACAATGAATCAGGCCTACCACTGCCATCATACATAATTTATTCACAGTCTGTTACTATGTGAAGTACACATTTTTGACACAGGCTCTTTGTACTATCAAAATGAAAATATTAGTAATACTATTATTACTAACTAGTCTTGCTACTTCTGATGAAGGACAGGTAGCTGAACTTACTATTCACCCCAATGACATGGTTGGTTACCTGAAGTAAAATCATCTAAACTTGCACTAGTTACTGTTATTTATTGTGCCGTCTTTAAACAGATATAGATCTATTTATAGATGGCTAGATAGACAAACAGAAAAACAGATAGAAAGATTGATGGGCAGACAGACAGATAGACAGACAGACAGATAGATAAATAGGTAGATAGACAGACAGATAGATAGATAGATATGTAGACAGACAGATAGATAGATAGATACTAGATAGATAGATAGAAAGATAGATAGGTTCTCATTCACAAATAGAGTGATTGGGAGACACAGAAAGAAACATAGAAAGATAGGATAATACAGACACACAGACAGATAGATAAGACAGACAGATAGGTAAGTGGAAAGTGAGACAGACAGACACAGACACAGAGGGAGACAGACAGACAGAGACAGGGAAAGACATA
Organism: Monoplex corrugatus; assembly: GCA_030674185.1. Lineage (NCBI taxonomy): Eukaryota > Metazoa > Mollusca > Gastropoda > Littorinimorpha > Ranellidae > Monoplex > Monoplex corrugatus. The sequence continues at coordinate 65,670,666 of JAPXFY010000020.1, forward strand.
GAAACAGACAGACAGACAGATAGATAGTTAAACATATAAAGTTATAGCTACAATAATGTAGTTGTAAAATATAAGTTCCAAAAGTTATACATGATTTGGAGAAATTAGTCTGAGATGTTTGCTTCACAACCCAAATCACTTTTCACAGTACACATAGCTGAAGAAAAAAACAAAAACAGTGATGATTTCAGTTCAAACTTAAGCTATGTGAACTGTAAATGATGACTCATTAAAATGTGCTACCATTAGGAAATATTTCTAAATTTGGTTTGAAAATACAGCTTACTTAATATATGGGAGGTTGCCGCATAGTTTATATGCAGAAGGTTGTCACTGAAAACAGTGCACAACTATTCAGAGGGTCAGAGGTCAAACACATAGTCCAACATGATGGTTACTTACTGCGCATCAAATCCACTTAGTTTAATTTCATAAGCAGAATATTCTCTTACTTTCAGACGCAAAGTTTAATTTCATACGCAGAATATTCTCTTACTTTCAGAAGCAAAGATTAATTTCATAAGCAGAATATTCTCTTATTTTCAGAAGCAAAGATTAATTTCATAAGCAGAATATTCTCTTATTTTCAGAAGCAAAGTTTAATTTCATAAGCAGAATATTCTCTTATTTTCAGAAGCAAAGTTTAATTTCATACGCAGAATATTCTCTTATTTTCAGAAGTAAAGTTTAATTTCATACGCAGAATATTCTCTTACTTTCAGAAGTAAAGTTTAATTTCATAAGCAGAATATTCTCTTACTTTCAGAAGCAAAGTTTAATTTCATAAGCAGAATATTCTCTTACTTTCAGAAGCAAAGTTTAATTTCATAAGCAGAATATTCTCTTATTTTCAGAAGCAAAGTCAAATTCCTTCAGTAGAAACTTCATTCAGTTTGCATTTCACTTACTTACTACCCACCATGCCACTGGCATGTACAGTAGCGACGAAAATGAGCTTGCATTTTATGGAAGCAAAATGTATGCAGATATATCCAAGCTGGCCCCAATGTTTGGGATATTGTTCTTGGACTTTACCCAATCCTGCCAAACTCACAAATGTTATAATTTTGTTCCAACTGTTTGTTAATTTGCTTTAAACTGCAATCACCAGTGGTATGATGATTTTTTTTCTTTTCTTTTTTCTTTTTTTCAATAACCTGAGGATCTTGGTGGTGAGGCATTGTTACTCTGGGTTCTATCCAGCACAGTGTTTCTTGTTAACTGAGGGTCTTGTTTCAGGAGTTAAGATAATGCTCTGTTAAATCTCAACAGTTCAACAATCTCCTTTCAATCGATTTATCATGTTTTTCAAAACGGAACAATTAGCAATAATATTCAATGATCTGAGACTCCTCTCTATCAGGAAGTAATTTGACATGAATATTCTGGCAAACTATGTTTGCTTCAAACTTTGAAAAAAAACTGACAATTTTGTAACAAACTATGATAAAAAAAAAACACAAAAAATTGTCTGAAAATGGAAAACAGTTTGATATGAATGGCATTTTTTTCAAAAGTGTTTTGTCTCCACATAGCCCAGGATAAACATAATGTCTCCTTCACAAATATCAATACAGAATAACTGATGATTTAGCGTTAGTTAACAATACGGATGACGAGACTTTCTGGTAAATTTGTCCAGTCTTTGTAATCTTTAGCGCTGAGGATTTCGAGAAACGGATACTTTGGCTATGACAATACAAGTGTTGTCACATTTTCTATGCATCGTTAGTCCTATTTGTAGCATGAACTCGATTTTTCTTAAAAACTGTGGGCAAAGTCTACACAAAATTACCCACAAAACAGTGCATATGATGTCACATTCTCAAACCCTGTACAATTCATAGTTCCCAAGGCAAGGGGAAAGAACTCTGCTGATGGCACCTATTCATTAACTTGGAAAGATCACAGAAAAAAAAGACATATTTCACTTCTTAAAAGAGAAAATAAAAATTAATCAGACATACAAACACAGTTTCATAATGCCCAGTAAGAACAAGACAAAACAACAACAAGAACAACAAAACCCCAGTCACACTTCTCCCAAAGAAGATATGTTCAGAGTACATGATTAACACTGCTTTTTGACAATGGATTGATTAGGATCTGATCGTGATTTTCTAACTGTTGTCTTTTATCTTAACTGGCTGGGTTTTTTTTTTTTTTTTAATTTGTTTGTTTGTTTGTTTTTTGTTTTGTTTTTTGTTGTTTTTTTTTGGCGTGGAGTTAGTCATGATATGGCTCTAGTAGTCGGCTGGGCTATAAGCAAAATGAACTGAAATGATTTTATATTAGGCCTGACACAACAGCTAATGGAACTTTTTTTAAATGGTATTCCATCACTACATCAATTTGCAGCCACTACCCTTGTCAGGCATTTTGATAGCACAAGGTTTGGATAAATCCTATTCTTTCTTTTATCTGTGGGTTAACCAAAACTTTGTAACACTAAGAAAACGGTCAATCATGATTTCTTTTTCATTTTAACAAAAATTAAATAGCAAAAACAATTACTCAATGGTATGATGAAAATCCTGAAAAAAACTCGGAACTTTTTAAAAATGTTCTTTTACTGAACTGCCAGCCCTTTGCTACAACAGTTTAAATAAATCTTGTACAGTTAGTTGTTCTCCAGATGCTGTCTCCATGATCTCAACTATATCACCGGTGTATTCTGGTTGCCTGAACTAATGTAATATGTTAACAAATAAAGTTCACACATGATGTCCCATGCCTTGCATGTGTCCAGCAGTTTGTAAGAAAGTTGGAAACATGTGGTAAAAGTTGAATATCATGTTATTGTTATTGTTGTTTAAAGTCCAGCCGAATGCGTACAGCCATATATATATCAGGGCTATAACAGTTTCAAAACACATACAAAACTTCAACAGGAAAAAAAAAGGGAAAACAATTAAGTACACACATCAATGCATTCGCACACATAATCTAAGGAGATGCCCCTGGCATTGAGCATTCCACCCAATTTATTGCACTGGGGATTTAAAAAACACACCTGAATACAAATTTAAACATACCTAAGGACACCAAGAAAAAATATAAAAAACGGGCATAAATCACCTAAAATTGCTTCCATATATCTCACTTCCCTAAAGCCAAAAATACACTTAATACATGTACCCAATTAATGATTATCAATCCTAGGAAACTGTATGTAAGACTATATCGACCATATACAAGTGAATAGACCAGCAAGGCAGAAAATGATAGGAAGAAATGACAGAAAGCAAAGGAACAAGACAGAAACAAAGAAAGTGATAGAAAAGAGGAAATGTCTAGCATAGAATTCCTACAAGGTGGGGATACTATTTATATTGAAAGAGCCCCTGGCATCCCCACAGGGTTTAATAAATATCATGTACTTGCTCTAAGGTAAACAAGTTTGTATACAATGCAATTCAGTGGCACATAACCATCAATGCACCGTGTTTCAAATTAAGTTCAATCATTAAAATAAAAGCAGCCAGTTTCTCTACAAAAACTGCATTTCATTTTCCAACCAACCCACTGCAACCACAATGTTGACTACCGAAGCGCCTGAATGGGTCATATGATTCTGTGACCCACTTGTTTCTATTTAAACTGAAAATGTGCCATAAAGCAAATGGAATGAAATGAAGAGGTGTTCATTGTTAGAACAGCCGCCATGCAGCTCTTTTCATTGTGACGTCAGTCTATGGCTCTTTGTGATGCTGTCTTAGTCAGCAAAGATGAGAATATCACAGCTGCTCCATGGCCAATCTTAACAAAATGCTGAAGCCCACCGACTAAAAAAATGATAAAACCTAAATCAATTAACAAATAAAACAAGCAAATATAAATATGTACAATATATGTACATCTTTAAAAGCAATAGTGGGCCAGACGGGTGAACAAATCAATAAAACTGATTATTCTAAAATGAGAATGCAGTGCAGGGATGAACCGGGATGAACAATTGCATCATATGAGATATATTTAGTCAAAAATCTTGTGCCAAAAACCGAAAACCCTACATCAAGACTCCCAAGTTTGCCCAATTTACTTCCTGGTTCAGTGGCAGACAGTGTTGATAAGGTTAAACAGACACTGCCCCATCAATGATGCTACTCGTATCTGAATAAATAATGATGCGGAAAAATTACTGCCTGCACCAGCATCCATGACATAATGCAGATGTAAGTTGATATCAGCTAAAATTACTCACCAAAAGAAGAGAGAAATCGTTAGAAATATTGGCTTGAGTCAAGTGAAGTGCGTGCTGAGCGCTGTCTCAATGTCTGTTCCGTCTCCTTTCAACAATAGCAGCAGGCCTAGTGACCTCGCCCAAACTGGTCAGAAAAGCTCGTGCTTATTTGCATAAATACAAGGGACGGAACCCTTTACAAGAATATTTTGTCTGCTGAGGAGAGTTGCCTCCAATACTGTGTTTTTAATTCCTCGTCGATTTTCAGGATTTTTCCACCCCCCCACCCCCCAAGATAAGCTGAAATTGGCTGTCATCAGAGCTATTCTAGTCATTCGAAGTACTACAGTTTCTTTCATGAAAATGACATTTCAAGGTTGGTTTCTTTGAAAACAACAAATACCACGGCTGGTTTAATTAAAAAGATCTAAAAAATTTAATAAATGAACAAAAATTATGTATAAAAATCACTTTTAAAAAATGAATGATAAAAAAAAAACACACCAACATGTAATTTCATACTCCTCAACCGGGTTTGTGTGTGGAGAATGGTGGTAAACATCTCACCATTTTTTGTTCAACTTTTTGATGGCAAGTCCCACTTCTTTCTCTCAGTCTTTTATCTCCCCCTCCCCTCCTCCTATGTACGTCATGTGTGTTGTGTAATTGTGAAAAATAGCATGTAACTTTCTTTTCATGAATGTGTGTATGCAACATTATTCATCAAACTATTTATGATATTTTCTTCTTTGTGTATTTTCTGTAGACTAGTGTTACAACTACCGAATTTTGATTTAATTTTATGATTTTTTTAAATGAAATATTTTTATACTATGTTGGTGTTGTATCTGGCTATGTTAAGTCTGCATTTATGTATGACACCACACATACACACACACTTTTTTTTAAATCTCCCTTTTGTTTGTAAAGCACAATGAACATGCTTTGGTGTTGACTTTTTGCACTAAACTAATTATTATTATTATTATTATTATTATCATTATTATTATTATTATTATTATTATTATTATTATTATTATTATTGTTGTTGTTGTTGTTGTTGTTGTTGTTATCATCATCATCATCATCACCACCACCACCACCACCATCATCATCATCATCACTATCATCATCATCACCATTATCATCATTACTGTTATCATCATCATCATCATATCATTATTATTATTGTTGTTGTTGTTGTTATTATTATTATTATTGTTGTTGTTGTTGTTATTATTGTTGTTGTTGTTTCATTTACATGACGCCAAGTCTTGATATACAAATCAAATCAAAGGGTGCACTCTAATCATTCATCAAAGCATTCACTCGTAATGACAAAAATTCAAGGGTAAAAAACACACACACAACTGGGAAGTTGTTGTTGCTGCTGTTATTGTTGTAGTATCATCATCATCATTATCATCATCATCATCATCATCATCATCACCACCACCATCAGTATCATCACCATCATTATCATCATTGTTGTTTTCGTTGCTGTTGTTATGTTGTTTGATTACACTTTACTCAGTTGATATGCGTACGCGAGGTATGTATGACTCTATGTGTGCAAGTTGCTACTGGAGACATTATTTTTATTAGTATTACTACTGGAGACATTATTTTTATTAGTATTACTACTGGAGACATTATTTTTATTAGTATTACTACTGGAGACATTATTTTTATTAGTATTACTATTGGAGACATTATTTTCATTAGTATTACTACTGGAGACATTATTTTTATTATTATTACTACTGGAGACATTATTTTTATTAGTATTACTACTGGAGACATTATTTTTATTAGTATTACTACTGGAGACATTATTTTTATTAGTATTACTACTGGAGACATTATTTTTTATTAGTATTACTACTGGAGACATTATTTTTATTAGTATTACTACTGGAGACATTATTTTTATTAGTATTACTACTGGAGACATTATTTTTATTAGTATTACTACTGGAGACATTATTTTTATTAGTATTACTACTGGAGACATTATTTTTATTAGTAATTAGTATTACTACTGGAGACATTATTTTTATTAGTATTACTACTGGAGACATTATTTTCGTTAGTATTACTACTGGAGACATTATTTTTATTAGTATTACTACTGGAGACATTATTTTTATTAGTATTACTACTGGAGACATTATTTTTATTTTGTATTACTACTGGAGACATTATTTTTATTAGTATTACTACTGGAGACATTATTTTTATTATTATTACTACTGGAGACATTATTTTTATTAGTATTACTACTGGAGACATTATTTTTATTAGTATTACTACTGGAGACATTATTTTTATTAGTATTACTGAAGCGCAGAATCGCCCAGGTTCGATCCCCGGCGTGGGAAAAAAAAAAAAAAAAAAAAAAAAAATAGACAACAGCAGAAGGGCATCCAGGAGTCATGACCTGGATGTGGCCCGGCTCCCCGAGAGTGTAAGGAATTCAGGGCCGAAACACTTGTCTAAAGGGGGTTACTTCTCTGAAGACCTTCTGTTGTCTAGCTCTCCCTAGAGTTTCTTTCTACCTGGAGACATTATTTTTATTAGTATTACCATGACTCCAGTTATCAAATGATAATGATGAATGTTCTGTTTTTAATGAAATATTGACAATATTTCTTCCGCTTGAAAAGCTGTAAAAGAATTCTCTCAGAGAGAATGTGCCATGAGAAGCTGTACACTACAGTGCAAGTGTTCTCTCAGAAAATGTATGGTGAGAATCTATGTAAGAACTGTCTCAGAGAGGCTGTGGCCAGTCATCATGATAGGAAGCTGTACAAGAATTCTCTCAGAACTATTGTGTCAGAAAAGTGCCACAGCAGGCTGTATAAGTATTCTTTCAGAAAGACTGTCAGGTTCATGCAAAATTGTTGAAAGAATTCTGTTCAAAAGTTTGCGTCATGAGAAGCTGTACAACAATCTTTTCAACAAGTCTGCGCCAAGAGTAACTGCACAAGTGTTCTCTCAGAAAGATTGTGTCATGACAAGATGTACAAGAATTCTCTCAGAAAACTGTGCCATGAAAAGTTTACAAAAAATGTCTGAAAAAAAAAAGATTGTGTCATGAGAAGCTGCACAAGAATTCTCTAAAAATAAACGAATAAATAGAATAAAAAGGATTGTGTCATGAGAAGCTGTACAAGAATTCTCACACACACAAAAAAAAGAAAAAAGATTGTGTCATGGGAAACTGTACAAGAATTCTCTAAAAATGTTAAAAAAAAGGATTGTGTCATGAGAAGCTGTACAAGAATTCTCTGCAAAATTTTTTTTAAAAAAGGGATTGTGTCATGAAAAGCTTTACAAGAATTCTCAAAAAGAAAGAAAGAAAAAAGGATTGTGTCATGAGGAGCTGTACAAGAAATTTCTAAAAAAAACAGTTTAAAAGGATTGTGTCATGAAAAGCTTTACAAGAAATCTCAAACAAGAAGGAAAAAAAGATTGTGTCATGAGAAGCTGTACAAGAATTCTCTAAAAAAAATTTAAAAAGAAGGATTGTGTCATGAAAAGCTTTACAAGAATTCTCAAAAAGAAAGAAAGAAAGAAAATTGTCATGATGACTTTAGAAGAATTCCTCAAAAAGAAAGAAAAAAGAAAGATTGTGTCGTGAAAAGCTGTACAAGAATTCTCAATGAAAAAAAAATTGTCATGAGAAGCTTTACAAGAATTCTCAAAAAGAAAGAAAAAGAAATATTGTGTCATGAAAAGCTGTACAAGAATTCTTCAAAAAAAAACAAACAAACAAAAGAATATGCCAAGAGAAGCTGTATAAGAATTCTCTGAAAAAAAATTGTGCCATGAAAAACTTTTAAGAATTCTTTGAAAAAAGATTATGTCAGGAGAAGTTGTACGAGAATTCTCCGGGAAAAAAGTTGTGCCATGAAAAACTGTATAAAAAATTCTTTGAAAAAAGATTATGTCAGGAGAAGCTGTACAAGAATTTTCTGGGAAAAAAACATTGTGTCATGAGAAGAAGTACAAGAATAAAAAAAAAATAGTCATGAAAAGCTGTACAAGAAATATCTGAAAAATGATTATGCCATGAGAAACTACAAGAAAAAAACATTGTGCCATGAGAAACTACAAGAAAAAAACATTGTGCCATTAGAAACTACAAGAAAAAAACATTGTGCCATGAGAAACTACAAGAAAAAAACATTGTGCCATGAGAAACTACAAGAAAAAAACATGCCATGAGAAACTACAAGAAAAAAACATTGTGCCATGAGAAACTACAAGAAAAAACCATTATGCCATGAGAAACTACAAGAAAAAAACATGCCATGAGAAACTACAAGAAAAAAACATTGTGCCATGAGAAACTACGAGAAAAAACATTATGCCATGAGAAATTACAAGAAAAAAACATTGTGCCATGAGAAACTACGAGAAAAAAACATTATGCCATGAGAAACTACAAGAAAAAAACATTGTGCCATGAGAAACTGTACAAGAAAAATGATTGTGCCATGAGAAACTGTACAAGAAAAATGATTGTGGCATGAGAAACTGTACACACACACACACACACACACACACACACACACACACACACACACACACACACACACACACACACACACACACGATTGTGCCATGAGAAACTGTACAGGAAAACATGACTGTGCCATGAGGAACTGTATAAGAAAAAAAGATTTGTGCCATGAGAAACTGTACAAGAAAAATTATTGTGCCCTGAGAAACTGTACAAGAAAAATTATTGTGCCATGAGAAACTGTACAAGAAAAATTATTGTGCCATGAGAAACTGTACAAGAAAAATTATTGTGCCCTGAGAAACTGTACAAGAAAAATTATTGTGCCCTGAGAAACTGTACAAGAAAAATTATTGTGCCCTGAGAAACTGTACAAGAAAAATATTGTGCCCTGAGAAACTGTACAAGAAAAATTATTGTGCCCTGAGAAACTGTACAAGAAAAATTATTGTGCCATGAGAAACTGTACAAGAAAAATTATTGTGCCCTGAGAAACTGTACAAGAAAAATTATTGTGCCCTGAGAAACTGTACAAGAAAAATTATTGTGCCCTGAGAAACTGTACAAGAAAAAAAAAAAAGATTGTCCCATGAGAAACTACAAAAATTCTAAAAAAAATTCTCTGAAAAAGATTGTGCCAGGAAAAGCTATACAAGAAATCTCTCAGAATGGTTGTGTCATTAAAAAAAAAGTGCAAGATATCTATCTCTCTTTGTATTCAATTGTTTAGCATTTGAGTGTGTGTGTGTGTGTGTGTGTATGTGTGTGTGTGTGTGTGTGTGTGTGCGTGTGTGTGTGTGTGTGTGTGTTTAGTATGTGTGTGTGTGTGTGTGTGTGTGTGTATGTGTGTGTGTGTGTGTGTGTGTGTGTGTGTGTGTGTGTGTGTGTGTGTGTGTGTGTGTGTGAGTGTGTGTGTGTGTAAGTGAGTGTTCATGCACATGTCAGTGTGTGCTTGCATTTTTGTGTATAGCCTGCATAAAAATCAAGACACCAACTGCGCACTCTCGCATACGCGCTTTCACAGAAAAAATCTCTTTCTGTATATC
>JAPXFY010000020.1:65682922-65737922 GCA_030674185.1 Monoplex corrugatus
GAGACAGACAGACAGACAAAGAGAGACAGACAGACAGACAAAGAGAGAGAGATTGTTATTGTTATGTCTGTTTACAGCCTAGCTGACTGCCTACAGCCATATCAGGGCTATAACCGTTTCAAAATGTACACTATACTTCAACAGGGTAAAAAAAGAAAGAAAAGAAAGTTAAGTACACGTATCAATGCATTTGCGCACATAATCTAAGGAGATCCCCCTGGCGATGAGCACTACGCCCAATTTATTGCACAGGGGATTTAAAAAACAGACTGAATACAAATTTATACATAACTAAGGACACTAAAACATATATAAAAACAGGCCTAGGTTACCAAAAACTGCTTCCGCATATCAATTTCCCCGAGCCAAAAATGCACTTAATATATGTACCCAATTATCAATCCTAAGAGAAAGTATGTAAGACTTTATTGAACACATACAAGTGAAAGGACCAGGAAGGCAGAAAATGATAGGAAGAAATGACAGAAAGCAAAACAGGAAGGCAGAAACAAAGACAGTGACAGAAAAGAGGAAGTTTCTAGCACAGAATTTCCAGAAGGTAGAGGGGGGGGGGGGGGGGGGGGGGTTACTATTTACACTGAATGAGCTCCCGGCATCTCTACGGTGGGTAAGTAAGTAAGGAAGGAAGGAAGGAAGGAAGGAAGATAAGTAAGTAAGTAAGTAAGTGAGAACACTCATCGCTGTTTCACAAGAGCAAAACACTTGTGCACCAATCCTGTCCATCATTTTCAAGACAATAACTGCATTCCTATTTTCAGCATGAACGCAACCAGAACCAAACCACTGACTGACTACTGCGTTTTTCCACCGAGTGTTGAAATGTTTTGCGTAACTTAACCTTGGAAGTATATCACTTTCATTGAAAATCATTTAGTGACATCAGCGCCATGTTTGATAATGGTTTGTCCATATGAAAACGAAACAAAAGAGAAAATCGGTGATTCTCCTCCACCCACCCACCCCCACTCCATGCACACACACTTTTCTCTCTTACTCACACTTTTATCTATGAGTGGCCATAAGCATGTACACACACTCAACACTCATGTTTATCCCTTGGATTCCTGCACATTATCCACTAAGTGCAAAAACTTAACCCTCTGACTCCTTCACCCTGACAGCTCTCAGGGTGAGGGAGTCAAAGGGTTCTATTTTCATCATTGGTGGATAGGGTGTGGGAGTCAAAGGGTTATGAACCTCTAAAGGAAAACTACTGGCTTCTTGGCCTAAAAGACCTGAAACATTTGAATTCCATATTTACGCTGATGCATAAATAATTCCAAATCATCACACACTAAGCAACTTTAAAACACCTGGGCTATGAACACATGAAAATGAACTACGCACACATGGATTCCCATGCCTATGTTAACGCATAAATAGGCCTACATCTCTACGTCATAAAACACAGATATGAATTTAGACAGTTCTGTTCCTTGCTGAAAAAAAAAATACTCAGATTTCAAGGATCATGTACCCAATGTTTACCAGCTCTAAGACACCTCATTCATACTGATAAAAATGTAAGAATTTAAGAAGTATGTGTGATATTATGAAACAAAAAAAGGACGCACTGCACTACTTGATTCCAATCGTGTTCCAAATCAGAAAAGAAAAGAAAATATTATTTACACAAGGAGCCATCCTGCATCACCAAGCAAGCCCTTGACTCAAGGAGAAGGAAAAGAAGACATCCCAATCATACCTGACAATGCAGTCTCCTGGAAGAACTTCCAAGTTCACAGCATGATTTGGTAGATAACCAAGAGCTGAAACCAGAGGTATTGTACTAGGCTTGTGGGCAGTTTCCAACAAACCATGGTATTATGTAATATAACACAAATGTCTACACAGTCATCAGACAAGAATGGCGCTCATGCCAGAGGTGCCAGGCCTTTCCAACTAACCATGGTACTCTGCAATATAACACAAATATCTACATGGTCGTCTACATCAGATGAGAATGACATTCGTGCCAGAGGTGGCAGGCCTGCAGACACCTTCCAACTAACCATGGTACTCTGCAATATAACACAAATATCTACATGGTCGTCTACATCAGATGAGAATGACATTCGTGCCAGAGGTGGCAGGCCTGCAGACACCTTCCAACTAACCACGGTACTATGCAATATAACACAAATATCTACATGGTCGTCTACATCAGATGGAATGGTGCTTGTTCTAGAGGTGCCAGGCCTTTCCAACAAACCACAATGTTATGCAATAACACAAATATCTACACAGTCAGCTACGTCAGACAAGAATAACGCTCGGGCACTGCGGTCACATTGATCACCAGATATGACCTGACCATGTAGATGGTGAACAGAAGAATAAGGGATACAACCCATGGACCAGAGACTACGCCAGATGGAAGAGGACTGGAAAATAGAGGTTCTATGCTCCTCAATGTTGTTGTTGTTATTGTTGTTGTTGTTTAAAGTCCAGGCCACTGCACAGATCCATATCAGAGCTATAACCATCTCAAAAAGTACACCATACCTCACAGAAGATTAAAAAAATGGAAAAGAAAATTAAGTACACGTATCGATCCATTCACGCACATAATCTAAGGATATGCCCCTGGCACTGACCACTCTGTCCAACTGATCACCAGGAGATTAAAAAACCATATCTGAATACAAATGTAAACATAAATAAAGACACTAGAATATACATATGAAAACTCGCCCAGTTTAAAACCGAGAGACAGTCCACTAATTATATGTGTAACCCAGTTTAAAACAGAGAGATAAATAATTGTTTCGAAAACCCAGTTTAAAACAGAGAGATAAATAATTGTTTCGAAAACCCAGTTTAAAACACACAGAGAGACAGACAAGTAATACATCTGCAACTCAGTTTAGAACAGAGACAGACAAGAAATTATTTCTGCAAACCAATTTAAAAAAGACGAGACTGAGGAGAATTATTTCTACATCCAAGTTTGAAACAGAAAGAGAGCCAGACAAAGACATCTTTTCATATTCACTTTGCGTGGTAGGGGAGGTTATTCATACATAACTAAAATAAATGCAGACTGAAAGATTCATTTCTTTCCCAACAGCATATACATCACCCAGATTTATTAGTTGGTATACATTATCACAGGCACACTGAATCTTTACCTTTTTCGTAAAATAAATTAAAAATAACAAAATTAAACAACAACAGAATGTCAAAAATCCAGATCAATATCACAGTCACGGTTTAATTCTGAGTAAACAGAGTAACAAAAATTAAAGACATTCCTACAAGTACAAAAAGCACTAGAAATGACATTACTGTACAGATATACAAACAGTAGGCTACTATACAGCCATATATAAAAACAGTACTATACAACGATACAAACAGTACTATACAACAATTCAAACATTGCTATACAACTATACAATCATTACTATACAGCAACAAGTTAACAAGAAACACCACGAGGGTGCGGATGGGACTCGAAGCATCAATGCCTCGCCACTCTCCGGACAATCACCTCCCACGCTCCTGACGCCACATGATAGCCATTTCATCAAGCAAAGGGGAGCAACCCATGTCTGTGTGACCCATTCGGATCTAGTCATCAGTTACTTTGTTTACAAACCTAATGGCAAGGTGGGGAGATGACAAACCCCAGGACATAGCCACACAATGCGCACCAACCAGGTCCAGCCTTCAGGACAAGACAGAATGGAAGATCCCTCTCTTGCCCCTCTCTGGTTTTCATCAGTCTTTCTGGGCAGCCTGCTATGCCACAGCTTGCATAGCTGCCAGCATCTTTCCCCTTACTATCCATTAGCAGTTGGAAGCTCCCAACATTAACATCGCCTTAGTGCAACCACTGGGGTTGTTTGAATGGCCGCGAAAGTGGCCAGGCATGATGCTCCAGACACAGCCCATTTTGCTGTTCAACTTAGGCCTGACATGCTCTGAACTGGATCCCAATTTTTTCATCTTTCCGAGCAGCCAGCAGGTCCTTCCCTGTGGTCATCAGGCCTGATTCCCTGAAGTCAGTGGCCAAGCCACAAGCCGAAGTCAACAAGAAACACCACAAGGGTGCGGATGGGACCCAAAACATCAATGCCTCGCCACTCTCCAGGCTGTACAAACATCACTATACAGATATATAATCATTACTATACAGCAACACAAACATTACTCCACAGCATTACAAAACTAACGCGCTGAGACGTCACTTTAACCCTTTCACTCCTACACCCAATCCGCCAGCTGTATAAACCTTAACCCTTCCACTCCTGCAGGATGCTGGTGCATAAGGTGAGGGAGTGAAAGGGTTAAGTTTCTGCTTTGCTGTCATGGCAGGCAATGCAGGATGTTGGCAGATACGGGAGGGAATCAAAGGGTTAAGCAAAGACAGAATACATTACAACAGAGTACGAGACAAAATGCATTACAACGTTAAGTACAGAAAACCATGGAGCTCTTTTACAGACGATTTGTCTACACATGACAATGTTTCAATCTGTGAGTAATATCAATATAATACAGAAAAAAAGTTTCAAAAAATGATCAAAAAACTAAAATCACAGACTTTTAGACAATGGCATGTACAAAATCAGATTTTCAAAAAATACACTTTATTATATATACACCATATGACATGTTCATGTATTTCATTTCACAATGTTTTCTACTAAATATGAATCACCTTTACCAACAAAGATCATAACATGCATACATAAGCATTCAAACACAACACACACACACATGCACACACACACACAGACAGACACACGCACACACACATGCACACACACACACACACACACACACACACACACACACACGCACACACACACACACACACACACACACACACACACACACACACACACACGCACGCACACACACACACACACACACACACACACACTCATCTTAATATCACTTATAATGAAAAGATGTTAAATCAAAGAACGAACAAACGAACACACACACGCACATACACACACACACACACACACCCGTCTAATATCACTTATAGTGAAAAGACATTAAATCAAAGAACGAACAAACATACACACACGCACACACACATGAGTTATCCATAATTCACATCCATTGAGCTCATCACAACCAACAACCACATAATTATCATTCTTTAAAAGAAATGATTGCCACCTATACTTTTGTTACTTCAAAAATCTAAAACTCATAGTCTGGGTCATTTCACTGTGTGTATAATCAATACAAGGCAATCTAAAACTCACAGTCTGGGTCATTTCACTGTGTGTATAATCAATACAAGGCAATCTAAAACTCACAGTCTGGGTCATTTCACTGTGTGTATAATCAATACAAGGCAATCTAAAACTCACAGTCTGGGTCATTTCACTGTGTGTATAATCAATACAAGGCACAACATGCACAGCGCCGACATACGCACAACATACCACACTCTCTTCGTTCAACATTTTCAATTTCACGTTTTCTTTTTTTTTCCTTTTTAAAAAGTGTTAGTTTGTTCAAGTGGGATTCTTTGTGCTCAGACAATTCCATATGCACTCCACCCAAATCTGCACACAATTGTCTGACAGGTTGTTACTGTTATGTTTGTTCAAAGCCCAGCCAACTGCGTACAGCCATATCTGACAGGTTCCTTAAGCATGAACAAAACCGTCTATGCTGGAAAAGTCTTAACCCTTTGACTCCCACATCCTATCCACCAACAGCAAAACCTTAACACTTTGATTCCTTCACCCTATCCACCAGCTTCCTGCAGGAAGCTGGTGGATAGGGTGAGGGAATCAAAGGGTTAAGTTTTTGTTTTGCTAGCATGATTGACAATGCAGGATGCCGGTGGACAGGGTGCGGGAGTGAAAGGATTCAAATTGAGGAGGTTGGATGGGGGTGGGGGTGGGGTGTGGGGACAGGGATCTGTGAAACTGACATCAACATTAAGATGAGCAACAAACAGGTCTGTTTTTATATGTTACTGGCTAAGATTGAACTTGATATATCAGATCTTGTGTGTGTGCTTGTGTGTGTGCTTGTGTGTGTGTGTGTGTGTGTGTGTGTGTGTGTGTGCATGTGTGTGTGTGTGTGCATGTGTGTGTGTGTGTATGTGTGTTGTGTGCAAAAACATCAAAAGGAATTTCTAAGCTCTATGGGGATAGTCCTTTACCATATTTAGACAAAGTTCTGGCTCCAAAACAGCAGAAATGACAAATGCTTAAGCCTGAATGGGCTGAGACATGGATCACAATTACCATCAGTGTGGAAGGTCCCAGTACTAATTTTTCATCTGTTTACAGAAGTGTGTAAACCAAATACTGATTTGTCTGGCAGGAAAATGACTCTTTCTTTCTTTGTAACAAATGTGTAAATGTTCTTTATACTTGCTGGGAAAAAAATAAGACTTTTCACTGATTGCAGGTCTTTTTTGTTCTTGTTTCAGCCTTCCAGTGTTTACTTGGTGATTTCAGACTTTCCAGTCTTCATTAAATCTGATTGAAGACTTTCCATTCCTTCTTTTTTGTATAATTTCAAACTTTTTCAGACTTTCCTTTTTTTTTTTAATATCTGATTAAAGACTTCCTTCATTTTTGGACGGATCTGATTTATGGTTTTCCATTTCTTGTTTTGATCTGATTTTAGACTTTTCATATCTTCTTTGGTTTGGTTTCAGAATGTTAGCGCTTTCTTTTCATCGAATTTCATACTGTTAATACTTCTTTGGTTTGATGTCAGACTTTCAAGCCTTCTTTTGGTCTGATTTAAGACTCTCAATTCCTTCTTTTGATTTTCTTTCAGACTTCCCAAGCCATATTTTGATCTGATTTCAGACTTTCCATTCCTTCTTTAGATTTGATTAAAGACTTTCTTTGCTTTCTTTTGGTTTGATTTAAGACTTTTGAGCCGACCCCCCCCCCCCTTCTTTTTTTTTTTTTGGGGGGGGGGGGGGGTGAGGGGTGGGGGACAACATAACTCTCATTTCAGTATTTCCAGTCTTCATTTGGTCTGATTCCAAACTTTTCAGTCCTTCTTTTGGTCAAGTTTCAGACTTTCTTTAGATTTTTTTCCCCTCAGGAGGGGGTGGGGTGCAGTGGGATGGTGGCAATTTCAGACTTAATATGCATTCTGTTCCGATTTCAAATTTTTCTATTCCTTCTTTTGGTCTGATTTGACTTTCCATTTCTCGGAGGGTGGGAGGGGGAAGGAAGTTTTGACTTCAGACTTTCCATGCCTTCTGGTCTCATTTCAGACTTTTTGTGCCTTTTTTCTTTTTTTTTAGCCTGATTTAAGATTTTTCCTATCTTTATTTGGTCTGAAAATTGCCTGGAAACATCTTTTGTCCAATTGTTCAGTCAAAGAGAGATGTAAGGCAAAATGGTTTTGACATGGATTGGCATCATATATCTTTTCAAGATCAGGGTTATACAAACTATGCTTAACCCTTTGACTCCTGCACCTTTTCCACCAACTGCAAAAACTTAACCTTTTGACTCCCTCACCCTGTCCACCAGTTTCCTGTAGGAAGCTGGTGTATAGAATGAGGCAGTCAAAGGGTTACATTTTTGCATTGTTAGCATGGCTGACAGTGCAGGATGCTGGTGGACAGGGTGCAGGAGTCAAAGGGTTAACAGTAAAAACAAGGGGGGAGGGGGAGGGGGAGCTGCTTGATCATCCATGTGCTTCATGTTTCAATGGCTGGAATTTTTAATTGTACCAAATTTTATGCAGTAGCAGACATCATCATGAATAATTCCCTAGAATATCATAACATATAACCCAACAAAAAAATGTCACACATAACTCTCAAAAACTTACTTTATTCTCAAAGAAAATGCTCTTCAAAACATCACATTCAAAATATGCGATAATCTCCAGGCGTAGATTGTTTTCTATATTTGAGGGAATCACCAAACATCGTCATTACTGTGAATAAAGTTGCCATGTCTAGATATTTGCCATATCACATTTACAACAAGGGTATACCAACATTAACAACATTTTTCTTCAGCCAGATTTCAACAAACTCAACTATGACAGCCCTAAAATGTCAATATACCAACACTCATTTTTTTTATATCATATTATCATATTATTGTATTAATTTAAAGCTGAATACACACAAATGATACCTTGAATTCAGTATGCCAATATCTTATAACACTTTCAGTTCGAGCTTAACCTTTTGACTCCAGCACCCTATCCACCAGCTGCAAAAACTTAACCCTTTAATTTCCTCATCCTGTCTACCAGTTTCCTGCAGGAAGCTGGTGGACAGGGTGAGGGAGTCAAAGGGTTAAGTTTTTGCTTCGCTAACACGGTTGACAATGCAGGATGTTGGTGGACAGAGTGCGGGAGTCAAAGGGTTAAAGTTAAACAGATCGATCCAAACACAGTAACTAGAATGATGAAAGATGGATCACATGGACTTGGACACCACTCTGTAGACATTTCATATATAAACACACACACACACACACGCACACACACACACACACACACACACACACACACACACACACACACACACACACACACACACACACACACACACACACACACATTTGTCTAAAATCACTTAAGTGAATAGACATTAAATCAAAGACCAAAACACACACATACACACACACACACACACTGTTTCAACTGTACATTCAATTAAACTATAATTTTCAAGTTGCATAAAACACTTGATAAATAAACAAATAAACAAAAGCCGTGGCCATGACTACACCACGATTTCACACGAAACAAACTGACCAACTAACTCTGACCCAAGGAAGCCAAGTTGTTGACTGGCCAAAGCCCTTCAGCAAAAACATAATTTTCTGCTGAAGTCTGTTCCCAATAAGCCGGGAATTCAGCAGACAGTCAAGCTGGGAATTCCTGATGAACCAGTCTCAGACAGATAGAATAGTCAAGCCAAAGTAACTTTCTTCTTTTATAAATGAATGTTACCATTACAAGGATCAAAAGGAAATGGGGAAGTGTTGAATACCCAACACCCCATCCCATCTTTTCTTTAAAATTCTCTTAACCCTTTGACTCCTGCACCCTGTCCACCAGCATTTTGCATCATCAGCCAGGACAGCAAAGCAAAAACTTAACTCTTTGACTCCCTCACCCTATCCATCAGCTTTCTGCAGGAAGCTGGTATATAGGGTGAGGGAGTCAAAGGGTTAAGTTTTTGCAGTTGGTAGACAGAGTGCAGGAGTCAAAGGGTTAAAGTTTCATTGTGATAGGGTACTGCAGATGCAGAATTTAAGGTCCCTTCCTGTTTTGGAACCACAGGAGCTGTCTTGTTTGCTTTTAGGTAGTTAGGGGTTCCTCTTTCGTGTCATGCTTTCTTTTCCTTACAAAACTCTTATATCTGCCTTCCGGATCATTCATCTTATTTTTTTTCAAAATCTCTTCTTAGCTCCCCAAAGACAGAGCATAACTGCCTTTAACCCTTTGACCCCTGCACCCTGTCCACCAGCATCCCACATTGCCAACCATGCAAACAAAGCAAAAACTTAACCCTTTGATTCCCTCACCCTATCTACCAACTTCTTGCATGAAACCTACGGATACAGTGAGGTAACCAAAAGGTTAAGTTTTTGCAGTTGGTGGACAGAGTGCAGGAGTCAAAGGGTTAAGGTGGGATAAAGAACAGTCAGACATGTATGCAAAAAGTCTACTCCCTCTGCTAGGGAGGCAGGTCTGTATGAATTTAAATATACTTAGATAAGGAAGTTGCTGAAGAAAAAGAAGAAGAGTCATAAAGATGACCTTATTCAGCTCTTTGAAACTCTTGGCTTCATTGTTGACAGATAAATCTGTGATATTGTTTCATTCAACACTGTAGAAACAGAAGTATCTATCGCTGCATTACAAGATATAACTCCCGTAATAACTCTTTCTTTCCTGAGTACGACAAAGTAGCATGTCACTGTGTATGGTGGGTTGTGTGTGTGTGGGGGGGGGGGGGGGGGAAGAGGTTGGAGGGTGTGTATATGTGTGTGTGTGTGTGTGACCCTGTGCATGTGTATGTGTGTGTGTGTTTGTATGTGCATGTGTTTGTGTGTGTGTATTTGTGTGTGTGTGTGTGTGTGTATGTGTGCACATGTGCAGGTAAGTGTGTGGTGTATGTGTGTGTATGTGTTTGTGTGTGCATGTGCTTGTGTGTGTGTGTGTGTGTGCTCATGTGCAGGTGTGTGTGTGTGTGTGTGTGTTTGTGTGTGTGTCAGAGAGAGAGCAACAGAGAGAGACAGAGACAGAGAGACTTAAGTTCACCTCATGTTGCTTAGAGCCTAGTCCAGCCTACTGCTAAAACAAGAGACTGCAATAGAGGCAGACAGAGAATACGTGAATAAAAGAAGTCTGACATTTCATGAAGAATGAGTGACAACGTGGCTCAATAACGGCAAATTACATAGTTACAAACAGTCTCTGTTCACTTCAAATTCATTTCATACATGATTTTATAGATTTGGAAAAATGAATAATAAAAAATCGCAAGGAAATGTGAGTAATCAAAAATCGCAAGGAAATGTGAGTAATCAAAAATTGCAAGGAAATGTGAGTAATCAAAAGTCATAGGTGTAATTTTTCAGCTTTTCTGGAAGTTTTCTCAATGAACATTGTAGTCAAAAAGCATGAGCAGGTAAAGGGTTAAAGTCAGTGGAACCAAAAGTTTTGCCAGCACATTGACAGTTAAGGGGTCAACACTGACCCCCTTTCGTGATCACTGTCAAAACATTTTTGTCTGCGCATGTACACAATCGCACAAATACGCAAACACATGCAAAATCACATAAACATGCAGTATATCGATCTAAATCACGCCCTCCCTATTCAAATACGGAGAATGAAAACAATACACAAAGTGATCACAGTCAATAGTCATGAGCAGTTAAATCTTATTTACATATACACATGATTTTTATCATGAGTATCAGTCAAAATTCTCTCTCTCTCTTGCGTTCTCTCTCTCTCTCTTTAACCCTTTGACTCCCACAGTCTATCCACCAGCATCCTGAATTTGCTAACCCTCTTGGCAAAACAAAAACTTAACCCTTTGATTCCCTCACCCTATCCACCAGCTTCCTGCAGGAAGCTGATAGATAGGGTGAGGGAATCAAAGGGTTAAGTTTTTGGAATTGGTGGATAGGGCGCGGGGATCAAAGACTTAAAACAGATTTTCATTCCCTTGGAAAAATGTACATTCATATTTTCTGACTGGTCAGGTAGCTAAAACTTTACTGAGGCACCTTTCTGGTGTATGGTATACCTAATCAGCTGATAAACTAAGTTCTCCTGTTGGTTTGAAAGTGAACTCAGCTCACCGTGTGAGGATACATTTCACTTAAACCATTAACCCTTTGACCCCCCACACCCTATCCACCAACTGCAAAAATGTAATCCTTTGACTCCCTCACCCTATCCATCAGCTTCATGCAGGATACGGTGAGAGAATCAAAGGGTTAAGTTTTTGCTTTGCTAGCATGGTTGGCGGTGTAGGATGCTGATGGATAGGGTACGGGAGTCAAAGGTTTAAAGATATGATCTCACTCTTTTTGCTTACAAAATGTACGTGAGGCATACATTTAACTAAAAACCATTGTAATTATGATCTCACTTCTGTCTTTTTGCTTACAAAGTCTCTATGAGGAGTACATTTCACTAAAACCACTATAATTATGACCTGATTTCTGTCTTTCTACTTATAAAACTTATGTAAGGCATACATTTCACTAAAACCACTGTAGTTATGATCTCATTTCTGTCTTTTTTGCTTACAAAAACTGAGGAGACTGACAATGAAAACACAGTAACAAATGTAAAATTCTGTGTTTGGGATAAAATGCATTTATGACTACACAATGATAAAATAAGGGCAATATAACATCACACTACTAAAGGTTCTTCTTCTGACTACTTGGTTAAAATCTACACAAAACAAAAGTAAAAACATATTCAAATAACTTCTTTCTCTATACATGATCTGACAAGTGTAAGTACTTATAATTTTGTCAAATACTGATACACTACTTAGCCATAAGTGTCATTCATCTTCTGAGCACAGATTTAAGTGTCTTTGTTTTCTGAGCCTAGCTGTGTCATTCATTTTGTGAGGGATTTTCAATGTTATACTTTACTTGCATCATTTGTTTGTTTGACTTGTTTTCGGTCATAGCACTTGGCAACAAGTGTCATCTGTTTTTGAGATGTTTTTATCTTTAATCGTCATGAGAAAAGCATCAAGTATGTCAACGAGTTTGACAAAACTTGCGCTCTTAGATACGCTTCAGGTACTCATAAAATTGGGAAACACTCTCCAAAATCACCATTCTTTCTCACGCTGGTTTGGTTTGTCCTGAACAAGCAGAGTAAGAAAACAGTGCCACAGAACCAGATACATGTTCATAAGAATATCAACATTTGTGGACAGGCCTCAACACACAAGGCAAAAAGAATGTAGTGGATGAAAAAGATCCTGTGGAATTTTGACTCATTCTGAGTCAGCGTGCCTTCACCAGTCAAGTCAATAACCTGCACCTCACACTCTTCCTCCACCAATCTGTATCATCAGTTCACCACAAGAACACGCACACTGCCACCAATCCAACACTTCACATGTTCATATCAGTTACATTCTCAAGTACATGTACAAAGTCGACTTGTTGACACTGCAACATTGCTGTTACTGCAACCAATCACCCGGCTAGCAGGTGTACGGTCGTACAGTTCACACATTCATATCAACTGCATTCTCTGGTACCGAGCCAAGATACTGGTACTGCGGCCGTTCACCCGGCCGATAAGTGTCTGTGGACCGCACTGTAGCAGAGTACGGTTGATAGTTGAGAGAGGACATGACCGAGTCACTGCTGGACCTCAGAGCTGTGAGATCTAAGGGAGGAACTTCGGGGTTTCCGCGCGTCATGACAGGTGTTAAAGGCAGTTTAGCGAAAGCGTTCTTCCCGCTATAGTCCAGACTTCCGTCCGGTAACAGTTTGGCTGAGGAGTTGAGCGTGAACATCTGTGTGGCGTTGAGGTCGACATTTTCCACCCCCTCTTTTCCTTCTTTGTCTTGCCCTTTCCTGGGAGATTTTGAAGCGCTGCGTATCTTTGACTTCTTCGGTTTCTGTTCGTCTCTGACTTCTCTCAGTTCTTCCGGTGAGTCTGAGTCCTCCTGTTTGTAGGAGTTGGACCTCTTCAGCTTGGACTTGCTTTTAACTTGCACAGGGGGGAGAGTGTTCTTCCTCGGGTTCTCCTTCATATTGTCAGAATATGAGTAGAGGGTGCTGTCCCCTGAAAGTTAAAAAAAGAAACGTATTTGAAATCCTATCTCTATTTGTATTTGTATTCATTTCTTTTTTTTTTTAAGCTAAATACATACACAAATACAGACACACAATGCCAATTCATCATGACAATGATGTGCTTATCTTAAGACTGACAAGGGATTCCAACATCATCATAGCCTATTTGTATTTCTTTTTTTTTTGTCACAATGGATTGTGTGTGTTGTGGTGTGTGTGTGTGTGTGTGTGTGTGGTGTGTGTGTGTGTGTGTGTGTTGTGTGTGTGTGTGTTGTGTGTGTGTGTGTGTGTGTGTTGTGTGTGTGTGTGTGTGTGTTGTGTGTGTGTGTGTGTGTATGTGTTTGTGTGCATGTGTGTGTGTGTGTGTGTGTGTGTGTGTGTGTGTGTGTGTGTGTGTGGTGTATGTGTGTATGTGTGTGTGTGTGTGTGTGTGTGTGTGTGTGTGTGTGTGTGTGTTGTGTTTGTGTGTATGTGTGTGTGTGTGTGTGTGTGTGTGTGTGTGTGTGTGTGTGTGTTGATGTGTGCATGTGTGTGTGTGTGTGTGTGTGTGTGTGTGTGATGTTACGGTTTCCTTACAGTTGACATTGGTTTCACTTACCAGTGTTGACATACAGGGTTTCACTTACCCAGTGTTGACATATAGGGTTTCACTTACTAAGTGTTGACATACACAGTTTCACTTACCACATGTTGACATATAGGGTTTCACTTACTAAGTGTTGACATACACAGTTTCACTTACCACATGTTGACATATAGGGTTTCACTTACCAATGTTGACATATAGGGTTTCACTTACCTAGTGTTGACATATAGGGTTTCACTTACCTATGTTGACATACACAGTTTCACTTACCACATGTTGACATATAGGGTTTCACTTACCTAGTGTTGACATATAGGGTTTCACTTACCACATGTTGACATACAGGGTTTCACTTACCACATGTTGACATATAGGGTTTCACTTACCATGTTGACATATAGGGTTTCACTTACCACATGTTGACATATAGGGTTTCACTTACCCATGTTGACATACAGGGTTTCACTTACCAGTGTTGACATATAGGGTTTCACTTACCTAGTGTTGACATATAGGGTTTCACTTACCAATGTTGACATACAGGGTTTCACTTACCATGTTGACATATAGGGTTTCACTTACCTAGTGTTGACATATAGGGTTTCACTTACCTAGTGTTGACATATAGGGTTTCACTTACCATGTTGACATATAGGGTTTCACTTACCTAGTGTTGACATATAGGGTTTCACTTACCTAGTGTTGACATATAGGGTTTCACTTACCACATGTTGACATATAGGGTTTCACTTACCACATGTTGACATATAGGGTTTCACTTACACTATGTTGACATATAGGGTTTCACTTACCACATGTTGACATATAGGGTTTCACTTACCTACATGTTGACATATAGGGTTTCACTTACCACATGTTGACATATAGGGTTTCACTTACCAATGTTGACATATAGGGTTTCACTTACCCATGTTGACATATAGGGTTTCACTTACCCAGTGTTGACATATAGGGTTTCACTTACATGTTGACATAGGGTTTCACTTACCCATGTTGACATACAGGGTTTCACTTACCCATGTTGACATAAGGGTTTCACTTACCACATGTTGACATAAGGGTTTCACTTACCATGTTGACATATAGGGTTTCACTTACCTAGTGTTGACATATAGGGTTTCACTTACCTAGTGTTGACATATAGGGTTTCACTATACCTAAGTGTTGACATATACAGAGGGTGGAATTGGCAAAGGAAAAAAAAGAGGAAAATCTAGGGGGGTCCGGGGGCATGCCCCCCCGGAAAATTTTGAAAACCGAGACTAAAATCTATGCATTCTGGGGCATTCTGGAGACAAATTGGAGGATTCTAGCACACTAAAATTCACAGTATTTTTTATATAATCCTATCTTAAATTTGCACTCACCAAAGCTAGTGAGAAGACCTCTTAGTGCCAAGAGGGGTAAAATAAGTCCTCAGTGGAGCTTGTGTCTTAGGAGTTTGGGCGACTGTTGTAATTTCCACTCCTATATAGGGTGTGTCCTCCAGTGTCATATTGCCTTGTTTGGAGCCCTTTTGTGTAGGGTCCTCTAGCGGCAACCCCTTATCTTGGGATGCCTGCTTTCGTTTGCAGTGCTTCGCAGTTTTCACGTGGTCCTCTAAAGCAACCCGGCCTCTTTTGTTGTACGCAATTTCGCACTGACACAAGTCGCAGAAGGCAGACCCTACTATGTTTACTTTCCGGATGTGTTCTGCCAGCACCTCCTCGTTGACCTTGGTTTCCAACCAAGCCCATTTCCACGGATTTCTTGATTTAGAATCGTCGAAACTTTCGTTGCGATTCACAATACTCCTGGTCGCCATTTTGTCCCACAATGCATCGCGAGCGCCAGCTTTGACTTCGCCAATAGAGAGTTCAGTTCTGTCGTCTGCTTCTAGACCCCACAGATTCAAAAATCGCCGAACTGAACGTATGCTTGTCGATTTTTTTTTTACGCGGAAAATATTTTTTAACGCAATTTTCGATTTTGATTTACGCGAAAAATCGCGTTTCCGCGACGAATTCCACCCACTGCATATAGGGTTTCACTTACTAAGTGTTGACATATAGGTTTCACTTACCTAGTGTTGACATATAGGGTTTCACTTACTAAGTGTTGACATATAGGGTTTCACTTACTAAGTGTTGAATATAGGGTTTCACTTACTAAGTGTTGACATATAGGGTTTCACTTACTAAGTGTTGACATATAGGGTTTCACTTACCACATGTTGACATATAGGTTTCACTTACTAAGTGTTGACATATAGGGTTTCACTTACCACATGTTGACATATAGGGTTTCACTTACTAAGTGTTGACATATAGGGTTTCACTTACCACATGTTGACATATAGGGTTTCACTTACTAAGTGTTGACATACAGGGTTTCACTTACTAAGTGTTGACATATAGGGTTTCACTTACCACATGTTGACATATAGGGTTTCACTTACCTAGTGTTGATACTTGCTGCTGAGTTTCGGAGTTGGCTTTTTTCTTTTTCTTCTTCTTGAGCTTTTTCACTGCCGTGCCCTGTTTAAACAAGAAAAAAGAACCTAAACACTCACTCGGACTTGCAGGGTTGTGAAGACAAAGAGGGTGGGAGATGTACTTGCAGTTTCAGTTTCAGTTTCAATTTATCAAGATGACGTCTCCATGCTTAGAATGAATTCCATATGCACTTACGTCACAGGTACCATGTGATGGAGAAGATCCAGAATGATTACGACAAAGCCTTAAGCCTGCACATAAATCCATGAACTGGCCAGGTCCTGAGGTCCTACCTAGATAGTTCCTTAACCCTGAGGTCGTGCCGGAGTGAGGAGGCAGAGATCTCAACTTTTCCCAGGACCAGCACCATGAGGGCGGCGCCCATCCCCTCTCCCTCCATTCAAATTCATATTCACTTTTTTTTAAACCAAGAAGGCTAATTGGTCTTCAAGGGGTGGGACCTGGGAAATCAGCCTATATCTCCAATGATTTTTACATAGGCAGCCAGGCAATGCCCTGCTCTTCACGATTTTCAACTGCCATGGGACTAGATGTTCAGTTCAATTTTCCGTTCAAAAGTCGAGGCCTCTACGGGGAGTAAACCCTGGAACCTCGAGTTTAGTTATTGGCAGGCGAACATCTGAACCATTCTACCACTCTTCACCATGAGACTTGCAGTGACAAGGGATTGATTCATATGGAGGGCCATGATCGCCAACGACATGCGGCAGGGCACATGATGGTGATGATGACACACTCACTATCGGGTGCAGTAGTCAAATAGGTAAATGTCAGACTACCAATGGGAAGGTTCTGGGTTTGATCCCCCTGTACACCTCCTCCTAAAGGTAAAGGGTATCCACCTGTACACCTCCTCCTCAAGGTAAAGGGTATCCACCTGTACATCTCCTCCTAAAGGTAAAGGATATCCACCTGTACATCTCCTCCTAAAGGTAAAGGATATCCACCTGTACATCTCCTCCTAAAGGTAAAGGATATCCACCTGTACACCTCCTCCTCAAGGTAAAGGGTATCCACCTGTACATCTCCTCCTAAAGGTAAAGGATATCCACCTGTACACCTCCTCCTAAAGGTAAAGGATATCCACCTGTACACCTCCTCCTAAAGGTAAAGGATATCCACCTGTACACCTCCTCCTAAAGGTAAAAGATATCCATAGGTACACCTCCTCCTAAAGGTAAAGGATATCCTTCTTACACCTCTCCCTAAAGATAAAGGATATCCCTCTGTACACCTCTCCCTAAAAGTAAAGGATATCCCGCTGTACACCTCTCCCTAAAGGTAAAGGATATCCCCCTGTAACCTCTCCCGAAAGGTAAAGGATATCATATCCACCTGTACACTTCTCCCTAAAGGTAAAGGATATCCACCTGTACACCTCTCCCTAAAGGTAAAGGATATCCACCTGTACACCTCTCCCTAAAGGTAAAGGATACCCACCTGTACACCTCTCCCTAAAGGTAAAGGATATCCACCTGTACACTTCTCCCTAAAGGTAAAGGATATCCCTATGTACACCTCTCCCTAAAGGTAAAGGATATCCCCCTGTAACACCTCTCCCAAAGGATATCCCCCTGTACACCTCTCCTGAAAGGTAAAGGATATCATATCCACCTGTACACTTCTCCCTAAAGGTAAAGGATATCCACCTGTTCACCTCCTCCTAATGGTAAAAAATATCCCCCTGTACATCTCTCCCTAAAGGTAAAGGATATCCACCTGTACACCTCTCCCTAAAGGTAAAGGATATCCACCTGTACACCTCTTCCTAAAGGTAAAGGATATCCACCTGTACACTTCTCCCTAAAGGTAAAGGATATCCACCTGTTCACCTCCTCCTAATGGTAAAAAATATCCCCCTGTACACCTCTCCCTAAAGGTAAAGGATATCCACCTGTACACCTCTCCCTAAAGGTAAAGGATATCCACCTGTACACCTCTTCCTAAAGGTAAAGGATATCCACCTGTACACCTCTCCCTAAAGGTAAAGGATATCCACCTGTACACCTCCTCCTAAAGGTAAAGGATATCCACCTGTACACCTCTCCCTAAAGGTAAAGGATATCCACCTGTACACCTCCTAAAGGTAAAGGATATCCACCTGTACACCTCTCCGTAAAGGTAAAGGATATCCACCTGTTCACCTCCTCCTAAAGATAAAGGATATCCACCTGTTCACCTCCTCCTAAAGGTAAAGAATATCCACCTGTACACCTCCTCCTAAAGGTAACGGATATCCACCTGTACACCTCTTCCTAAAGGTAAAGGATATCCACCTGTACACCTCCTCCTAAAGGTAAAGGATATCCACCTGTACACCTCCTCCTAAAGGTAAAGGATATCCACCTGTACACCTCTTCCTAAAGGTAAAGGATTGAGATTTTTCTGATCTCCTAGGTCAGTGTGTGTGGAGACCTGTCAGAGTTTACCCCCCCCCCCCCCCCCCCCCCCCCCCCCCCCTCTGTGCATCATGCATACAGAATGTTTCATATCGACATTACAGATTGTGTAAGTCAATATTTAATATTGACATTAAAGATCATTTCAGTCAATGTTTAGTATCAACATTAATGACTGTGTAAGTCAATATTTAACCCTTTGACTCCCTGATTGTCAACCATGTCAGCGAAGCAAAAACTTAACCCTTTGTCTCCCTCACCCTATCCATTCACAGACACAGACACACACAGACAAAGAGACACACACACACACACACATACACACTGACGCAAACACACCTACACACACACACACACACACACATACAAACACATATACACTCACGCAAACACACCTACACACACACACACACACATATACTCACTCACACACACATACACACACCCTACATACACACACACACACACATTCACATACACACACACATGCACACACACCACATACTCATTCACACACACACACACACACACACACACACACAACCCGCCCAACACACACACACACACACACATAAACACATACACACACACAAACAACACAACACCCCCACCCCCCAAAAACACACACACACACACTACTTACAGCCTCCTCAGCACCGACATGTATTGGGGAGGACAGGGGAGGTGGTGTTTCCCCCTCGTCTGCTTGATCCGATCTCTCCAATGTCTGTCTGTACTCCTCCATGGCCTGGTCACTCCTGCAAAACATACACCATATTTTCTCATCTTTCCACTCTTTCAAAAAATCTGATCTAACAGGGTTCCATACTTTTAACCTGAAGAGTCATACTAGACAGCACTGCCAATTTGCATTCAATGAATGCTTGAGAAACAGGTGTGATTTTACTGTTGCACACAATGAATGCTTACAAAAAACATTAACCGTCAACAAACACACACAATATCATTTGCTTTATTTTATATTCATTCATTCATTTCATTCATTCATTTATTTATTCAATTTCTTTACTTGCAACCTTAAATGTTTCTGCTACATCATTATAATTGTATATGGGGTGGGGCACTGGGAAGGGGTGGTGTTGGTGTGAAAGTGCAGAAAGATCGTATATGCCACTGGATGTATTGCATATCTATGGGACCTGTGGCTGACACAGTTGGAAGAACACACTTATGTGTTAACAATTTACCGAAACATACCATCTGAGAACTTTGAATTATTATTCAATGTCACAATATATTGCCTGGTCTTCTGTGAATGGTGTATGAACTGAAATATTATAGTACAGTCTTTTAATTATGAAAGAAAAGAACATTCTTTGCAATGAAAAAAAATAAAGATTCATACATGTTTTTCTCTGATATGACAAACTTCTTAACTTTTTTCCTTCATATCTAACAAACTTTCCACTTAAAAAAATGTTCTGAAGCCAGCCCCAAACATTTTCTATCCCAGCCCCTCCATAAGAACTCAAAATACACAGCAAGAAAAATGTGTATGCTGATTAACGACAACTTCATCATCATAAAGCATTAAAAGCCCTCAACATACACTACAAAAGCATGTGCATGCTAAGTAAAGACAACTTTATCATCAGAACCCAATAAAAACTCTCAAAATGCACAACAAAAATATGTAATACCAATCAAAGATAGCTTTATCATAACACACTAAAAACCCTCAAAACATACTACTGTGCATGCTATCATAACTTCCTCATAAGACACTGAAAAGTATCAAATTATTCTTTAAAAACATGTCTACGCCAGGAACCAGAAAAACAGGACAACAGAATCAGAATGCATATTTAATACAACCAGACAAGACAGGAGCAAATGTTCAGCCAACTGGCCATCATCAAACATAAATGCAAGACAACAAACAACAAATAACAAACAAAACCTAGTGGAAAAACAATCAATTTTTCGTTGTTGCCTGGACAGCTGGTTTCTGTGTTTGTGAGGAAGACAGCAGGTTCTCTTAACTCAATCGCTTCGTGCCGGAAGAAAATCTCCGTCACTTCTGTTTACTGCTTGGATACGCGACATCGATTTATCGACGGCAGACATTCGTTTGTTTTTGTTTACGTCAGAAGCGTCAGTTATAGGGAAAAATCACTGGGAACCGAAACTAGGGTATGTTTACAGCAGTTATTTACCTTAGACCGTTTGTGGCAATGTGAAACAAAGACAACAGTAGCCTTTTTTCAGCGCTACCCGCGACATGCGAATTTCGCAAATGGCGTCAAGGAATGCAAGTCGAACCTCACAATTCTGTAAATATTTTGTGCTCTGGAGCAACTGTACACAAAAAGTGACAACTACCAGTAACCTTGTGATTTGAAACATTCATGGCATGGAAATAATGTTCTGGACTTCATCTAAAACTGTTTCACAGTGTGTGTTCATATCCATCAAAAAAAAAATTACCCCCCTTTGGATACCTATTTGGATACCTCATCATTTACAAGTACACGGAATACCATAAATAAAGTAACATTATTTGTAAAGATCTAATCCTGGTCTTTCTGTATCACTTTACTTTGTTTGTCTACTTTATTTGGTTGTTTTTCTATATTTTTTTAAAATGTGCTAAAAATCCTCTGAATTGAGGGGGCAGAATGACCCTGAAGACTGCGACTTGATTGAGTTAACCAACTTTCAACATATCTTACCTGACTGTCAACATATTGTCTTACCTGAGTTTAGGCTTAGGGCCGTCTGAGATATCTGTTGTGCCTTTGCTAGGTGTCACTTTGTTGGCCTGTAAAGACAAAGTTCACAACACTCTGAAGAGAGGATAATTTTTCACAATACACTGTTTACTTATCACACAGGTAATTTTTTTTTTAGAATACACTGGTACTGTACACTTACCGCACATTATAATTTTTTTAGAATACACTGGTACTGTACACTTACCGCACATTACAATTCTTTTAGAATACACTGTACACTTAACACACTGGTAAATTACAGAGAGTACCAGTTGCCATGGTGCAATGCTTAGCACAATGTAGCACTGAATGGAAGGTTGTGGGTTCAAATCCTCATCAGTCCTATCAAAATCGTTGTGGGATTTGTTTGGCCCCAACCGGCTCTCAACCAGAGATGGGTGTACTGTGGTCTTACCGGGAAGACTGGGACCACAAAACTCATGTCTCATCCACTTCATGGATGCATCATTGAGTGTTGTTCAAATCTCCAGACTAATGCTGCAATTATCTGTATCTCATCAAATCTCCTGATAAATGCTCCAAGTGTCTGTATCTCTCAGGCCTGGTTGACACCAGGATGC
The DNA here is from genome assembly GCA_030674185.1 of Monoplex corrugatus. Lineage (NCBI taxonomy): Eukaryota > Metazoa > Mollusca > Gastropoda > Littorinimorpha > Ranellidae > Monoplex > Monoplex corrugatus. The sequence continues at coordinate 65,705,038 of JAPXFY010000020.1, forward strand.
GTTATGACAGTAAGCGTAGAGTACATCTCTGTCACTTTGTCTCAATTCTATACTGAACTCGGCATCATTATGATCATCATTCCTACTGTCATCATCATCATAGGATTGTAAAAGTATCCCAGCTTGTAAGGCAATTAAGGTGGCATATAAAATGGGACAGGAGAAAAGTTAGAAGGCACTGTCCACTTCTCAAAATAAAAAGAAAAAATGAAAGAAAGAAAGGAAGAAAAACAAACAAACAAACAAACAAAATGTGTGTATAACTACTACTAAAATTCTCATTCTTACAAGAATTTTAACCTGTAAATTAATCACATCAGCAGCAGCACCACCACCACCTTTACCAACACCACCCCAATAAAACAACAGCAGCAACAACAACAACAATAATCATGATCATCTTCATCACCTGGTCACACTCCTTTTTGTTGTACTTTCAAAAACAATAATTTGAAAAAGTGATCTGAAATCAATATTATTCAAACCCACAAAATTGTAAAAAAAACCTTCCAGAAATGCCCTAGAAACTAGAAAGCTTTGGTAGACACAAGTCAAATTTTTAAGTTTTGACTCAAACTTTGGGTAATGTTTACTGGGACATGTGTGTGTTGACTTTGAACTGGGCCTGATCGGTTTACAAGGTTTTACACGTATAAAGACCTTCGTTAACATTTGATTAATTCTGTTCACAACACACACACACACACACACACACACACACACACACACACACACACACACACACACACACATACACACACACACACCTGGTAAAGATCCATTCATAATTAACTGAGATACATGTTACTTTTACACACACACACACACACACACACATACACACACACACACACACACACACACACACACACACACACACACACACACACACACACAGAGCTGAAATAAATCGTTCTCATCAAAACAGTTAAGATTAAACCAAAATTTCAACAAAAACAACAAAAAAGACCAAAATTCACAACACACAAATCACTCGCAACACACACACAAAAACACACAAAAGTCCACAAAAGCCACAGTATATAACCAAATGAGGGATGATTTTTAACACAAATAAACAACAATCTAAAACAAACTACATTGAAAAGACATAAAAGAATGGCATCAACAAAAACCACATACCCAGCATACCGCAGAGATGAGACAACCCACTGGCATAATTAACCCTTTGACTCCCTCACCCTATCCAACAGCATCCCACATAGTCAGCCATGACAGCAAAGCAAAAACTTAACCCTTTCACTCCCTCACACTATCCACCAGCTTACTGCATGTCAGCCATGACAGCAAAGCAAAAACTTAATCCTTTCACTTCCTCACCCTATTCATCCAATTTCCTGCAGGGAGCTGGTGGATAGGCTGAGGGAGTGGTGGAAGGGTTAAGTTTTTGTAGTGGTGGATAGGTGCAGGAGAGAAAGGGTTAAAACCAAAATAAAATCTGCCCAACAAAAAAAAAAAAAAAAAAAAAAAAAAAAAAAAAGAAACACATGAAAATAGAACAAGAACAATATTTGTTCATTACACATATTTGTTATACAAAACAAGACACACAAAATTTTGGCAAAATTCAGCCTTGTCAAGCATACAATATATATCAACTTTTTTCTTTTATATTACACTTGACAAAGGCCAGTTGGCTGGAAATTTGTGCCTTTATTGCTTTTGTATGATAAGTACACATTCTTATTCTACCTTTATGCGTTTCTGTTTTCTATTAGCTTTAATGCTGGTAGTCACTTTGATGTAGATTTTAACCCTTTGAATCACGCACCCTAACCACAAGCTGCAAAAACCTAACCCTTTGACTCCCTCATCCTATCCACTAACGTCCTGCAGGAAGCTGGGTGGACAGGATGAGGCAAGCAAAGGGTTAAGTTTTTGCTTTACAATCACTGATGACGATGCAGGATGCTAGTGGATAAGGTGAGGGAGTCAAAGGGTTAAATGAGACAAACATAAACATACAAAAACATTTATACCTGCAGAAGAAACTACAATATATAAAGACCAGCAGAAATTCTGATCAGGAACTAAGTGAAATACAATATTAGAACCTTTTGACTCCCACACCCTGTCTACCAACTGCAAAAAATCAACCCTCTGACTCCCTCACTCTATCCACTCTATCCACAGGGAGTTGGTGGATAGGGTGAAGGAGTCAAAAGGTTAAATTTCTGCTTTGCTGGCATTGTTGACAATGCAGGATGCTGGTGGATAGGGTGAGGGAGTCGAAGGGTTAGAGTAAATTTACAATACTACAGATTATTTGAAAAAAGTAATCTTATTTAGTGTTGATGCAACTATATGCACAGATTAATGTACTTGTTTCAACAATTCAACTAGAAAAAAAAAATGCATGTTTACAGAAGCAAACATAAAAACACATAAAACAGTTTCCTTTCTGAAAAATCTAACCATAAAATACCAGATTGAAGAATACAATGCAAATGTACACACTTGTAGACATAAATGGCTTGTTATATCCATGCCTGGTTTTATATCAAATTTAACCCTTTTTCTTCCACACCTTATCCAGCAACTGCGAAAACTTAACCCTTTGACTCCCTCACCCTACCCACCAGCTTCCTACAGCAGGAAGCTGGTGGACAGGATGATGAAGTCAAAAGGTTAAGTCTTTGCTTTGCAAGCACGGTTCACAATGCAGGATGCTGGTGGACAGGTTGTGGAAGTAAAAGGGTTAGTACAAGTCCTTGTGTGTTTATGACATATACACATGTTTCCACTGTGACCTACCCATGTATGTTTATATGTTCATTTTACACATTGCTGACACTGACTGTGCTTCATGTACAGAGAACCCTTGTTGAAACTGAGGAAGCACTGCATGCATTTTGAACTTTAAATCTTTAATAAATGATTCTCCTTTGCTACATTTTTTCTTTTGCTTTTGAGTCTTGTTAAAAATGAATAAAGAGCAATTTGAAAAAAATTACAATACATCATAAGTGAATCAAACACTATCATATTCAGATTCCCTGCAGTCCAATCTGGCAAACCAAGTGATTATTCTGGAATGAAAAAAATAAAGGCTTTCAACCTCCTAATGCTTGACTCTCCACCCTGTCCACCAGCATCGCATGTAACAACTAGCAAAGCAAAAGCTTAACCCTTTGATTCCTTCACCCTATCCACCAGCTTCCTGCAGGAAACTGGTGGATAGGGTGAGGGAATCGAAGCGTTAAGTTTTTGCAGTTGGTGGATAGGCCTGCAGGAGTCAAAGGGTTAAGTTTTTGCAGTTGGTGGATAGGCTGCAGGGTCAAAGGGTTAAGTTCAATTCAGTGAAATCAAAACAACATGTTTAATATTAAATTCCCTGCAATTCTGAAAATCTGGCAAACCAAATCATTTATTTCACGGAAAATGAAAAAAGTAAGTAGGCCTTTTTCAACCTCACTTTAATGCTTTGACTCTCACACCCTGTCCACCAGCATCCTGCACTGTCAACTATGCTAGCAAAGAAAAAACTTAACCCTTTGATTTCCCTCACCCTATCCACTAGCTTCCTGTAGGAAGCTGGTGGACAGGATGAGGGAGTCAAAGGGTTGAGTTTTTGCAGTTGGTGGATAGGCTGCAGGATTCAAAGAGTTAAGTTCAATTCAGTGAAATCAAAACAACATGTTTAATATTTAGATTCTCTGCAGTTCTGAAAAGCTGGCAACCCGGGTGATCTATTCACAGAAAATGAAAAAAGTAAGAAGACATTTTTCAACTCACTTTAAATGACAGTAGACTTAGACTGGTTCAGCTCACCACATTAACTTACATCCTTAAACCTTTTTACACAAGTGGCAGGTAATGGGAAGGGAGGGGCCAATCTGTGTGCGTGGTGTTGTGTGTGTGTGTGTGTGTGTGTGTTGTGTGTGTTGTGTTGTGTTGTGTGTGTTGTTTTGTTGTGTGTGTGTGGTGTGTGTGTGTGTGTGTGTGTGATGTGTATGTGTGTGTATGTGTTGTGTGTGTGTGTGTGTTTATGTGTGTGTGTGTTGTGTGTGTGTGTGTGTGTGTGTGCATGTGTGTGTATTGTGTGTGTGTGTGAGTGAGAGACAGAAAATGTGTGTGTGTGTGTGTTGTGTGTGTGGGGACGGGTGTGTGTGTGTGTGTGTGGTGTGTGTGTGTGTGTGTGTGGCTGTGTGCACGCATGTGCACATGTGCCCGCATCTGGGTGCACGTGCATACATGGCGCAAGTGAATATATGTGCGGGTGTACACGAGTGCATGTGCATTTACATGCATGTGTGCATACATATGTTCATGCAAGGATGTGTATACAAGCAGAAACGTTTATATTGTGAACAGATGGATTTTAGAAAATATGGATAGAGTCTACTCAGAAATACATCATGTACATAACAGTTTTAATTTGCATCTAATTATCAAGGTAAGAATCATTAAAAGAAAAAAGAAAAAATAGAAAAAAGAAGAAGAAGAAAGAAAGAAGGAAAAAGAAAAGAAAATCCTATGGATGTGAAGAAATCTGATAAAAATGGGAAGAAATGTCATTATCACTTAACCGTCTTATTTTTGTATCCATCACTGCAAACCCCACTTTTTTTTTTGAATTAGATGTTTCAAGAAGAAGTTTAATTATGAAAAAAAAAAATCCAATGGATGTGAAGAAATCCCATAAAACCGTAAGAAATGTCATCATAACTTAACCATTTATTCTTTGTTTATTCCGCATCGTGAAATCCACTTGAATATCATTATTATTTAACTATTCTCTTTTTTTCATCATCACAAAATCCACTTCTTTGAACCTAGAGAAGTGACCTCAAAACCTTTTTGTTTACCAAACATGATGATCAATGCTAAACAACACTCTCTATTTACAGAGAAAAGGCAGAGCAGCTTACCACAAATCCATTTTTTTTCTGCTCATACTGAACAGGTTTGAAAAGTTGTATTATTTTTTGCAGCAATTGTATTATTTTTTGCAGTCACAGATATTTATATAAGAATTAAAACAGTCATGATCTGAATGCAGTGTACAACAGGATTACCCAAAATTATTCTTATTCTAAATCATTACTTTGCACCACTGTTACTTTGCAAGTTTCTGGACAGAGTTTTTGATATATGTTTTGCTAGAAACATGACATTGCATGACTGGAATATCTTTTTTGTTGTTGTTGCATGGATACATTTTGGACAGAGTGGGTCAGCTACAGCTGGAATAGTTTGATAAATGTTTTGCTAGAAACATCACACTGCATGAATGAAATATTTTCCTCGCTGCAAGCCGTTGTAACCACGTATGTTTATCCTTAGAAATACTACACTGACACTACAAGAATTGATCGCAGCATTACGGTATGCAGTGAACAGACCAGGTTTTATGCAGCAGCCTAGGATTGAACTTGAAACATCAGATCTTCAGTCTACAGCTCTGTCATGACACCTCTGTAGGCACTGCAGGTCAGACTTATCATACAATGAAGCGGAACAAGTTTTCTCTCCAAGTTACAATGATTAATGTCCAAAATGGTCACAAAAGCATTAGGCACTGTTTCAGTACTGAACATAGTTTGAAAATGTCAGGACAAAATCATTTAGCAACTTGAAAATCAGTTGCGATAAAACGATGTGTAATTTAGTACGTACCAGCATGACTTTTGTGAGTGGGTGGGTAGATGTAAATGTCAGCAAAATACACACACACTCTGTTCAAACACTAGTTTCATGGATACATATCACAAAGCTAACTGACACTCTTGTGCTCTTGCAGGTGGCTAACCATGTTTCAAATTGTGCAAAAAAAAAAAAAATGTGTGTATGCCATTACAGCGAACAATGACATTTTATTACAAAAGATTAGCTCTCAGCACACCCACGCCCCAACTGACTGTGAAGACATCTGGTGACAAAATCTGTGATGGGAATAACACAAAACCAAGGCATGCGATGATAAACGGAACAGGATTGTAGCATACATATGATATAGAGACTGCACTCACCCACTGACAAACATGCCCAGAGACATACATCTACACACATACAACACAACACACACACACAACACACACACACACACACACACACACACCACACAACACACACCACACCACACACACACAGAGACATGGAGACACACACACACATGCGTGAATCCAATACCTCGCAAGTTAAACAAAAACACCTTGGCACACACACACAAAGCACACACACACAATGCTAGCAACAAAAGCCAATCAAGTGACCAGCGCCATGGAAATGAAGATGGTGGGGAAAGGATACACAGCAATTAACCACAGCACAGGCAAACAAAACCAACAACAACAACAACAATAGCAACACCACAAACACACACACAAGTCATCACTAGGAGTGACTAACTAAACATCACTGTCTACGGCTGTACCATACTCACATTTCTAGTACTAGACCTTTCCCTGCGTTCCTGAATAAAGGTCATTATGACTTTGTTAGCCAATGGGGGCAATTAGCAGCAGTTCCAGCAAAACATAAGCAACACGTTTTAAAACCCTTTGACTCCCCGCACCCTGTCCACCAGCATCCTGCATTGTCGATACATCCTAGCAAGGCAAAAACTTAACCCTTTGACTCCCTCACCCTCAGGAAGCTGGTGGATAGGGTGAGGGAGTCAAATGGTCAAGTTTCTGCAGATGGTGGATAGGGTGCAGGAGTCAGAGCGTTAAAACCAAACACAGTTACGGCTCATAGCAAAGCTTGCTGGTTTTGGGGCCTTGTTTTTTTGGGTTTTTTTTTTTAGATATTGGGTGAGGGTCATGGTGGGCGAGAAAGACGATTACCAAAGAGAAAAAAAAACAACAACAATGAAATAATTACTCAGTTAATCTGAAAACAATGATGTGATGATCTCTTGAAAGCAATATCTGCACCACTTTCAAATGTTCTAAATTTCATTAAACGCAAACAAATAAACAAACAAAATCTGTACAATTCTTACATACATCCTTTTTATACAATAGTTACTAAGTCAAACAAACAAACAAACAAAAAGTGTACAATTCTCACATACATCATTTTTATAGAATAGTTACTAAGTCTTTATTCACTGCACAGTATTCTTTTCATTTCCTGACCACAGACGTACTGGTCCATAGTTATTTCAAGTGTGGATGTGAATATGTGTGTGTGTGTGATTTGTGTGTGTGTGTGATTTGTGTGTGTATGTGTGTGTGTGTGTGTGTGTGTGTGTGTGTGTGTGTGTGTGTGTGTGTGTGTGTGTGTGTGTGTGTGTGTTGTGTGTGATTTGTGTGTGTGTGTGTGTGTGTGTATGTGTGGATTTGTGTGTGTGTGTGTGTGTGTGTGTGTGTGTGTAGGTAGTGTGTGTAGGTTAGTGTGTGTAGGGGTGTGTGTCTGTACATGTGCGTGCATGTGTGCATGCACATAAGTGTATGCCTACTCAACTCAGATGTACATACATATAAACTCTTTTAAAATCTAATTTTGTGAGTCACAAGAGTGGTCTAGAAAAGACACACACACACACACACACACACACACACACACACACACACACACACACACACACACACACAACATGCACACACACATACACACACACACACACAAACACACACACACACACACACACACATATACATATATATATATATATATATATATATATATATATATATATATATATATATATATATATATATGTACATGTACATATATATACATACACATACATATCACTCTTATTCTTCATTCTTTGCTTATTGTCTCTGCCTACAGTTACACACAAGGCACGCGTGACTCACCCTGAACGTGGTAGGCCGGGCGGAATTGGAAGTGGAGGACTGTTTGTGAGCTTCAGCATCCTGGTAACCCTCCTTCTCCCTCAGCATCACAATGTACTCATACGTTGTTATGCCTTTACACACTGCAAGACAGCCATAGTTTTTATTTATCACATGTACTCATATGTCGTTATACCTTTACACACTGCAAGACAGCCATAGTTTTTACTTATCACAATGTACTCATACGTTGTTATGCCTTTACACACTGTAAGACATCCATAGTTTTTAATTATCACAATGTACTCATACGTTGTTATGTCTTTACACACTGCAAGACAGCCATAGTTTTTACTTATCACATGTACTCATATATGTCATTATGCCTTTACACACTGCAAGACAGCCATAGTTTTTAATTATCACAATGTACTCATACGTTGTTATGCCTTTACACACTGCAAGACAGCCATAGTTTTTTACTTATCACATGTACTCATATATGTCATTATGCCTTTACACACTGCAAGACAGCCACAGTTTTTACTTATCACATGTACTCATATATGTCATTATGCCTTTACACACTGCAAGACAGCCATAGTTTTTACTTATCACATGTACTCATATATGTCATTATGCCTTTACACACTGCAAGACAGCCACAGTTTTTACTTATCACATGTATTCATATATATCATTATGCCTTTACACACTGCAAGACAGCCATAGTTTTTAATTATCACATGTATTCATATATATCATTATGCCTTTACACACTGCAAGACAGCCACAGTTTTTACTTATCACATGTATTCATATATATCATTATGCCTTTACACACTGCAAGACAGCCACAGTTTTTACTTATCACATGTACTCATACGTTGTTATGCCTTTACACACTGCAAGACAGCCATAGTTTTTACTTATCACATGTACTCATACGTTGTTATGTCTTTACACACTGCAAGACAGCCATGGTTTTTACTTATCACATGTACTCATACGTTGTTATGCCTTTACACACTGCAAGACAGCCATAGTTTTTACTTATCACAATGTACTCATGTTATTATGCATTTCCACACCACAAGATAGCCATAGTTTTCAGTTCATTATAAACTTGCATGTTGTTATGCCTTTTCAAACTGCAAGACAGCCATAGTTTTCAGTTCATTATAAACTTGCATGTTGTTATGCCTTTTCAAACTGCAAGACAGCCATAGTTTTCAATTATTATAATGAACCCAAATGTTATGTCTTTACACACTACAAGACAGCCATAGTTTTCAATTATGACAATATACTCATATGTTGTTATGCCCTTGCACACAAAAAGCAAACTCTTCAATCATTACAATGTACTCGTACACTGTTATGCCTTTCCATGCTGCAAGATAGCCATAGTTTCAAATCATCACAATGCACGCTTGTATATATTACACCTAGACACACTGAAAGACAGCCACAGTTTTACATTATCACAATGTACTCATACAATATTATGTATTTGCACACTAAAAGACAGCCATACTTTTAAAGCACTTCAGTGTACTCATATGTCATTATCCCTTCACCAAAGGCAAGACAGCCATAATTCAAAAGTATTCCGTTAAAAATGATGACGGTGTCCGTCATTTATGCATGGAAGAAAATCTAATGTTTCATAGAGTGTGGCGATTTTGGCACTTGAAAGCATTTGGGTACAGAATCCTCTCAAAGTGTCACTGTGTCTCTGAAGAAGACTGTGATGAAGCCAAAAAATTGTCAAGGTTCTATATGTTCACAACTCACAAAACAGTTCTTAGTTTATATCCACAGTTTTCTTGTTCAGTTTTAAGAATACACGCAACAGAAAACAGATTGAGTGTATATGTGCAGTTTTGTTCAATCATTAACAGTGCATATACACACACATGCGCACACATATACACACACACACACACGTACGACTCACATGCACACATTCACACACATTCACACACAAACACACATACAAACACACACACACACACACACAACTCACTAAGCCAGAAATGAAAGAAAAGCAGATGGGTCAGAAGCAGCAAGGTGACGGCAGCCAACAAGGTAGTGATGCCTGTGATGGCCAACCATCCTTGGTCCGAGACCGGCTGGTGAACAATGTGAAACTCTGAAACAAATAACACATAGGGTGAACAATTAAACCCTTTGACTCCTACATCCTGCCCACCAGCATCCTGCATTGTCAACCATGCTAGCAAAGCAAAAATTTAACCCTTTGACTCCTTCACCCTATCAACCTTCCTGTGGGAAGCTGGCGGATAGATGAGGGAGTCAAAGGGTTAACATACATTTTACCATGTATTTTCACTGACTTCTTTCATTTGTTTTTTTTAAAATTTTTTTTATCATTTATGCAATCCACAGTACCGATCCGAAATGGATTTCAAGTCCAAACATGGTAAAATTTCACCCATACATATGATAAGAAATCCATGATGACACACGGTTATCAACATACAAATAGACACAGGGAACACAAACACACACACACATACACACACACTCACACACACACACACACACACACACACACACACACACACACACACACACACACACACACACACACACACACACCACTACCTCATACTACAAGCAAATATAAACCACATCTTTTTTAATGAAGGAAACTGAAATATGCCCTACCACATGCACTCAGCACAAAGCACACCATTTACGGGTAGAACAAAACACACTCTTTGTTTACACACACAAAGGAAGGATTAAAATGGTAAAGACTACTACATATAAGATTCAAAACTGAAGAATATAATACCAAAATATACTTTCACTTATCCATCTTTGATGCTAAGTGGAACAATTATAAGCCACTGTTTTCTCAATAGAAAATGAATCCATTCATATGACATGTTTTTTAAATATTTGATGTTCACCTTGAAATCACCAGTGTATGAAATATTGTTATATGTTTTCTGTATACTGTGTATGTTGTCACATGTCCAAAGTGTTCCTCTTGTGTGTATGAATTGATATCATTTTTTGTTACTACATTGTATGTTGTTGTCTGTTTACTGTAAAACAAAAATGAACCCCCCAAAAAGTGGGAAAAAATGGCAAGGCAAAAGCATATACTTACGTGCTGATTCATTTGCTGCACAAAAATAAAATAAATACATAAATGAACAATTATCACACAATGGAATTGGGCACTATCCCCATATGACAAAAAAACAACAACAAAAACAACACTAAAGTTTACAAATGTAGCATGTAATACATTCAAAATCAACTCTCAATGTAAAATTGATTAACAATTAAGCCAAGGTTTCATTTTCAAATTTCGAAAACATTACAAGAAAAAAAATAACCTGTTTTGACTTGCAAAATACTATATGATTACCAGTAAACAGCCATTCCTACAGGACAACAACTACAAACACTTCATGTGGAAAATAGCATCACTGAAACTATGCTAATGAATGTTAAAGAAAGTAAGCTTATTTTGCATTCTCCAAATGAAAGGCAACCAATACAGGGAATAAAATACTACAGAGACTGGAAAAAAAACACAACAACAACAGAAAAACAGAAACTATGCTTGATCTTGCACTCCCTGAATAACAGGCAAACAATACAGAAAATAAAATAATACAAGGACTAGAAAAACAAATTTGCCCCTCCTCCATTTTTATCAAAATGGGCCAAAGGTGCTCCTCTCTTTTTGCATTAGGAACACACGCCAACAGGATGAAGATGCATACTTAACTACTAAAACCAGACGGGCACACGTTTTTAACCAACCGCCTTCATCAAGCATCCAGTAAAGACAACAAAGAAAAAAATACACAATGCTTTGGGCAAAAACAACAATAGTAACCAATTGCTGTGGTGTACTGGTAAGCACAAAGGACTACTGACTGGAAGGTTGTCAGTTCAAATCCCCCCATCAGTCCATTAAAAAAATCAATGTAGGATTTTTTCGGGTTCTAACCAGCTCCCATCCAGAGTTGAACGTGCTATGAGCTCATTGGGAAGACTGGGACCACACAGTCGAGCCTCATCTACTTATGTGTCACTGAGAATGTTGCTCAAATATTCTGACCAACACTGCAGTGTCTGTATCTCTCAGGCCTGGTTGACACCAGAATATATTATGATAGTAAGCACAGAGTCACGCAGTCTCAATCCTAGATGGAACTGCATAGCATCATGTTATCATCCTTATAGACATCATCATCACTGTATTCTAAAATTTGTTCCCACTTCTGCGGGCATTAAGGTGGTGTAGAAAGAGGAACAAAAGAAAAGAAAAAGGTAAGCACAAAGGTAATCCCCCTAATTGCAATGATCCTATAAAAAAAAAAAAGGTTTTGATATTGTGCTGAACTGGAAAAAATGATTGTGTGTTTCTGATTTCCTAGCATCAGCCATTTTCTCCAGATCATAGCAACATCAGAGAAAGACTGTTGTTGTTGTTTATGACATAACTATGACTTAAAAGTTTTAAGCATCATGTTTCTCTGTTGCTTTTGTGTACGTCTGACAAGAGTCAGTTGGATGAAAATTTTCACCTGTCTTGCTGCATGAATTAAACAAGTATTCTCATTGCATTTCCATGTGTTTCTGGTGTCTACTTGTTTGAACGCTAGCAGTCACTTTAATTCAGATGTCGTTGATCAGTAATGCCATGGACCATCCCAGTAAGGATATCCCTGAACACAAAGTGTGATGTTTTCCCAATAACACAACAAATCAGATTTTCTTTTTTCTGAATTTTGATTGTGGAAGTTGTAATCAAATATACGACAGTTCAGGAGACCTTCTTACACGAATGAATACATTTCAACAATCAAGGTAGGCGTGAAAGAGTAAGTAAATCAGTACATGTTTTTACAAACTAATTTGACTGCTCTTGTTAAGTATTATTCCTTGGTTTCACTGAAAAGGTTCCAAACAGCTTCACACTTTGGAAAAAAAAAAAAAGAAGACCTATTGCTAAGAATATAATTTCTTTTGATTTTATATCTACCAACATTCACCATAAGAAATTCTGATTTCAGCTGCTATTTTGAACAGTATTTTCACTTGTTTACTGAGAAATTTTGACTAACAGGATCATACTGAAATCTACACAGCCTGAACAAAATGACATGATTACACTGTTTACCTGAATCGATCAAATATTCCTCAAGACTAGACTGTGTGCTTTAACCCTTCAGAATGAACCAGACAGTATGTGTACACACAGAGACACACACACACACACACACACACACACACACACACACACACACACACACACACACACACACACACACACACACACACACACATACACACATATGACAGTTCACAGAGTGACAGACAGCGTTAACCCTTTAACTCCCTCACCCTACCCACCAGCATTCCACATTGACAGCAAAGCAAAAACTTAACCCTTTCACTCCCTCTCTGGTAGATAGGGTGAGGGAGTGAAAGGGTTAAGTAGGCTGAGGGATTGAAAGGGTTAAGTTTTTGCAGCTGGCAGATATGGTGTGGGGGTTAAAGGGTTAACACTTAAGACACTGACAAAAGAAGGAAGACAGGTGTAACATATATCTTACCTCTGTTCTCTTTCTTTAATACTGGAAAGGCAAAACAGAAAACAAAGGCATGGTCAGTATATCTATCTAGTGATCGATCAATCTATCTATCTATCTATCTGTCTGTCTATCTATCTATCTAGCTGTCTATCTGTCTGTCTGTCTGTCTGTCTGTCTGTCTGTCTGTCTGTCTGTCTATCTATCTATCTATCTAATCTAATCTAATCTATACATGTTTGTGAGTGTGCGTGTGTGTGTTTGTGTGTGCGTGCATGCACTTGCTTATGTGTATACATGCGTGTGTGCGAAAGCGTGTTGCTTGAGTGCGTGCATGTGAGAGAGAATCTATCTATTTATCTATCTATGTGAGAGAGAATCAATCTATCTATCTATCTATCTATCTATAGATCTATCCATCCATCCACCCACCCACCCACCAAACTACCCATCCATCCACCCACCCATCCGTCCCCATTCCATCCATCCATCCATCTACACTTTTTTTAAGCCAACATTATTACAGGTCTTGACCTGCACTTCCCCTTCATGGAGCTTCTTCATGTTAATTCTGACAGCCTGCTTCATCCATTTTCCTTTTGTCTGGTCCCTCCTTGCGGACAGAACTAGGAACAATGTCCCACAACAGAAAGCATTCACTCACCTATGTATGGCAGCAGTACGTCTTTTTGTTCATCATCCACAAAATAACAAATAAACTCCAGGAGACCGATGGTAAAAATGAGGAGAGTCCCAAAGACACCCGTTATCAGGATGAGAGAAACCATCTGTGAACACATGTGTAATGTGTGATTAAAGGTGATTAAATCTCAACATTTATTAAAATTATTTCATTAAAAGTAGAAAAACAGACGCACAATTCATGTTAATTTGCCTGAAACACAGACTACAAGTACAAACAAAGCACAAAATGACTATGCATCACACAAATTATATGATTCTTTTGGTCTTTTCATTACATAGGACATGAAATCATTCACATGTTGTTATGGTATACTGAGCAAACTTAAATTGAAACTTACGTCATCATATAAATTTTTTTAAAAACATGAGAAGGGGTGGAATGATAGAAGTTGTCCCTTAACTCAGAGGTTGTAAGAGAGTGAGTGATAGTGGAGTCAACTTTTCTTGCAGCCAGCGTTATTTGTATTATTTTTGTTTAAACCCAGCCGACTGCGTAGAGCCATATTAGGGCTACAACCACTTCAAAACATATAAAACTTCAACAGGAAAAAAAAAGAAAAGAAAAGAAAATTAAATACACATATCAATGCATTCGCACACATATTCTAAGGAGATGCCCCTGGCGCTGACCACTCCATCCAATCTATCGCACAGGGGATTTAAAAAACATATCTGAATACAAATTTAAGCATACCTAAGGACACCAAAACATACATAAAACGGGCATAAATTACCAAAACTGCTTCTCCATATCTCATCTCCTTAGAGCCAAAAATGCACTTAATATATGAACCCAATTATCAATCCCAAGAAAAAGTATGTAAGATTTTATCGAACACATACAGATGAATGGACTAGCAAGGCAGAAAATGATAGGAAGAAATGACAGAAAGCAAAGGAACAAGGCAGAAACAAAGACAGTGACGGAAAAGAGGAAATTTCTAGCAAAGAATTTCCAGAAGGTGGGGATGCTATTTACACTGAAAGAGCCCCTGGAATCCCCATGGCAGTTTCCTCTCACCTACTTCTTTACCTTCTCCAACACAGAACAGGATCAGGTACCCATTCACAGCTGGGTGGACTGGAGGCCACATGCACAAAGATTTTCTCATGCAGGACTTGAACCTATGCTGTTAAACTAGAAGACAGCAGCTCTACATCTACACAAAACAGGCATCAATACAGGTACTCACCGATAATTGCGTCCACCAACACAGTTGTTCAGCCACTTGCAGTGGTGATCAAATTCAGCAATACATTTGTTGCAGGCACGGCAGTGCTTAGATTTAGGACCTCTGCAATCACACAGTTAAACAATATGTTTCACACATAAAAAAATCTAAGGGCAATCATTTATCCATCTATATACAATAAGAAGAAGTTGGCTCGTCAAACTAATGATTTTGAATTAAGGTTGGATTTGTTAGAGAGAAATAGGGATAAGAGAAAAAAAACAGAAAGAGCATGAACAATCAGTAAAACTTGAAAATGAAAAAAAAAAAAAGGATAAATGATTTTGATAAAAAGTGTAAAAAGAAAAACAAGGAGAAGAAAAATAAAACAGGAATAAACTTCCAGATATGTTTTGGTTTTTTCCAACAATATCCGGGGGCCCTGTCAGGGAGGCCCTGTCAAGGAAGCGATTATTTAGTAATAAATACATGAAGTGTGTGGAAGTGAAGCGGCCATATTGGTTTTTGTTGACCGAAAAGATGAACACCTAATCACTCTGACATCAACTTACGACAAAACTAAGCATATTTGAGCAAAACTCCTTCAGGATATGATGCAGAAATCATTTCTCTCTGAAATGAACCCAAAATGATAAGCTATTTCTGAAAAAAAATTTTTAGCACACGTTCAGCTAGGTCTGCCACCATAACATATCCCAGACATTTATAAACAGTATTACCCACAGAAGGCACCGATGCATGTATGATGTATACACTGATAGGTCAGCCACCAATGTTATAACCAATGAGGGACCTGGTATGAGACTCCCCATCCACCACAAAGGGGTCAACATCCATATGAATCGCAAGTTCAAACTGATGTCTTCATCAACCTGTCCCTGCAGTTAAGAGGACCATACAACTGAACATATACTGCAGCGATGTCATCTCTGTCAGGTGGAGTGACAGAAGACATGAACGACCACAACTGAACATATACTGTAGTGATGTCATCTCTGTGACAGTAGACATGAACAACCACAACTGAACATATACTGCAGTGATGTCATCTCTGTCAGGTGGAGTGACAGAAGACATGAACGACCACAACTGAACATATACTGTAGTGATGTCATCTCTGTGACAGTAGACATGAACAACCACAACTGAACATATACTGTAGTGTCATCTCTGTCAGGTGAAGTGACAGAAGACATGAAACCGACCACAACCCTGAACATATACTGTAGTGTCATCTCTGTCAGGTGAGTGACAGAAGACATGAACGACCACAACTGAACATATACTGTAGTGTTCATCTCTGTCAGGTGGAGTGACAGAAGACATGAACGACCACAACTGAACATATACTGTAGTGATGTCATCTCTGTCAGGTGGAGTGACAGAAGACATGAACGACCACAACTGAACATATACTGTAGTGATGTCATCTCTGTGACAGAAGACATGAACGACCACAACTGAAACTGAAACATACTATACTGTAGTGATGTCATCTCTGTCAGGTGGAGTGACAGAAGACATGAACGACCACAACTGAACATATACTGTAGTGATGTCATCTCTGTCAGGTGGAGTGACAAGGTTTTGTTGAAATAATGAACTTACTCTACAAGTGTTTTTGTACACACACACACAACACACACACACATGAACGACCACAACTGAACATATACTGTAGTGATGTCATCTCTGTGACAGAAGACATGAACGACCACAACTGAACATATACTGTAGTGATGTCATCTGTCAGGTGGAGTGACAGAAGACATGAACGACCACAACTGAACATATACTGCAGTGATGTCATCTCTGTCAGGTGGAGTGACAGAAAACATGAACGACCACAAGTACTCTGACCAGCAAACTCCACAGCAGCCTGAAGGAAATGGGGAAAAAAAACTAATCACATTTATTGCCAGATGCGGCCTGATCTTGTAAATGATGAATGAAAGAAGAAGACGCAACATTTACTACACCTGTCACAAGATCCCATTCGCTGATCACATGCGCATGTCTGGAGTGTGGGTGTGCCTTGATTTGAACTGTCAAGATTTGGCACCATATAAATACTGTAATTATTATAGAAAAAAAAAAAAGGGGGGGGGGGGGGGGAATGCCCGTCATAAAAAGTTATACATCTGCACATTGACATAACCTACATCAGTTTGAGCTCATAGGTAGCAATTCTGAGTCAACTATATGTATATGATTCTATATAGCATAATTTTCTGGATATGTCATAAACAAGAATATATAATTCTGCCATGATTACACCTATCAAGACCAAAATTGTACTTCATGCCATACTTGCATCATAGCAGACAGGATACTCGCAATTCTGGATGATTTGCTACCCTAAAAGCCCCAAATTTCCTTGCACAAACTCACAGAGGTACTCTGCTGTGGTTGGGGTGTTGTTGGTTTTGGCTTGTTCCTTGCAATAGGGTCTGCATCTCAGCACACCACCACCACCCTATCAGGCCATTTACCTTGGTGCAGTTAAGGGACATTTTCTTTAAATCATTCTTACCGCAAGTTTGGTGGTTGTTATACAAAATGTGTTCGTTTTTACTCTGGTTATTGGAGTGTCAGGATATTATTAAACAAGATTGGTTTGTGTTTGCTTTGTTCTTTGTTTATTTACATTTCTTTTCATCTTTCTTTCTTTCTTTATATTTTTTTCTTTTTCTTCCTGCATATCATCCCTTCTTCCTTCCTTTGACTGGGAAAGCTCTTTTCATGTAAGCAGAGCTGAGGATTCAAGCTCTGATATCTTGAGTTCAATTCCTGCTCACAATAAAAATCAACCGGCTTGTCACTGCCCAGATAACTTTAATGTTTACAGCATTCTGTTCGTGGCAGCTTAGTGATTCATAGGTCCTCTATCCCTCCCCATTTCAACATCTTGCCACAGATAACTGCTGTACTGGCACATGTGGATGGACTGCACAACATGGAATTGTCAAAGTTTGATGAATCCCTACTGAATGAACTACAAACTCCAAGAATCTTCATACAAGGTTTTGTTGAAATAATGAACTTACTCTACAAGTGTTTTTGTACACACACACACACACACACACACACACACACACACACACACACACACACAACACCACACACACACACACACACACACACACACACAACCACATACACATGCACACACAAACCAACACACACACACACTCACACACACACACATCACACACACACACACACACACACACACACACACACACACACACACACACACACACACACACACACACACAAACTCACACACACAGAGCAACAACAACATCACTACTAGTACTACAACAACAACCCCTATGTACAGTATGCACACCAAACAGCATTACTGGGTCCTCTGTATGCATACACATGTTTTCTTTTAACATTTTGCTTCCAGGATACAATGTAGGCAGCTGGCTGCCAATGTGTGGGCAGTGCAGGCACCATGGTGCTGAAGTAGACAAACATGAAGTAGATCACCGCCACCCATCCACCCACTTGTAGCAGATGGAGCGGCAAGGACCATCCATTCTTCCGACTGCTCTCACTCGTCGGCTGCTTACTTTGTGACGCAGCCATCTGTAAAACAACAAAGATAACAGCAACAAAGATTAACACCTTGAATTACAGTCCACAACATTAAAAACTGGCCTGTTAGCTGTCCATCTCTATAACAAGTGTGACTGCCCACGTTCAAGCAACAGGAACCAGAAAAAAACATGAAAAAAGAATAAGAACGAAAATTTGTGCCTGTCTTGTCTTGTTGTATCAAATATGCATTCTATTTCTTTTTTTCATGTTTTTTCTGGTTCTTGTCCATCTCTATGTTTCAGTCATTCTGGTGGTGTCAGCTGAGTGTTTCATATGTTCCTGCTCAGCCCCCCTCCACACTCCTTATTTCAAGACCTTGTCTGTGCATAGAGGTTTGCACAAAATGGAGCAGTCTGCTGGATACTTGCTGTCAGATTTTGATGGAGTGCATGGGATTGTCAGAGTGTGATGAATCCCTTTTTTTCAAGAGCAAACTCCAAATAGACTCTAAACTACAAAGTTGTCCAGTTACAATATACATGCTCATGTGAGTCATACATATGACAATATAACTGTTCAGTTTCCTTATCATAGATATGTGATAAATTTAACAATAGGGAAGGGCACAATGATAGAGGTATCTCATGGTTTTGTCAGACTATGAAAAGTCATTTGTTGTCAAGTCCATTTCTCCTTCAGGCCATGATCATGACTGTTTAGGAGTCTAGCTGACAGTTGACAATTGTTAAGAGAGGTTTACTTTGAGAAAGAGGTACAAATGTTTTAACAATAATAAACCAAAATTTTATCTCTTTCAATAGTTTCATGAACTGTAAATCTAAAAATAACTAAATAACTTGCTCTTGATTTACCTTAGGCATTTTAGAATCTATTCATCACTGAACACCAGCAAACAAACAAAAAAAAAAAAGGTAGAGCTAAAGGTTTTCCTACAATCCTGAGGTTGCAGAAGGGTGAAGTGGTGAAGACATTACAAAAGTGGTGTCCAACTCCTCTCCTTCGCTGCTTTACCTTTCCTTAACTCAGAAAAAAGTCAGGAATGTACACATACATAAAGCCTGACAGACTGAGGGCAACACACATACAATGATATATATATACAATAAAGTTTTCTGGGTGTGATTCAAGCCTGAGCAAAGTCATGTGTGCAGACTGAAATACAACTATTCCATCTATGCTCCGAACAGGCCTCAGCTGGGCAGCCAGTCACAAATTAACACCACCAAAAATGAAGCCCAATATCATATTTTGAAACACATACAGTCATCAACATGGACACACCATATGTATATTAATCTGGAAACAACTTTTCCATTTCACTGAAAATAAATAGCGACTGACATTTAATAACTGAATTTTGAAGCAACTGCTGCCCAACCATTTCATGTATGTTTTCCTGTTTTCAAAACTCATATTTTCAACTCGTGTTTTCTAAAAAATAAATTTCCTTTCTGTGGGCTAACGGTGTCAGACATGAATAATGTGAATAATTCATCACAGTAATGGTAATTTTTCTATATTTCATTTTACATGCGACTGAGCTTCAGTTGCATGTTACTGTATTTTGATGGGAATGTTTAATGCATTTGTGATACATTCTTATGGAAGACCACAAGCTAATTCTCTTTTGAAAGAATGCAGTTGATTTGACTTGACTTGAAATAAATGGCATAATTCATTCATTCAAATATTCTGGACAATTCCAACTCCTCAAATAGTTTATAATCAATTGATTTTGTCTTGATTTGATTTTGGACTTTTCTGGTACTAGTGGTAGGTTTTGCTAGACAGATACCAGTTACACTAAATGAGTAAATCTGAAATAAATCTGCTGTAATATATAGGTCTGTAGCTGATTTATCACTTTAATAAATACAAGCTTGTGCTTTGACTGTGAAAGATCCCTTTCTTTGTGATAGATTCTAGAGTTCTTCTTGCCCATAAAAAGAGAACTGTTTGTAATGTCATCAGACAAAAACGCTGAATCACCAATCATAAAATGGATATTACAGGTGCTGGAAACACCACAAAGAGAGAGAGGAGTGGTTTCAGATTTGACAGGTTTTAAATGTCATGTTTACTAAATGTCAACTACACAGTCACGGTAAAACAAATGATATTTTCAATATAAAAATCAGGAATGTGCCAGAACATATTTTTCCAGAAATATTTTGTTAAACACACCATCCTCAAACATAACACTAATAATTACTTATCACTTTGTTATTTCAAAATAAACACTGAGGTTGCATTTTGTTTTATCACAGTAATATTTCAGTGTGTGTTGTGTGGTGTTTTAGTGTGTGTGTGTGTGTGTGTGTGTGTGTGTATTTAGTGTTTTGTGTTGTGTGTGTGTGGTGTGTGTGTTGTGTGTGTGTGTGTTAGTGTGTGTGTGTGTGTGTGTTTGATTTGTGTGTGTGTGTGGTGTGGTGTGTGTGTGTATTTAGTGTGTGATATTTATTTCACACTGTTCTCAAACACAGCTGGTCAATCTACAGGCCTGATATATATCATATATATCATAGTTACTGAAAAGTTGAAACAAATGAGATCTGGCCCAGAGAATAAATGTATTTCTCATTCATTCTGTCTCTTGACACATCAGGTAGGATAAATCTATTTTCATGATATAAACGGGAGAAACCGTTATTGCTTTCTGGCGGCTTTTCTTTGCGCCAGATCTGTGTACACAAATCATTAACATTCGCATCGAGATCGTCGTGTCGATCTCTCAGTCCGTCTCAAGCAAAACAATTACAATAAATGACCCCCCCAAAATCAATATTCACACAAATATGTCTTACCCTGAGTTTTTTACAACACTCACGCCAACCGCGGACAATCTGTCTGATTATATATCAGTTCGGCATGAAGACAAGCGTCGATCCATATATCTCGTGCCATTGTCAAAATTAACAAGCGACAAACCAAAAAAAGATCAACAACAGGTGCCCTCCTCACGACTCCATCTTGAATCCAAGGAAACTAAGCACAATGGTAGTACTTCCGCCCTAAACGCATTGTATGGTGACCCGACGGCATCAAAACGCTCGTTTCATATCCCTGTCATTTAATTAAGCCTACATTCTGCAGTGTTTGAAAGAGAAAGTAGGCAACAGTCAGCTCGATAAAATGATCGTATTTTTCAGTCTGAAAGAGAGAAAGAGAGAGAGAGGGTTGGGTCAGATTAATTGAGATTAAAACAGGACGTCAGGTCTATCCGATCAAGACGGATGCCAACAACCGATTTCCTGAGCGTTGACATTGTGTTCTGAAACTGTATGTTAGGTAGCACTTTGGCAGCGCGTAGAGGGTTTATGTTCATTTTCCATTTTTATTATGGATCATTCTCTGCGTCCGGTCACGGCGTTAGTGCCTATCGGAAATGTCCATCGCGTGGTCAGTACTGAACGATGCCGCCGTGTATGAAAACTGAAAATTGAATTAATATGACGCCTTGCTCAGATGTGGTTCATATTCATATTCATATTCATTTCTGTAGTCACAATGGATTAATCATGTGAAACTCGGGCTGCTCTCCCTACTGAGAGCAAATAGCCGCAGTGTTGCATCACCCAGTTGTTTTATATATATATATATATATATATATATATATATATATATATATATATATATATATATATTTTTTTTTTTTTTTTTTTTTTTTTTAAACAAAGACTTTAGAAAGACAAGAAGGCTAATTGGACTTCAAGGGAGGGACCTGGGAAATAAAACAATCTCTTTAATGTTTTCTACCAGGGTAGCCATGTAAATGACCTGCTCTTCACGATTTTCAACTGATGTTGGATCTTTAGCATGTGCAGGCCAGAAGGCACACAAGTCCGATTTGGGGTTTGTTTGTTTGTTTGTTTGCCTGTTTGTTTGTTTGTTTGTTTGTTTGCCTGTTTGTTTGTTTGTTTGTTCCCTCCGAAGGACTAGACATTCACTTAAATTTTACGGCCAAACTGAGAAGAGTCGAGGCTTCAATGGAAAAAGAACCCTGGAACCTTGAGTTTAGTTATTGGCAGGTGAACATAACCACTGGACTTGAGAATTCCCTTCAGCCTGCGTAAAACCCTATGTGCTGGCAAGATCTTGAAAGGGGAAGTGGGAGCCCTATAAAACACTAAAATGACACCTGGCACCAGAGTGATGGAAACATTAAGATGGGCAGCGAACAGGACTTTTTTTTTTTAACCAGCAGGACTTTCGTTTCAACCGACCAACAGGACTTTTTTTTTTTTTTAAAAACCAACAGGACTTTTCTAAACCAACAAAATGCCTATCAATTAACATCAGGAAGAGAGTTCTTCATTGTTACATAGAACAATACTGTTGTACGGGATGTGAAGCGTGGGCAGTCAACACACAAAGTCAGAACAAGATTGAGGTAGTTGAAATGTGGTTTCTAAGAAGAATTAAGTTGTATTAAATACGCGTTCTGATTCTTTTTTTTCGTGTTTGTGTGTGTGTGTGTGTGTGTGTGTGTGTGTGTGTGTGTGTGTGTGTGTGTGTGTGTGTGTGTGTGTGTGTGTGTGTGTGTGTGTGTGTGTGTGTGTGTGTGTGTGTGTGTGTGTGTGTGTGTGTTTTCCTGGTTCCTGTTTGCTTGAACACGGACAGTCACATTTGTTTGGGACTTCTAAGAAGAATGTAAAGAGTTCCATGGACAGCAAAATAAGGCAGGCTTGAACAAGTAAGCAGTCCCCAGACCAGCAAAGAACAGCATGGACAGCAAAGAAAACAAACGAGACAGTCTTGATGGAGGCAGACACAAGTAGATCATTTATGAGGAAGATTAGGAAAAGACAGGCAACATTTATAGGCCATTTTAAGAGGAAAGGGGATTTGTAGCACTTGGTCACAACGGGAAAGCTGGAGGGAAAGAGAGCACCAGGTAGACCCAGGGAGAAAATGCTAGACGGACTTGCGGAGTAGCTGAAGACGAGGAGGTTGGAGGAGATGCTTGGGGCAACAAGAGATAGAGACAGATGGAAGTCCATGATCGCCAACGCCATGCGGCAGGGCACCTGAAGATGATGATGATGAGACCAGCTGGTGATCCTGGGTTTCAATCAAGACAAGGCCGGGATGGCAGCTGGCAAGGCCACACATAGAAACTATCCTATTCCTCCAATGGCAGAGTCATCAGGCAGCTATGCCGGTGCTGCGGTCTAAAGCACTAGCGCCCCCCCCCCCCCCCCGCTTCCTTCATCCTATTACTATTCCCGACCATCAGGCTCTATAGCTACACAGCAGGAACCGCAAAAACGGCTTCATGTATTGCCAGATAGTCTGACCATGTGATCGGCGAACCTGACTATATGATCGGCGAACGAAAATGACGATGACTCACTGCTACAAGCTACTTTAATTTAAGAAATCATATTTTAGGCTTATCTAGAACCTGTCTTTGGTGAGTATGAAAAACAAACAAAACAGAACAAAAACAAAACAAAACAAAAACAAAACAAAACAAGAAGAAACACAAACACACATCATCAGTGTGATATCGCTCAATTTCATTTTTAAGTTAACATGACAATACTTTGGGGGACTATAAATTTGTTATTTATTTGTATGTATATATTCAAATTATATTTAATTTATCTATATAACAGCATGGTCACTGCTCTAATGGGGATGAGACACCTTAGCATTTTAATCCTTCTTTGATATACAGCCATTGGCAGTCATCTCGTTTTCTTGATTATTTAATGTTCGTTTGTTTCTTTTATCTTCCGATTACGATATTATAATTAGTCATGTCGAAAATCGAAACTTGTATGAGTAGCTTCCCCTAGCTTGTGATTTCCTGTGCTCTGGTATAAACTTCCAATACTGGCAATAGTGTGTTGCTTTTGAAAAGTTCGGCCCTGTCGTTATTCAGTACGTACATTCGTTTGGTGCTGCATGTGTGAAGGTGCAGAGTGGACTCTCTTGGAAGAAGTTTGTTCACAATGATAATGCTAAGTTAAGAAATCCTAAATAAGACCCAGAGACTCAGAGAGGCATTGAATGATTGATTGTGATTACGCTAGAAGTAGAACCACCACTACTACTACTACTAGTACTACACTACAGTAACTCATACAGTACCAGTATTTTCATTTTATTTTATTGTTTTGTTTAAAGCCCACCCGACTGCGTAGAGCCATATCAGGGCTATAACCGATTTGAAGCAATACAAAACTTAAACAGGAATAAAAAAAAAAAAAATTAAGTAGGCCTACACATATCGTTGCTTTCACACATGTTATATTAGAAGATGCCTCTGACAGAAAGCAAAAGAACAAGGCAGAAACAAAGAGAGTGACAGGAAAGAGGAAATTTCTAGCTCAGAATTTCCAGAAGGTGGGGATAGTATTTACACTGGAAAAAAAACCAGCATCCGCACACGGGCTAGAACCAGTAGAATTAGAAGTAAAGTGTATATGTATGTATATATAGAATAGATAGATACTGTAGCCAGTATAGGCCTACTTGCACTAGACCTATATATATTGATTTTCTTCACGTCACCGCAGTGTCACTATACCCGTGTCATTTTTTAATTTTTTGCCTCCCAACTCATTTCATTAGCCCAAAACAACAGAAACTGAGGCAATAATGAGAGCAGTGCAAAAGGGTTTTAGATTGATTTATAGTGAATCTGGCAGTTTCTCACAAGAGCAGAGTGGGTTTTTTCCCTTTCTTTTTAAAACTTTTTTTTTATCTCATTCTAGACACTGTCGACAATCATTTAATAAATTTTGTAGCCACAAAGCCAGTCAATATAGTGAGGTGGTTAATGTAAAAACTTGAAGGTTGTGGGTTCATATCCTATCAGCCCAAATCATTGTGAATTGCTGGCCCCAACTGGCTGGTACTCTTGAGTGAAGCATGATGTGGACTCGTTTGGGAAGGCTGGGACCACATGGTTGAATTACTGTCATCCACTTTATAGTTTAAAGATGCATCATTGAGGATGTTGCTCAGTTTTCCTCATTCATCTATGCCTCTTGGGCCTGGTTAATGCCAGAATATATTCAGACCTAAGCTGCTGTGCACTCCTGCATGCACAGTTATCAGTGGGTAAAATGTTGTGCAGTATTATTGCAGGGCTTTGAAGTAACACTAACAGTAACAGTACCAAACACCCAGCACTGAGCTTTGAAAATATTTGATTTCTTCTTCGGATGTACATTACAGGACTTGTTCATGTTTCAGGTCATTTAGCAATGGCGGAAATGGATGCTCAGAATTTGAAACGTCTCAAGGAGGAGCAGGAAAAAGCACTCCTGCAGACTGACAGCGATCTGGAACATTGGTAATATATTCTTCTGTCTTATTCATAAGCATAGCTTTGGGAAGTTTGTCTGTTCAAGGTCTGATATTTTGAGTTTAATCCCAGCCTGCAACATTAAAAACTGGCCTGTTTACTGCCCATCTTAACATTTCCATCGTTCTGATAGAGTCAGCTTAGTGTTTCTGTATCATCTTCCCCCTCTCTTTCTCTTTCAGGACTTCAGTAGCACATAGGGTTTTGTGCTGGCTGTATGTTGCCGGTAATGTCTGGCAGGTTTGGGTGGAGCCAATATGGTATTGTCTGAGTGTGATACTCCCTCTTGAACAAATTCCAAGCTCCGAACTCTGTGGGTATTATTATAGATATATGCTTTTGTATATTTGCGTCAGTGAGTGGTTTTCATTCTCCAGAATTTTTCATAAAGAAGAAAGGTGTGTGTACTGGTTGACCCTGGTTTGACCATGCATTTGGACATGTTTTACATTTTCATGATTTTGCGTGTGTGTGTGTGTGTGTGTGTGTGTGTGTGTGGTTGTGTGTGTGTGTGTGTGTGTGGTGTGTGTGTGTGTGTGTGTGTGTGTGTGTGTGTGTGTGTGTTTTGTGTGAATCACAGAATGTATTATTGTCACTGTGTGTGTATTGCTGGGAGGGAGAATGCTTGGGAACCTTTGAATACAATTACAGCTAAATCTAGATCTGCACTTTGTTACAGGTTTTGTACATTTCCCCCCTGTAAATTAAAATTTAAAAGAAGATAAAAAAAAAAGTGAAAAGAAAAGCAGACAAACAGAAGAACAACATATATATAGGAAAGGCTAAACTCAAAAAAGTATGTTGTAACTTGTATGATGATGATGATGATAATAATACTGATGATAATAGTAAGAATAAGAATAGTGATGATGATGATGATAATAACAACAACAACAACAACAGTAATAATAATAATAATAATAATGATAATGATAATAATAATAATAATAATGATAATAGTAATGGCTGATTGTACTGTTTCATCTCACAGAAGCTGTAAGCGCTAGACAAAAACGAGAGCCAAAGCAGACATTTATAAAGCAAGTGTATGGCAATCCCTGTTGCCGTTATGAAAACAGACGAGCTATAACAAATGACGGATGATGATGAACAAAATAGTTTGCCTGCTGATATGTGTTCTGTAAGCATGTATGCCTGTCTCTGGTGTGATGGTGTGCATCCACAGAATAAGTTAATCATATTTATATGGCGCCATATCTTGATTAAGGAATCAAACTAAGGCGCCCCCTCTCATCATTTACCAACGCGATCACCAACAACGACCAAATCTCCAGGGCACAAAGCACATGCAAATTGGGAGAGGGAAGACAGGAGGGGAATAGGGCATGTGACCCCTGATCCAAGCAGTCATCCTCCCTCTTTCAACACACACACACACACACACACACACGCACGCACGCACACACACACACACACACACACACACACACACACACACACACACACACACACACACACACACACACACACACATGCACACACACAAGATGCCAAGCTAGGGTACACTCAAGACCCTTGACCCAAGTTATCTTCTCTGTCCCACACATATTCTGTTCTCTCTCTCTCTGTCTCTCTCTGTCTCTCTCTGTCTCTCTCTGTCTCTCTCTCTCTCTCTCTCTCCCTCCCTCCCTCTCTGATCAAGATTTCACATGTATGTGTTAGGTATAATAGTTATAGAAGTTTTGTTTTTGGTGGTTATTACAGTCATATTGACCTGTTTTATGTTTTATTGGTGCACAATGATATTAACATACATGTGGCAAAATGTAATTTCTGATATGGTCTGAATTGCATACCTGTTCAGTGTTCTGTATAAATTGTTCACCTGTTCTGTATGTTTCTACTTAAATTTCAGGTACAAGTTTCAATCAGACTTTGTAGCTCTTCAGAAACGACTGAAGACTTTACCTAATAAAACATCTCATCAAGTGATGGTATGCCTTTTTATTTGTATTTTTGTTTTGTGCTGTTGTTGTTGTGGTGATTGTGTACCTGTAAGCGATGGTTTGACGTCCCATTGTTCAGCCTTGTAGCTAGAGAGGCCTCATACAGTCATTTCTAAATTTGTCATTGTGTGACACATATCATCAATCACTGATAGTGATACAGATGATACTGTACCTGTCGCATCCATTTTGATTGTGGGACCTTTTCTTCTTGAGAGGGTTTTTTCCACCCTAAATGTGATGGAGAAAGGTAGATTCCTGTAGTCTTATGCAATGTGGGAAACAATCTCAAATTCCTTATGCAATGGATAAGACATATATATAGGTTTTGCCTTTCTGATGTACCAAGATCTGTAGAATAGATAAGACTTTATACATGTAGGCCTTGCCTTTCTGATCTACCAAGATCTGTACAATGGATAAGACCTTATATATGTAGGCTTTGCCTTTCTGATGTACCAAGATCTGTACAATAGATAAGACCTTATATATGTAGGCCTTGCCTGTCTGATCTACCAAGATTTGTAGAATAGATAAGACCTTATAGATGTAGGCCATGCCTTTCTGATCTACCAAGAGCTGTACAATAGATAAGACTTTATAGATGTAGACCTTGCCTTTCTGATCTACTTAGGTCTGTGCGTGTAGGTGTTGCCTTTCTGCTTAGGTGACCTGGGTTGAATGTGTGACAGCAGATCAGTTGAGCTTGACAGGAGGTTTGAAATCGAATCTCCTAGGTTCTGAACTTTGTGGTGCTAACCACTGTGATTTATGGCAGTTATTAGGTTTATGGCTAGAATTAGGGTTTTATGTTGTGCTACATATTAAAGTATTTTAGCTAACTGTGATGGACTCATTTCTTATCTTTGATTTCAGTGTTAGCATGCAACGTACAAATGGCCAGTTCACAGCTCATTCTAATGCCTCAGTTATCGGTGGTGTCAGCTTAGTGTTTTATAGGTCCCTTCTCTTCTCCCCACACTCCCTATTTCAAGACCTTGCCAATGCACAGGGTTTTGTGCAGGCTCGCGGGCTCTGCCAGATAATTACTTACAGAATTGGATGGAGCACATATGGAATGTGTTGAGAGTTCCATGGACAGCAAAGAAAACAATTGAGACAGTCTTGATGGAGGCAGACACAAGATCATTCATATGGAAGATTAGGAAAAGACAGGCAACATTTATAGGCCATTTTATGAGGAAAGGGGAATTGGAGCACCTGGTCACAACAGGAAAGCTGGAGGGAAAGAGAGCACCAGGGGAAAAAATATTGGACGGACTTGCAGAATGGCTGAAGACAGAGAGGGTTGAAGATGTGCAAGGGATAGATACATATGGAGGGCCATGATCGCCAGCGCCATGTGGCAAGGCACTTGATGATGATGATGACATATGAAATTGTCTGAAAGTGATGAGTCCTTTTTGAAGACACTCCGAGTATTTTTGATACTTTCTTTCACTCGCTTTCTTTTTCTTTCTGTCTCAGTATCTGGCAAGTCTTGACTATCGGTCTCTCTTCTGCACTCCCTCTTTCGAATTATATTCCCGTCTTGTTTCCCTCTTCTATGTCCCACCTGTGATAGATGGTATTTTTGAGAAAGGTTCATGAGTCCATTTGTAAGGTATAAGTTGTTCTTGTTGTAAATGATAGATTTAGAGGGAAAATTTAGGGGAACTTATATTTTTCAAATATTTTGATTTTGATCATCGACTCCTGCTCCTGTCCTCCAGCATCCTGCATTGTCCAACATGTTAGCAAAGTAAAATCTTAACCCTTTTTGACTCCCTCACCCTACCTTGCAGGAAGCTGGTGGGTAGAGTGCTGGAGTGAAAGGGTTAAACTATCATGAATATCGCATTAGCTGTCTACTTTTCACCAGTTAATATTTGGTTCTGCACTTCTTTATCGTTGAATGTTCTATTTGGAGTTTTCAAAGTACACAGAAATTGTGAGTTGTTTGACTTATTGCCCATTGTACCATTATCATGTAGGGCAGTAGTGAAGGTTTTCTGTAACAATGCATTTCTCTTTGAATGAGTTTTTAGCCCAGTGCATAGTCTGGAGAAAAGTGACAGAATGGTTCAGACGTTCACCTACCAATAACTTAACTCGAGGTCCCAGGGTTCACTCCCCGTAGAGGCCTCAACTTTTCTCCTCAGTTTGACCGGAAAATCGAACTGAACGTCTAGTCCTTCGGAAGGGGACGAAAAACCAGTCGGACCTGTGTGCCTTCTGGCTGCGCACGCTAAAGATCCCACAGCAGTTGAAAATCATGAAGAGCAGGCATTGCCTGGCTGCCTTGGTAAAAAACCATTGGAGAGATAGATTGATTTCCCAGGTCCCACCCCTTGAAGACCAATTAGCTTTCTTACCTTTCTGAAGTCTTGGTAAAAAGAAAATTATGAACATGAATATGAATGTGAATCAGTGGAGAGGGGATGGGCTCAGCGCTCATGGTGCTGGCCCAAGTTGAGGTCTCTACCACCTCACTCCCCTACAACCCCAGGGTTATGGAACTACCTAGGTGGGACCCCAGGACCTGGCCAGCTCGTGGGTTTATGTGCAGGCTTAAGGTTTGTGCCGTGATCATTCTGGATCTTCTCCATTACATGGCACATGTGACATTACTGCATATGGAATTCATTCCGAGTGTGGACACGTCGTCTTTAGAAACTGAAATTGAAATTCACAGTCTGGATCACAGGTTTACATTTTGTCAGGCCTGCACCCTTTGTCTGTCTGGCAAAGTTCTTGGGATCACTAAGGCACACAACCCCCCACCCCCACCCACGACCATGTCAATGTAGCTGTTCTTTGAGCAGCTGTTTGACAGGTTTTTCTTGTGTTTTTTGTAGGCCTACCTGTTTATCTGTTCAACAGGCTTTTCCTGTTTTTTGTACCTGTTTAACATTGGTTTCAGATGGGGCGAGTCATTAGATAGCTGTCCTTTGAGTTTGAGCATCTGTTGTCCAGGTTTTACTTGTGTTTTTGGTACCTGTTCAGTTATCTGTTTTTTACAGGCTTTTCTTGTTTTTCATACCTGTTTATTACAACAGTTTTACAGTATTAATATGGGGCCAAATCATGACAATTCAAATCAATTCACACCCACTTACAGACATATGCATGCAATCGACTCGGACCACCTTACAACTCGTGGAAGAAAAAAAAAAGAGATTTAAGATGGCGCGAGTCATTTTAGTGTTAATTTTTGTGCTTTGTAATGATGATTAGAAAAATGTTTGTGTAGGTTCCATTTGGGTCAGTGGCCTTCATGCCAGGACAGCTGGTGCACACCAACGAGATTTTGGTCTTTTTGGGTGAAAAGTACTTTGTGGAACGTTCCGCTGTCCAGGCTGTAGACATTGTGTCCAGGAGATTGAAAGGTGAATGCTTTAAAAAAAATTTTTTTGTAAGAACTGTCATGTTTGCAAATTCATTGGTGATGAGTGTATGTGTGCGTGTGTATGTGTGTGGGGTGTGTGTGTGTGTGTGTGTGTGTGTGTGTGTGTGTGTGTGTGTGTGTGGTGTGTGTGTGTGTGTGTGTGTGTGGTGTTGGTGTTGTTGTTGTTGTTGTTGTTTGTGTGTGTGTGTGTGTGCGTGTGTGTGTGTGTGTGTGTGTGTGTGTGTGTGTGTGTGTGTGTGTGTGTTCATAAATTTGTGTAAGTGCGGATGGACAGATGTTGTTCATTGACTTCAGTACTGACTTGATGAAACAAAATCAAAAACAAAAAAAGGACAAAGAAACTAAGAACATGTGTGTGAACACTGTGCATTATTTTTTCAAGCAAACAATTTTGAATGAATTTTCAGTGATAAATACAATTGATGATCATTACATTTCAAAACTTACCATAATATACAGTTTTCCACATCCACATTGACTTTTTATCACTACGATTCTTCTGTTTTGACTCAGTGAATGTATTGTTGCCTTTTAAAAAAAAATACTTTAATGATTATATTAATTTTTGTTTCATGGAATGCATGTAGGTTTGTTATCATTGTTACTGTTATTGTTTTAAGCCCAGCGAATTGCTCAGAGCCATATCAGGACTGGAACCATCTCACACAAAACACATCTAAACACATTGATGATGCTGGAAGAAGGAAAACCTGGAAAAGAAACGTGCATCACATTCACACAAAGAAGTAAGGACATGTCCCTGGCATTAGTCATTCTGCCCAATTCATCGCCATGGGATTGAAAATAAACAAATCTGAATTCAAATGCATAAGATTACTTTAAGCACACAGAAACATACATAAAACTGGCCTGTAGAACTAAAAATTGCCACTAAGCGATTCACATTTCCATAGCGCTGAAAATGCAGTTAGTATGTATGTGTCTCAATAGACAGAAAATGTATAAGGTTTTATGGAAAATACAAGGTGAAATGGCCGGCAAGGCAGAAAATGAGAAAGAGATGACAGAAAGCGCAGGAAAAGGCAGAAACAAGGAGACAGACAGAACAGAGGAAATTTCTCATACAGAATTTCCAGGAGGTCCAGATGCTACTTGTACTGAAAGAGTCCCCAGCATTCCTATGGGGGATAGATGTAAGTCATGTAACATATACATATTTTCATTGCACTAATTTGCAGTATTGTGTTGCAGAAGTCAATAAGAACATTGAGGATTTGACGAAACAGCGGGAGATGCTGACGCCCCGAACTCAGTTCACATCGGAAATGATCGATGTGGCATCTGTAAGTTCAGTGACTGTTCTGCTTTCATAGTCTTTCTTTCATTATGGTGACAGATACTGATT
>JAPXFY010000020.1:65742922-65757922 GCA_030674185.1 Monoplex corrugatus
GAGAGAGTTAAACGTATACACATGATAAGAGTTTAGGCACTAACAGTTCTGCACTGTATTGACCTGGGAGATGGGTAAAATATCCACCTTTTGCTCATCAGGTGGGGGGTACCTAGGCAGGACTGAACCCAGACTCTTTGATTGGAAATTTGATGTCTTACTTGTTTGACTATTGTGCCTGTCAAATCCTTGTGTGTGTGTGTGTGTGTGTGTGTGTGTGTGTGTGTGTGTGTGTGTGTGAGTGTGTGTGTGTGTGTGTGTGTGTGTGTGTGTGTGTGTGTGAGTGTGTGTGTGTGTGAGTGTGTGTGTGTGTGTGTGTGTGTGTGTGTGTGTGTGTGTGTGTGTGTGTGTGTGTGTATGTGTGTGCTTTCTTGATCCAAAACAAGTGCGACTGCCCATGCCCAAGCAAACAGGAACCAGAAGAACAAGAAAACCAATGTAAGCGCGTATTTAACAAAACAAGCAAAACAAGCGCAAATTTTCGGCCAACCGGCCTTTGTCAAGCGCGAACGCACGGTCACAAACAGACCACAAACACCAAACGACGGATAATAAAAACAGGACTAAAAACTTCTGTTTTGTTAAATACGCGCTTACATTGGTTTTCTTGTTCTTCTGGTTCCTGTATGCTTACTTGTTTTCTTTTTTTTACCAGAACGCCACAGAAAGTTAGTCCGTCAAGCTGGAGAGAAGGAAAGGGAAGAACGTGAAGAGGAAGAAAAACAAAGAAAGAAAGACTGCTGGGACGTTTTAGATCAGTTAGAGCAGCAGGAGAGTGAGAGAGGAGAGCTTGAAAGGTTGGTTTGTGCTATTTAGCGATCTTATTCATTGGAAAAAAATTAACACAAACTGCGCCTCCTCCCCACCCTCAAAACAGAAGAAATGGAAAAGAAGGTAAATTTTTTGCAGCAGGAATGGGATCAGACTGTCCAGAGAGGTGTCTGTTCACATGATTTATGTGCAAAGGTCTTCCAGCTGTTATTTGATGGATCTTTACCACGTTTATTTGGATTATGTTCCCCAGTGGGGATGCTGGGGGCTCTTTCAGTATGAATAGTATCACCACCTTCTGGAAATTTTGTGCTAGAAATTGCCTCTTTTCTGTCACTTTCTTTGTTTCTTTCTTCCTCCATTGCTTTTTGTCATTTCTTGCTATCATTTTCTGCCTTGCTGGTCCATTCATCTGTATGTGTTCAATAAAGTCTTACATACTTTCTATTAGGATTGATATTTGGGTACATGAATTAAGTGCAGTTTTGGCTCTAGGGAAGTGAGATATGTGGAAGCAATTTTAGGTAATTTAGGCCTGTTTTTATACATGTTTTAGTGTTCTTACTTGTGTTTCAATTTGAATTCAGATATGTTTTTTAAACTTAGACCATATGCGTGAATGCATTGATATGTGTAGGCCCTACTTAATTTTCTTTTCCATTTTTTTCTGTTGAAGTATTGTGTATGTTTTGAAACAGTTATAGCCCTGTTGCGGCTCTATGCTGTCGGCTGGGCTTTAAACAAAAATAACAATAACAGTGATTTGGATTGTATCGTCCACCCCAATAAGGATTAACGAATGTACAAGTTTGAAAGATCCCTGGGTTTTGTTTTCAGTTTGTAGTGGGAGTGGATGTAGGGATGCAGAGAGATAAAGGCAACCCCCCCCCCCCCCCCCCCCCAAAAAAAAAAACCCCAAAAAAAACCAACCCACTATGTACACAGAGGTTTGAATATTTCTTCAGGATTAAGAATTGTTTGGGGTTCAAAAACTTGCCATGAATTATTGTAAAAGGTGTGTATAAAGATCTATGTTGTGTGTATTCTGGAGAAAGTTCTGATTTGCAGTTGAGTTTTGTGGCAGCATAGAGGGGAAGTTTTTGTATGATAATGGTGATTTTTGTACATGTCTGATTTTGTCCATTTAAACAACGTATTGGCTGCCATGTTTCTAAATATCCCCTTTTGTTTGCATCATATTACTTGAAATGACATGTTTATTGTTGAGATTTGGACTTTTTCAGTATTGAAGAAGGTCCTTTGGAGCAGTCATCAGAGCAAGAACCGTCAAACGTTGCTGGTGGTGATAAAGATGTGGAGAAAGAGGGCGAGACATTTTCACACGACTCTGATGAAACAGATGAAGAGAATTCTACAGAGGACGAGGAAGATGTTTGTCATTCCCGAAAAACCATCACATTCTCTCACACAAAACAGCATGATGACGTAAGTGAGCTGATGCTGCTAACTGTTGTGGGATTTATATTGGTGATTTTAAGCACTCTGGTTTTTCTGAGACGCGTGTGTGCATGTTGTTTTTGCCCACATGTGCAGGTGATTTGTTGCACAGTCTGCATGTTATGTCTTCAATGGACATATGTGGAAGGTATTTTCTTGTTTCCATAAGCCAGACACCGAGATGATTTACTGGATCTTTAACATGCATATTTGATATTCTGCATGTGTGTACACACGAAGGGGGTTCAGGCACTGGCAAGTCTGTACACTTGTTGACTTGGAAGATGTTCTGAATACCCCGTGGGGATGCCGGAGGCTCTTTCAGTGTAAATAGTATCCCCACCTTCTGGAAATTCTGTGTTAGAAATTTCCTCTTTTCTGTCATTGTCTTTGTTTCTGCCTTGTACCTTTTGCTTCCTGTTATTTCTTCCTATCATTTTCTGCCTTGCTGGTCCATTCACCTGTATGTGTTCGATAAAGTCTTACGTACTTTCTCTTAGGATTGATAATTGGATACATGTATTAAAGACTGACAGTGGGGTACATCCATTTTTGGCTCTAGGGAAGTGAGATATGCTGAAACAATTTTTAAGTAATTTAGGCCCATTTTTATATGTTTTAGTGTCCGTAGTATTGTTTTGCTTTGTATTCAGATGTTTTTTTAAATCCCCTGTGTGATAAATTGGATGGAATGGTGAACGCTTTTCCTCAGGGGCATTTCAGAGTGGGGTGGGGGGTTTATGGTACTAGAAGGAAAGAAGGAGACATTATATGGCTTGACCATGCTGGAGTTTTGTTTAAGGTGATGATGTGCGTTAAACATTAAAAGCAGTTTGTTTTTCAACTGGCTTTGTTATACTTACAGTTTTACATTGACACATATTGCAGTCACCAAGCAGAGGTACAGCTCCACAAAGTGAAGAGGACACAGATGCCATCAACAGTCCGGCTGACCTATATCGCCTTGTGAAGATAGGCCCCAAGTCCATTCTGAAAACACCATCACTGGACACAGGCAGCCGCAGCCATCGAACGCGACGCAAGTCACAGGAAGAACAAGAGAAGAAAGTGACTTTTGATGGTGGTCAGGTGGATGTGAGGAAGACGTGTGGTGTCAGCACTTTCCCCGGTGAAAGTGGTGATATGGGAGATGGATTTGCGGGGAACGTGCAGCATGGAAACCTTACTCCAAAGCCTATTGTAAAGGTATTGTTGAGTTCGGGAGAAATGCATGTGTGTTTTCTAAAGTTCTGGTATATTTTGGGGGTGTGTGTGTGTGAGTGTGTGTGTGTGTGTGTGTGTGTGTGTGTGTGTGTGTGTGTGTGTGTGTGTGTGTGTGTGTGTGTGTGTGTGCTCGTGCATGTGTATGTGCTTGTTTGTGTGTGTTTGTGTGTGTGTGAGCATGTGTGTGTGTCTGTGTATATGTGTGTGGGTGTTAAGTGTTTTGTGTGTGTGTGAGCATGTGTGTGTGTCTGTGTATATGTGTGTGGGTGTTATTTAGTGTTTTGTGTATTTCTCTTTACAGTTACACGTGTGTGGGGTGTGAAGACACATTCCGTAGCTGCGAGTGTGTGCATGTGCACATATGAAAATGTCTTTTTGTTTTGTCCTTTTTGTGTGTGCTGTGATCGTTTTCATCTTTACTGGAAAGTTGTATTTTCATTTATGTGTTTGATACCAATGATAGGG
Organism: Monoplex corrugatus; assembly: GCA_030674185.1. Lineage (NCBI taxonomy): Eukaryota > Metazoa > Mollusca > Gastropoda > Littorinimorpha > Ranellidae > Monoplex > Monoplex corrugatus. The sequence goes on from JAPXFY010000020.1 coordinate 65,746,841, forward strand.
ACTAGCAACAACAATAATGACAGAAAAAATTCAGCATTCAGGGGAGTGTGGCAGAAGGAGAGTAAAGCGTGTTTCTTTCACTCTTGTTTTCCGTATGATTCAAGAAATTATTTTTTTTATTATATTGGTTTTATTATGTTATTATGCAGAGTCCCCAATCAGATCTTCTCAGTTATAACTGCCTGTGATATATTACGTTCATTATTATAATTTAAAATTAATTTTGTACCATTTGGAGGCTGCACTATATATCTGTATTCTTATAAATGTTAAAAAGCTTCCTTCAGCTAAGTATGATTGTAAAAGGCCACTGTCGTTTGTATGAACTGTATTCTACTGTACAGTGAAACTTTTTTTTAAAGTTATCTTGCCTTGTTTATTTTTTACATTGATATCATATACAACATTGATGTACATTTGCTTTGTCCTTGTATACACAAGTATAAATTCTCTGGTGTGTGTATACATTCCATTCAGTGTCTTGCTAGTTGTTTCTGCCATCTTTTGTAAGTAAATCCATGTATTTATGCAGTTCCACAAATAGAAAGTCAGCAGAGGGAGAGGGGAGGGGAAGACAAAGGTTTACCGCATAAAGATCAAAAAACACATTCCATTGAAACTTCATTACCATGCACATGCTTGGTCTTTTTTGTGTGCGTGTGTAAAATTTGTCCTGCATAGTTACTTTTTGATGGTACATTTCAGGCTTTTGGTGAGACAGTTGTGGAAAGACAGACACCAGCAGGGAATAACAGCTCCATCTCTAGTGCTGTCTCGAAAGCTCAAGAAACCACTTCTTCAGACCGTCCTGTATCCAGGTTTCGTGCTTCACGACAAAAAGTGGATGTTACGCCCTCTGTTTCGCCTGCAGCTCATTCACAAGACCAGGTGGAGCCACAAGTGTCCGATGCTGCCTTACAAAGTTCTGCTCGTCCTGTGTCAAAATTCCGTGCATCTCGTATGAAACAAGGCGGTAGTAGTTAACGAACAAGTGTGAGGGTTGTTTGTGTGTGTTTGGTGTGCATTTATGTGCGAGTGCATGTGTGTGTGTGTGTGTGTGTGTGTGTGTGTGGTGTGTGTGTGTGTGTGTGTGTGTGTGTAAGAAAGAGAAAATACAGTTCATCATATTGTCTTCTGCTTATAAATGAAAAGCAAGTCAACAGTTACTGTTACTTTACCTCCAAATCATATCAGCTTTTGATGAGACAAAGGTTTTTATTGGTTGGTAATGGACTTGACGATGTGGAACTAATAAAATGGTGCTCTATACAGATCAAGGTGGATTGTCTTTTGAGCGAGTGAATGTGAGTAAATATGTATGCTCTTGTATGTATCATTTATTTGTGGAACAGTCTTGCTTACATGTAAATGATATGTGTATCTTATCTTCAAAGAAAACATAAAAAATAAATAAATAATATGTAAATAAATAATTAAAGGATTGAATCAAAACACAATATACGCCAACACAATATACGTTGAAATATTCATTAGCGCATTGCTACAAAAAAAGAAAACAAACAAAAGAAAAGACCAAATCAACCCAAGAAACAAAAAACAAAAACAAAACAAAAAACATACAACAACAAAACACAAAGTAGGTTTTCTTGTCACAGGACTGTTAAGTGTATGGCTTGATCATTGTAAAGTACTCTAACCTCACACAGGCCAAAACACAGTTTTTGGTGTTTATCAAAACATTTATTAATACATACAAAGTCAAATCACATATTAATGATATTTTAATACTTTTTTCGCTGCTTCTGTAGCCACAACTGTAGGGCCAGAGTGGAGTTCTTCCCCTGCAGCTTGGGGTCAAACACGTTGAAGTTGACAGACTCCAGTTTCTGTAGATACTGATCACAGGGCAGCTGAAAATGACCAACAATGAGGTGAAAATGACCAATCAACAATGAGGTGAAAATGACCAATTAACGAGGTAAAAATGACCAATCAACAATGAGGTGAAAATGACCAATCAACAATGAGGTGAAAATGACCAATCAACAATGAGGTGAAAATGACCAATCAACAATGAGGTGAAAATGACCAATCAACAATGAGGTAAAAATGACCAATCAACAATGAGGTGAAAATGACCAATCAACATTGAGATGAAAATGACCAATTAACAATGAGGTAAAAAATGACCAATCAACAATGAGGTGAAAATGACCAATCAACAATGAGATGAAAATGACCAATTAACAATGAGGTGAAAATGACCAATCAAGAATGAGATGAAAATGACCAATTAACAATGAGATGAAAATGACCAATCAACAACCAGATGAAAATGACCAATCAACAACCAGATGAAAATGACCAATCAACAACCAGATGAAAATGACCAATCAACAGTGAGATGAGACCAATCAAGAATGAGATGAAAATAACCAATCAAGAATGAGATGAAAATGACAAATCAACAACAAGATGAAAATGACCAATCAACATTTAGATACTGGTCACAAGAAAATTATAAATGGCCAATCAACGATCACAAAACTGAAAATGAGCAATGATTAACCAGCCAACTGGTCATACTGAATTGACTGCATCAGTCACTATTTATTCCAATGGCACAACTACTGCTCACTCTGAAATAAATCTTTGACATTATTCCATCCCTCCTCATCCTCAGTACACATTAGAATGTGTAAACTAGGAATCTTCAAAAGCTATATAAAAAGCCAAAACATCAGTTTTCCAATAAAAGCAATAAAAAATATAGCAGACTTTTTTTTTTTAATAAATACACTGGAAGATACGGCAGATCTAAACAAAACAACAGATCATGTGGTAAAATAACAAAAGTACAAGCCATTAACCCTTTTGACTCCCGCACCCTACCCACCAGCATCCTGCATTGTCAACCATGCTAGCAAATCAAAACCTTAACCCTTTGATTCCCTCATTCTATCCACAGGAAGGTAGTGGAATGGGTGAGGGAGTCAAAGAGTTAAATTTTGCAGTTGGCGGATAGGGTGCAGGAGTCAAAAAGTTAATAATTTCATCTCAGAACACAAGTCATTTCATCTATCATTAGATGGCTTCTCCCTGTAAACATGAACATGTCATGGCTGAAAATTCAAACACACACACACACACACACACACACACACACACACACACACACACACACACACACACACACACACACACACACACAGAGACATGAACAGTTCTTACAAAAATCAAAAAGCACTTACAGTGTTCAGGAAAGCAACAAAAGCCTCCTTTGGTATATCCTTCTGGAAAGACCTTGCCTGCACAGACAGAAAGAAAAAAAAGGTTAATACCAGAATTCTATTAAAATGGTTGATTTATGTAAGCAATAAGTATTTATATATGTGATGAAGTATTCTGATATTGACTACAAAGAATGTGGATTACCTATACAGTGTATACAATAGTTTTGACTCAGTCTATCCACCAGCTTTCTAAAGGAAGCTGATGGATAGGACTCCCTCACCCTATCCACCAGCTTTCTAAAGGAAGCTGATGGACAGGACTCCCTCGCACTATCCACTAGAATCAAAGGGGTATATTTTTGCAGTTGGTGGACAGGTTAAAGGTTAAAGGATCACTTACACAGTTTCATTTTCTGTCCCATTTTTACTCATCTTAATACCTACAGAAGCTGGCACAATATTTGCAGATTTATGATGATGACGATGACAGGAATGGTAATCATGATGCTATGGAGTTCTATCAAAAACTGAGACTATGTGATGATTGTACTCTATGCTCACTATCATGATATATCCTGGATGTCCTGGTGTCAACCAGGTCCAAGAGATCAGACACCAGTGTTGCTGGTCATGACATTTGAACAACACCCTCAATGACACTTCTGTGAAGTGAATGAGACTCAACTGTGTAGTCCCAGTCTTCCCAATGAGCCCATAGCACACTCAATTCTCAGCAGGAGCCCAGTGGAGCTGAAAAATCCCACAACGATGATTTTGACAAGATTCGAACCAACAACTTTCCAGGCATCAGTTTGTCGCGCTAAAAACTGAACCATGGCGATTGATCTCACCATGTTCTTTAATGTAAATAAGTTTGAAAGACAACACACACACACACACACACGCATACGTGCAGGCATGCACGCACACATGCATGCAAGCAGACACACACACATATGCACACACACACACAAAGACTGAAAATATCTCCAAATGCTGAAGTTTCTACCACACACCTATTCCTATCTGCACATGATGAGTTAAAAAAACCAAAAATATTAAAACAAAAGAACAAGAAAAACATGAAAATAGAACCAGAACGCATATTTGACACGAGCACACAAGCCTGGTGCAAACTTTCGGCCAACTGGCCTTTGTCAAGCATAAATTTCAAAAGAACAAACAACAAATACAAAAATTAGGAGAAAAAGACTAAAACTTCCCTGCTGCTTCGTCCAGTGGGAGAAAACGACTAAAACGTACTTCTTGTTTGTCCTTGTGTGATCTTACAATTACGTTTGACAAAGGCCAGTTGGCTGAAAATTGGCACCTGTCTTGTCTGGTTCTATTAAATACGCGTTCTGATTCTATTTTTGTGTTTTTCTGGTTCCTGTTTGATTGAACACGGGTGGTCACACTTGTTCTGGATTTAAAACAAAACAACAACAAAAGCAATCACCAAACAAGCCAACTTACAGTTTGTAGATGTCCATGTGCTACAGAAGCCAGGTCATACACAGCGTCCAACAAGTTCTGTTCACTTTTACCACGTATCACATCTTCCTGAGAAATCTTGTGCTGCAGTAAAATCACACATACCATTCTATAAGAAACTACACCATGGTTTTTCTGAAAGATCCAAAAGGGAGGACGCTATTATACAGCTTAAAGATTACAATTCATAATGTTTGAAGGCCAGCCTACTGTGCACAGCCATATTAGGACTATAACCATCTCAAAACACATTCAAACCCTTGACACTGAAAAGAAAACACCTGGAAAAGGAAATTAAGTAAGCCTGGCACATATCAACACATAATCTAAGGATATGCCCCCTGGGATTGGCCATTCAACCCAATTTATCACCAGGTGGCTTCAAAATACAAACCTGAATACAATTATATGGTATACACATAATAAAATACACTAAAACATACCTTAAAACTGGTCAAAATTACATGAAACTGCTTTTGCACATCACACTTCCTTACAGCCAAAAATGCAGTTATATAGGTAGGCCTACCCAATTACCAATCCTAACAGAAAGTATGAAAGGCTCTACACAACACATACAGGTGAATGGATCAGAAGGGCAGAAAGCCACCTCTCTAGGCCTGTGGTGCAACTCGACCTGTGCGACTTACGGGTAATGTCATACAATGGGTAACGTAACTGTTACTGTTTTTATTAAAAGCCCAGCCAACTGCATAGAGCAATATTAGGGCTGTAACCCATTTCAAAACATACACAATACTTCAACAGGTTAAAAAAAAAAAGAAAAGAAAATTAAGTACACATATCAATGCATTCCCACAAATGATTTAAGGAGACGCCCCTGGCATTGACCACTCCATCCAATTTATCACACAGGGGATTTAAAAAAATACCCCACCTGAACATAACTAAGGACACTAAAACATACAAAAATGGGCCTACATTACCTAAAATTGCGTCTGCATAACTCATTTTCCTACAGCCAAAAATGCACTTAATATATGTACCCAATTATCAATCCTTAGAGAAAAAACAAAGACTGACTTTACTGAATACATATAGGTGAGTGAACCAGCAAGGCAAAAATGATAGGAAGAAAAGACAGAAAGCAAAGGAACAAGGCAGTAACAAAGAGATTGACAGAAAAGAGGAAATGTCTAGCACAGAATTTCCAGAAGGTGGGGATAACATTTATACTGAAAGAGTCCCTGGCATCCCCACAGGGGGGATGAAAATGGGTGACAAATATGAACAGCAACAATGGACAACAGCTAACCTTGATAAGGAGATCCAGTGGGAGGTAAACACGGCGGCGCTGGGCATGGTAGGGGATGGCCCTCAGGACAGTTGCCAGCCCTTGAGCCTTGCCAAGGTGGCTGGCTGCATGGTCTGCATGTATGTTCTTCACCCCTGTAAACAGTCCATGTCATCAACTCTTTATGTACTGGTACTCTTTAACAAGTTTGGTCAAACTACACTTGATTAACAACCTACATCAACTCTTTATGTACTGGTACTCTTTAACAAGTTTGGTCAAACTACACTTGATTAACAACCTACATCAACTCTTTATGTACTGGTACTCTTCAACAAGTTTGGTCAAACTACACTTGATTAACAACCTACATCAACTCTTTATGTACTGGTACTCTTCAACAAGTTTGGTCAAACCACACTTGATTAACAACCTACATCAACTCTTTATGTACTTGTACTCTTTAACAAGTTTGGTCAAACTACACTTGATTAACAACCTACATCAACTCTTTATGTACTTGTACTCTTCAACAAGTTTAGTCAAACTACACTTGATTAACCACCTACATCAACTCTTTATGTACTGGTACTCTTCAACAAGTTTGGTCAAACCACACTTGATTAACAACCTACATCAACTCTTTATGTACTTGTACTCTTTAACAAGTTTGGTCAAACTACACTTGATTAACAACCTACATCAACTCTTTATATACTGGTACTCTTCAACAAGTTTGGTCAAACCACACTTGATTAACAACCTACATCAACTCTTTATATACTGGTATTCTTCAACAAGTTTGGTCAAACTACACTTGATTAACAACCTACATCAACTCTTTATGTACTTGTACTCTTCAACAAGTTTGGTCAAACTACACTTGATTAACAACCTACATCAACTCTTTATGTACTTGTACTCTTTAACAAGTTTGGTCAAACTACACTTGATTAACAACCTACATCAACTCTTTATGTACTTGTACTCTTTAACAAGTTTGGTCAAACTACACTTGATTAACAACCTACATCAACTCTTTATGTACTGGTACTCTTCAACAAGTTTGGTCAAACTACACTTGATTAACAACCTACATCAACTCTTTATGTACTTGTACTCTTTAACAAGTTTGGTCAAACTACACTTGATTAACAACCTACATCAACTCTTTATATACTGGTACTCTTTAACAAGTTTGGTCAAACTACACTTGATTAAACACCTACATCAACTCTTTATGTACTGGTACTCTTTAACAAGTTTGGTCAAACTACACTTGATTAACAACCTACATCAACTCTTTATGTACTGGTACTCTTCAACAAGTTTGGTCAAACTACACTTGATTAACCACCTACATCAACTCTTTATGTACTGGTACTCTTTAACAAGTTTGGTCAAACCACATTTGACACTTAATGAATATCTGTCTCCCTTTCACCGTGTCTTGACACACTTTTGGCCCAAACAGCAAACAACACCTTGAAACTAAAATTGGGCAACTCTCAATTTTGCCAAGTTTGAATTGAGCTACTCTCAATTTTGCCAAGTTTGAATTGAGCAACTCTCAATTTTGCCAAGTTTGAATTGAGCAACTCTCAATTTTGCCAAGTTTGAATTGAGCAACTCTCAATTTTGCTAAATCTGAATTGAGCAACTCTCAGTTTTGCCAAGTTTGAATTGAGCAACTCTTAATTTTGCCAAGTTTGAATTGAGCAACTCTCAATTTTGCCTAGTTTGAATTGAGCAACTCTCAATTTTGCCAAGTTTGAACTGAGCAACTCTCAATTTTGCCAAGTTTGAATTGAGCAACTCTCAATTTTGCCAAGTTTGAATTTCACTTTGCTCCAAGACTTTATGACAGAATGTAACTGACAATATGTATATACTCCACCATGTGATGGAAATACTCAATGAACATGGCCAATGCCATACATCTGCACATATACCATACAAACTTCAGACACAGACTGAGACTCAACACACAATTCAAACGTCCAAAACTTCTCCATCAAGACCAGCAGACGACATATGCAGATACACAATTAAAGTTTGGACTGTTGTGATACTATTTCTACTGAAAATAACAGACTAAGCCTACCAACAATTTTGCATAAATACAACCATGACTGATTCACATGACATGAGTTAACACATTTATAATAACAAAAATACACATTATAAATGCAGCAACTCTGTAAATGCAGATCTAGAAGTGGTAACAACAAACTGAGATAATCAGTACTAACACACACACACACACACACAATGCACACAGACAGACACACACTTCTGCACTCAAACACCTACAACCACATGTACACACATATGGATACATGTATAAACATGTACACACTTACCAAGACACTCCAACATGAGATAATGCATGGAGGAAGCTGTATTCTCAGCATATTTCTCCACCTCCTCTGTTGTTCGAAATTCGTCAGTGTCCAGCTGCTCTGCCTGTATATTAGACACAGTACAGAAATCAAAAATGCATAACAGATGTCCCCTTCCACCATTCTTATTGATGCAAGCTAGAATGTACTTCTTGCTCCTTTCTCATGAATGCACACCCATCCCACCACCTTTCTGTAATCTATACATCTGTCAAAGTATCATATGTGCATATAAGCAAACCATGTTCAGATTTGGATCTCATTTTAACTCTTCGGAGACGTAACAGCGGATATTCCGCTGCAGCAGGTCAAACCATTAGAGACGTGACAGCAGACATTTCGCTGCAGCTGGCCAAACCATTAGAGACGTTATAGCGGATATTCCGCTGCGGTTTTTAAAAATAGATGCAAACCGGTCGTTGGTCTAGGGGAACTAACTACACATATAGGAACACTCTTTGGTATCTTCTGAAGTGTTTGTTACTTTCCTTGCATCGATTTTATCCCGATTAGTTACAGTTTTTGCCTTTATCCAAACCAACCGGAGTGACCGTCCTTGCACCAAAATGGCGACATTTAGGCCTTCTTCTTCTTCTTCTTCAAAGGATCATCATAATCACTTTGCTGCTTCACCTGTGTGAAAACAAAGCTGTGTTTGTTCTTTTATATCTTCTGGTCATACCAAGGACTTGTGATTACCTGGATTTCTGGATTACCTGGTCAAGAATGGGTGTTTTACTGACTTTATGTGTTGGATTACTGTCAATCAAAAACTTCTTTCCCAGAGCCAAAACCCTACCCCATTTCACCTTCTAGGAAGGTAAGTAGAATAGATGTATTGTCCTTGTATGTAGCTTCAGCTCAAAGAGCGTAAATTGAATTTTATTTTGATATAAAATATGTTCTTGTGCTGTAAAATCTGTATTTTTGAGAATTTTTTGAAAACCCTTCAAAATCGTGCGTCTCCAAGGGTTGTGGCAGATCCCGTTGATCGCGTCCACAGTGGTTGTGCAAGGCAACTATATTATGTCTTCAAAGAGTTAAAGTATGTGTTTTGTTCTTATTGCCAGAGCATAGTGAATGTTTTGGAAACATTATATGTATTCAGTTTCACTTTCAGTTTTGGTTTCTCAAGACGAAGTCTCTGCGCTCCGAACAAATTCCATATGCACTAACGTCACAGGTGCCATGTGTATGATGATGACGGCATAAGCCTTAAGCCTGCACATAAACACATGAGCTGGCCAGGTCCTGAGGCCTTACCTAGCCTATGTTTTACCAAGTCTATTTTTGTTTTGTTTTACTAGTATTGTATCAGCCTATCACTGGAACAATCTTGGTTACGGGTAAATGACATGTGTATCTGTGTATCTTTTCTTCAAAAAGAAAAGGAACATATGTACATATGTATAGTTAGTAAATAAATACTTAAAAGGTGTGAATCACAAGACAATTACCTACTCTGTATAGACTCGTCTCACATGACAGAAAGCCCCTCATCATCACCATCCCTTTCCCAGTCGGTGTACAAAGCCTCAGCTGCCTATCAAATAGGTGAAGACAATATTTCCTTAATAACAAGGAAAGAAACACATGAAATACTAAAATAATGTGATAACTCACCCTTGCCTCGACAATGTTTTTCAAACGTCGCTTGGACAATCTGAAGTATCTGGCAGCCTGTGGTTAAAAAAAAAAGTCAGGTGTTAACCCTTAAAGGAAATGTCCATAACACAAAATACTGCGAGATTAACCTTTTGACTCCTGCACCCTATCCACAACTGCAAAAACTTAACCTTTTGACTCCCTCATCTTATCCACCAACTTCCTGCAGGAAGCTGATGGATAGGGTAAAGGAATCAATGGGTTAACTCCCGATCATGTCTCAACAACACTTGTCTACGAGCGTCGGGGAAATCTGACTTGAGTTTTGAAAATTCATGGGGCTTTCAGTAGTTCCGTCAACTGAAACTAATAACCAGAAATAGATTCTTTGGTCATTCCAAGCCGCATTTCAGGCCACGAGGTCACTGTACTACGCAGTTGGTGAGTGGTCAGTGCAAACTTCACGACCTACTATCTCCGCAGCGAAGCAGAAGATGGAAAAGCGACTGGCTGAACAATTACTCAACAACTCGGCGCTGTTCAACATGATCTCTTCTTTCAGTGCACGTGGTGTGCGTGCGCATTGGATTGTATCAAATTTCATTGAAAATGTGACTGTAGGAACTGATTTATTGACCTGACTGTATTTTGTAAGGCATTTTTCACATGAAAATGTCTCTAATTTTACTTGTACCATTACTCAGCAACCATGAGGGTTAGACAGTTGAAATTTCAGCATGTTGTACACCAGTCTTTTATCATATGACCCGCCAAATTTCAAAACTCTCTGTTTTCATTTATTTTTATGAAAATTTTTCTCATGACCTATACAAATGGTGCGTATCAGGGGAATGGGAAGGGGCATAATCGTACGTAGCGAGTGAGTTAAGCGTTTGCCTAACTAGCATAGTTGACAATGCGGGATGGTGGATAGGGTGCAGGAATGAAATGGTTAAAACAAATCTTACAATGAGGAGAAAAAACAAGAACTGAAAAAAAATCTGTACATGAATAACAAAAAGTACCTGTGAAAAGTATGTTTAAGCCTTTGATTCCTGCACCCTGTCCATCAGCATCCTGTATTGTCATTCATATTAGCAAAGCAAAAACTTAACCCTTTGACTCCCTCACC
>JAPXFY010000020.1:65762922-65772922 GCA_030674185.1 Monoplex corrugatus
GTTGGACAGTAGGCTGCATGCACAATTTATTTGTCCAGCCTTGAACCCACACAGTCTGGACAACAGGAACTCAAGGTCCATCAAGCCTCTCTGTGTATTACAGTGTAAGGTTAAGATGCACTATGAATTTTTTTCACCTGTTTCAAGAGGCTGTTGTTGTTGTTATTGTTGTTTAAAGCCCAGCCGACTGTGCAGAGCCACATCAGGGCTATAACTGCTTCAAAACATACAAAACTTCAACTGGAAAAAAAAAAAAAGAAAGAAAATTAAATACACACATCAATGCATTTGCGCACCTAATCTAAGGACATGCCCACAGCAATGACCACTCCATCCAATTTATCGCACAGCGGAGATTTAAAAAACACCTGAATACAAATATAAGCGTACATAAGGACACCAAAACATATAAAAACAGGCATAAATTACCTAAAACTGCTTCCACATATCTCACTTCCCTAGAGCCAAAAATGCACTTAATACATGTACCCAATTATCAATCCTAAGAAAAAGTACATAAGACTTTATCGAACACATACAGGTGAATGGACCATTAAGGCAGAAAATGATAGGTAGAAATGACAGAAAGCAAAGCAACAAGGCAGAAACAAAGACAGTGACAGAAAAGAGGAAATTTCTAGCACAGAATTTCCAAAAGGTGGGGATACTACGTATACTGAAAGATCCCCCGGCATCCCCACAGGGGAGTTTCAAGATACTATTTATACTGAAAGAGCCCCTATGCAATCAGTCTTCATAATTGTTAGGTACTTTGGCCTCTGTTAAAAAAAAAAGTATTAACAAGAAGGGTGCCTTGTAAGATGTGCAAACACACACACGCACATATACACACACCACTGGAATGCCAATTGATAAGTAAAATGCATTTTGTTTATTTTTACACCAAACTGTAAAGGTAGAAGAGTTCGTTCCATAAATATTATATACATCAAAATGTTACATATATCATTTTACCTTTTCATTGTACAGCTACATGCAATTTCAATAATTCCAAGACAAAAAATATTACTTTACAATTAGGACAAATTGTAGTGGCTGTTGGCTGTCGTTCATTTCAATGGCTTTTATCATTTTGTGTAATGCTGTTCTGGATGCATGTGGATGCAGTCAGCAAACTTATGTTTTTGGCAGGCAACACCACCAAAGTAGGCAGCTACATTCTTTTCTTCAGAAGCAAGAGAGACGAGGAGCTGGGGGCTATTGCTGGATATTTCTGTGTTTCCATAAGCCACTAAACATGCAGGCCCCAGTAGCTCAGTACGTTTGAGTGTTGGATTCACACGCTAATGGTTGTGGGTTCGAATCCTGTGGTGCGCTACAATAAAACTGGCCTTCTCACTGTCCCATCTTAACATCATTGTTGTTCTGGTGGTGTCGATATAGGATTAGATAAGTCCCCCTTTCCCCACTTTCCCAGAATGGTTATCCCCATTGGCCATATCACATGAGGTGGGTGTCGACGTAAAAACTGAACCAAATCAATTAATCACTAAACACTGACATGACTCACAGTATCATCATCATCACCATCATCATAACAAGAACAAAAACCATCATCATCATCATCGTAACAACAATAACCACCACGATGATGATGAAAAATAAATCACAAACAATGACACACATTTCATAATATAGGCCTACTCACTCACACCGTCGCTTCATTACTAACACTTGTGAAAAGAATTTTTTCTATTTACAATATAACTATCAGTATGTACAGGGACACTACCAATGTATCAGTTGATAGAACTGTTCTTTTACTCACAGAAACACCAGCATGCATTCAAGGTAGCTTGTTTGGAAAACTACAAAAAACACCAACAAAAACTAATGAAAGCATGACAAAAATAGATCAGACATACTAGACAATAATAAGACCACATATGTACATGTATGTATGTATGTATGTATGTATGTATGTATGTATGTATGTATGTATGTATGTATATATGTATGTATGTATGTATGTATATATGTATGTATGTATGTATGTATATAAATAAATAAAACATAAAAACTAATGACTAAAACAAAGTATACGCACATTCACACAAACATTCCAAATGTTTTGTTCAGAGTTAGCAGAAACAGTGGTTAGCGTTACAGCTGCCTGGAGATTTGTCCACCATCTCCTCATCATCAACATTTTAGGAGGTATTAATAAGTAAGTCACCACTAAAATACTATACCCACTGTTTGAAAAAAACAAAAACAAAAACAACACCACCAAAATGGATTAAATATGAACAAAAAACCGACATGAATTAAATATAACTGCAGATCCATGTCTAAGGAACTGTCAGTTTCAGTTTCAGTGTCTCAAGATGACGTCTCCACGCTCGGAATGAATTCCATATGCACTAACATCACAGGTGCCACATGTATGGTGGCCGTATATTCAACTTGAAGCGTTTGCAGTTTCTTAACAGATACACCTGCAAAATAAACTCAATGACAATGTATCTGTAAACAGCTAATTGCTAAGAAATCTTTGCTGATACACATTCTTCAGACTTGCACAATGCAGGCTCGGCCTCCCTCTGGTGGATATAAGATAATCACTACCCCTCCCTCCCCACATACACAACCCTACGATACTGACAAATTTGATCTTCGTAATGAATTCTTGCAATGTCTGTAGAAAATATCACTCAAGCCACTTTCAAGATTTACTGATGTCTACAAGGGATTTGTTCCTTTTGAGATATTTGAGCACCATGCTGGAAGTCTTCAGCTTTTCTGTTTGGCGAGTTTCCCACTGTTCAAAATCATGAAGGCCTTGCTGGCCAGCTGCAAAGAGTTTCTTTTCACTTTCATCCAGTTTCTCTGTCAGTCGTGAGGTGTCCTGGTTCAGAGCATTCTGTGCAGAGTCCATAATTTTCCTGAACCGGCCCTGGAATGTCTGAAAATGAAAATCAATCAGTGTCACAACTGTCTGAAATTTGTAATTATAAAATATGTGATAGTGAAGTAATACTCACAGTGTCAGTGAATGTTGAGTAATACATAAAAATGTTTCCAAGTCATGATTATATGATTTACGTAAAATTAATACATTCTCATTACAAACAGTTTGCTAAATCGATATGATAAGACTGTTTCAAATTAAGAGTAAAATTGAACAATCAGAAATATTAGGTTAAGTTAAAAAAAATGAAACAGTTTATTCTAATCAGAACTGTCACGAAAAATGTTCTTTGGGTCTTCAAGGTGATGGAAAATGAACTGTCAAGAAAAGCAGTCCCATTATCTACTACTTAACAAACTATCACACAGCATATGTTTTACTCAAATTACTGCAATAGATCATAAGCACTGTTCATTAAATTAATTATAACTGAACTGTGATACTGACAGTCAAATGTAATGTTACAACTTTTAGAATGCATTAACAGTTTCAGTATGTCACTTCATCTGTAGAACCCTGTCTAAATTGTATTGAGGACACTACTAGTTGCAGTGCTACTAAAGTCTCTTATTTTCACTCATGTATGACTGAATCAGTGAATGTCCTTTTTAAAAAAAAAAAAAGTCACTGTCAGTGATTTCTTAAAAGTCACTAGTCAGTATTTTACTTGTAGGCCTACAATAAAAATTGTCACTGTCTAATGGTGCTGTTTTATTCACTCAATGAACCTATCTATTTATCATTCTTTTTTTTTTGCTGACCTATCTTCTGTGCCACCTCAGTCGCATTGATCCCACAAAGCTTGTTCTGACTTTTCAATGCAGCATCATTATTAATATTGTTACTGTTTGAAGCCCAGCTGACAGCACAGAACCATACCAGGACTATAACCATTTCAAAACACACAAGACTGGAAAAGGTTGGAAAAAAAAAACTGGTAAAGAAAACTAGGAACACATATCAATTGTGCTCGCATAATCTAAAGATAAGCCCCTGGCGTTGACTGTTAAGTCCAATTTATCACCAGACGATTTAAAAAAAACCCACCTGAATACAAATGTGAACATAACTAAGGGCATTAAAGCATACATAAAAATGGCCTAAATTGCCTAAAACTGCACATGTAGGCCTACAATACAGTTCCTTAGAGCCAAACACACAGTCAATACATGTACCCCATTATCAATCCTAGGAGAAAGTATGTAAGGATTTATAGAACACATACAACTGAATGGACTAGCAAGGCAGAAAATGATAAGATGTGAGGTGACAGAAAGCAAAGGAGGCAGGCAGAAGCAAAGAGAGTGACAGAAAAGAAGAAATTTCTAGCACAGAATTTCGAGAAGGTGGGGATACTATTTATACTGAAAAGAGGCCCCTGCATGTGTACCATCAGCCCCAAGTTCATTCAATTGAATTCCAAGAGGCAGAAAGCCCACGGGAACCGGCCATGTGAGGCCACGATGAGGCCATCCACCAGATAAGTATCAGTACTGCTGCTGGGTCATTTAAGAAGAGTTCAAAAGTGCCTTTTCGGACCCAAGTAAGGACATTACCTACTAACCCTGATATTTTACATAAAAATAAACATGCACACAAATAAAGATCTTGGAAGCATCTTGGAAATGCAGTCCAAATATAAAATTTTGTATACAAATTTTACAATTAACAGAACACGGAAACACGTTTTTGATTCAGCTACTTAGAGTGATCTCCACAGCTACTGGCTGAAATTGTTAGTCAATCATGTTCTCAAGATGGGGTATTCTGAGTTCAATGCCGGCCCGTAACAACAACAACAACAACAACAACAAAAAACTGGCCTGTTTGCTGCCTGTCTTAACCTTTTGACTTCGGCATGCTATCCACCAACTGCAAAAATTTAACCTTTTGACTTCTTCACCCCATCCACCAGCTTTCTGCAGGAAGCTGGAGGATAGGATGATGGAGTCAAAGGGTTAAATTTTTTGCTTTGCTAGCGTAGTTGACAATGCAGGATGGCAAACAGGGTGCCGTAATCAAAGGGTTAATGCTTCAATCATTCTGGTGGTGTCAGCATAAGTGTTTCACAGGTCCCTCCCGTCCCTTCCCATTTCAAGATGTTACATAGGCATTAAGGAGCCTGCCAGTCCCTCTTGAACAAACTCTGACACCACAGTCATACCTTCACAAGACTGTTGGCAACATCAGCAGACTCTGCGTGTTGAAAGGTCAACAGGTGGGATCCAAAATGGTAGAAGTAGGGCCCCAGTTTGTGCAGGTCCACCACATTGGGATCCGCTTTGAACACTTGGCGGTAGCTCTCCCTGTAGGGACGAGGCAACTCAACAGACACGATCTGCCGACGGCGGCTGCACAATGCACGGGCCAGCCAGAAGGGAAGCTCTAGGTTTGTCCCTGGATGTAGAGTTTCATCATCATTGCTTTGGTCAAGATAACCTGCATGAGACAAGAAAACAGGTAATGGTTGTGTCACATGATAGTCATATAAAAAAATGTGATAGTAAAATGATGTGCGTAAGTCTTACAATTGATACAGCACATGTGGGTGTTATTCTGTATGTGTGTGTTTGTGTGTGAGAGAGAGAGAGAGGGAGAGAGAGAGAGAGAGAGAGAGAGAGAGAGAGAGAGAGAGAGAGAGAGAGAGAGAGAGTGGTATGACTAAGAAAATAACTATGACATTATATACATTTGGTTTAAAGGATAAAGCGTCTATAAATTTATGTTGTTTTTTCTTTCTGATTTTTTAATGATCATTTCTTGTGTTGATTTCTAACAAAACAAAACAAAAGAAAAACCACCAAACTAACAACAAACAGGAGTGTCTGGGTTAATTTTATGGCTACTGTTCAAATTTGAATGGCTAATGCCAAGTATCAATTAAACTTACTCAAGATCATAAATGTTTCTGTAAGAGATCTTATTCTTAAGAAAAAATCAGTCATTACAGAGCATGATAAAAATCTAAAATGGAAAAAACTGGATGTAATACTTAACTAATAGAAAACTGGACAAGAGTAGCATCAAGATCTAAGATCAAGAAAGTCGGTATCCACAACGTCGCCTAGCAACGCTAGTATATTCATAATACTATATCACCGTTCATGCCCATTATGATTTGAGACAGTCCCAAATCTTACGTCTACGCTGGGATGTCATGTAAATATAATCAACAGTCTGAACAGTCTGAACAGATTGAAGATGATAAAATAAACATCAACATAATCGAGGGGACCAAATAACACTAACCCAACCGGTGAATAGGCATTTCAGCTTTGCACGGAAGCCTTTCCTGTGTCGACAAGATCTCATAAAGATTGAAGTAGTCCTCAGAATTTTTCGTCGCTGGCTGTGACATTTTGCCCAATATGTTGTTGCCACTTCTTAAACCTTAGCGCCAAACCGGAAGCCCTTAAAGTATTATTGGAGTTTTCTCCCGTACTCCAGGTTTCGTCTGCTTCATGAGCTGAATAAAGTGAAGTTGAAATGCCTAATCATTATTTGCATATGTAAAAACTTACACTCTCCTGAAACAAACTCAGGCATGGTTATAAAATGATATCAATGGTGACGGTACTTAATGCACTATTAACTGTCTCAGATTGTTAATATATGTAGATCTAATGCACGAGCAATAGACATATTTGACTGTCAGCAATCGGTTTATCCTGTTTTGTCAATTTTTACTTTGACGATTTCTCAAAAGGCATGCTAAGCGTTACATGTGCACGTGGTGAGACTGTTTACGTTCATGATTTTGGTATAGCAATATTTGCTGATATGACTGTATGGGTTACTGATTGAGAGAAATAAACAGCCATACCTACCACAAATTGCACACGAAGTTTCTTTGGTGTAACTACCATCATTACACCAACCATCATTACAGCAAGATATAATGTTAGAGGGAGGGAAATAGGTAATCTGAATTTTAATCCCAAAAAGGGAAATGATCATCACGTGAACGTAGAAAACCCTCATGTAACATCCGATTTTAAAGCTCTGTAGGTGATATTTAAAAATATGTATTAAACAGGAATTAGCAATCTGATTTGTACAAATACCTTGACCATGCCTTTTTTGTGGGGCCTTCAATTCATTTCCCCCTACTTTTTCTGTAATTATTTTTTCCCC
Organism: Monoplex corrugatus; assembly: GCA_030674185.1. NCBI lineage: Eukaryota > Metazoa > Mollusca > Gastropoda > Littorinimorpha > Ranellidae > Monoplex > Monoplex corrugatus. The sequence goes on from JAPXFY010000020.1 coordinate 65,769,989, forward strand.
GGGGCTTCTGTTTTTTTTCCCCCCACTTTCTTTCTTTATTTCTTTTCTCTTCTTTCCTTTTTTGTTAGAATCACCAACCTCCTATGCCTTCCACCTGTTTATGGGGATGCCAGCCTCTTGTTTTGCCATTTTCTTTTCTTTTCTTTTCTTTCTATGTGTGACCAACTTCCTCCTCTTCTTCAGTTGTTTACTTTTCTTTCTTCTCTTTTTTGTGAGGCTTCCAACTTCCTATATCTTCCGACTGTAAAAGAATCTTTCTTTCTTTCTTTTTATGAATACGAAAATAAACGGCAGCAATCAGTCTCAAATGATACAGGGAGGACTACTGCATTTCTTTAAATATATTGTGATGTTTAAGTTTGACCCTTTTGTGTGTGTGTGTGTGTGTGTGTGTGTGTGTGTGTGTGTGTGTGTGTGTGTGTGTGTGTGTGTGTGTGTGTGTGTGTGTGTGTGTGTGTGTGTGTGTGTGTGTGTGTGTGACAGAAACATTTTATTCAAATGTTCATGAAATCGAATCCATAATTGTTAATTCTATTTCAGTTTCAGTTTCTCAAGACGACGTCTCCGCGCTCGGAACGAATTCCATATGCACTAACGTCACATGTGCCATGTGTATGGTGATCATGGCACAAGCCTTAAAAATCGTGTACACAAACCCACGAGATGGCCATGTCCTGAGGCCCTACCTAACCTATGTTTTACCAAGTCTTATCATGTTATACTGGTATTGTATTTTATCCCCCCCCCCCAATGTGTTCCATCCTCCCTCTACTCCAGCCCCTTCTTTGTCTGCCCCATCCCCTTACCTACTCCAACCTCTCCCCCTCTACCTGTCCCATTCCCTCTCTACTCCAGCCCCCTGTCTGCTCCATCCCCTCTACTTCAACGCTTCTCCTCCCAATTTGCCCTATCCTTCTCTCTTTTCTAGTGCCTGTCTGTCTCATCTTCTTACCTACTCCATCCCCACCCCCAAACTGTCCCATCCTCTTACCTACTACCCCCTCCCCCAACCACTCTGCTTCCCCCCCCTCCCCCACTCTGCTTGTTCCATCCATCTCCACGATTTTCACCAGTTTCCATTGATTTTAGGCGTTAAACTGAATGAAATTCGGCTGTACGGTTCCAGTACTCCCAATGCTCAACTTCAGGTGTAAAATCCATCCAGTTGGAAAGGAAGGGGGTGGGGGGGGGGAGGAGGGGGTCCCACAATGATTTTAACTGATGGGATTCGAACCAGCAACCTAACAGTTGGTAGTCCGTTGCTCTACCCTCTCCATGAACAACTTTGTTTCTCAAACTGCCAGATCTTGCTACTATCACCTCCATCGTATAAGCCTGTTCAGGAAGTATCTCTCTGTCGAAACAACTGCAAAACTCGTTCTCTCCTTCATAATGTCTCGCATTGACTATTGCAATTCACTCCTGTCCGGTCTTCCTGCCTCCACCATTCACATCCTACAGCGCATTCAAAACAGTGCTGCACGCCTTGTACTCAAAAAGAAAAAAGCTGACCACATATCTCCTCTCCTGGCACAACTTCACTGGCTCCCTGTATCAAAGCGCATACAGTACAAACTAGACACCATGTGCTACAAAAGCCTCAATGACGCAGCCCCCGATTACCTGTCAAGCCTACTTGAGATCTATGTTCCCTCACGTACCCTCCGCTCTGCCTCCGATCCTCTGACTTTTCGCTTTCCACGCACTAAGCTCAATACCTATGGTCCACGAGCCTTCTCTGTTTCTGGTCCACTCTCCTGGAACAAACTTCCTCTCTCAGTCGGTCAGCAACCTACTTTTGTCTCTGTCAAGTCCGCTCTCAAAACTCACCTTTTCTCCTCTGCATAAAATCCTGACCTCACTCAATCCTCTCTGCAGCCTGTCTCCGCTCGGAGGGGAATCGCATTGTAATATATAATTGTATATAATATGCTCTCTATAATTTTCCATTGCTTTTATTCTTTCTCCCCATTTATAGCCGTGTGCGTGTTGTGTGTGTGTGTGTGTGTGTGTGTGTGTGTGTGTGTGTGTGTGTGTGTGTGTGTGTGTGTGCGTGTGCGTGCGTGCGTGCGTGTGTGTGCGTGCGTGCGTGCGTGTGTGTCTGTTTTAGCGCTTAGATTTGATTTTATCAAGATTTTGCGCTATATAAATAAAATATTGTATTGTATTGTATTGCACCATGGCGACTGGTTACTTATAATGTTGTTTATGTGGATCTTTGTAGACTTGTCCAGAGTGCATACCATTACATGGCCCTGATCAAAGTTGGGGTCACAATGAATGATGTACAGTAAGTCTTTGAAGAAACAGTAAGAGAGACTGTATAATATTTGGAAGGGTTGACTGCCTTGGGTTTTCTTTCTTTCCCGTTTGTTTGATCCGTTTTTTTTATCTGTCTTTCTCTCTTTCTGTCCGTCTTTCTCTCTTATTTCTTTTTTCTTTCTTTCCTTTGTTTTACTTTTTTTTTTCAATCTATATTTTTTTTTATCTTCCTTCCTTTCTCCTTGTTTATCCACCTTCTTTCTTTTCCTTCAATCTTTCTTTGTTCTTTTCTTCGCTTTCTTTCCTTTTTGTGTAGTTGTTTGGTTCTTCTTTTCGGTAATGTGTTCTTTGTTTCTGTCTTTTTTTCTGTCCGTCTGTCTTTCTTTCTTCGTTCTTTCTTTCTTCTCTTTCTCTCTCTCTCTCTCTCTCTCTCTCTCTCTCTCTCTCTCTCTCTCTCTCTCTCTTTGTCCTTTCCTTTCCTCTTCTGTGTTCTTTTTTTTCTTTTTATTCTTATCATTTTTTTTCTTTTTACATTTTATGTTTACTGTTTCCAGCTGGATCTTTGCAACTTGTTACGTTGACGTTCACATACTTTGCCAGGTGGGAAATATAAACAGGGGCTGGGGGAAGGAGTGGGGTGAGAGGAAGGGGTGATGATGGCGAGAGTTGCCT
>JAPXFY010000020.1:65777922-65792922 GCA_030674185.1 Monoplex corrugatus
GGCCACACCTGGCCATGACATTGACGTCTTTTTTAAGCAGTTCTAAGTGTCATGGTGTTTAGGTCAGAGGAGCTGTAGTAGTCAGTCTTTGTCGGTCCACTGGTAGAGTGACGCTGCTGGCATAATTATATTCATGTTGGACTCTTGACAATCACGGTCACAAGAGTGCTATTAACCTTTGACTCCGCACCTGCCACCAGCATCCGCTTTGTCAACCATGCTAATTAAGCAAAAACTTAACCCTTTGACGCCCTCACCTGTCCACATCCTGCATAGTCAACCATGCTAATTAAGCAAAAACTTAACCCTTTGAGGCCTATCCACATCCCGTATTGTCAACCATGCTAATAAAGCAAAACTTAACCCTTTGACACCCTCACCCTATCCACATCCTGCATTGTCAACCATGCTAACAAAGCCAAAACTTAACCCTTTGACACCCTCACCCTATCCACCGGCTTCCTGCATTGTCAGCCATGCTAACAAAGCCAAAACTTAACCCTTTGACACCATCACCCTATCCACATCCTGCATTGTCAGCCATGCTAACAAAGCCAAAACTTAACCCTTTGACACCCTCACCCTATCCACATCCTGCATAGTCAACCATGCTAACAAAGCCAAAACTTAATCCTTTGACACCCTCACCCTATCCACATCCTGCATAGTCAACCATGCTAACAAAGCCAAAACTTAACCCTTTGACACCATCACCCTATCCACATCCCGCATTGTCAACCATGCTAACAAAGCCAAAACTTAACCCTTTGACACCATCACCCTGCAGGAAGCTGGTGGATAGGGTGAGAGTGTCAAATTGGTGGATAGAGTGTGGTGGGAGTCAAAGGGTTAAACTGGTTGTTGCCAATGCGGAGCCTCATGAAGACGGACCACTTGCTATTCTGTGGACGGCCAGAAGGTGATAATGGTCCCATTCTATCTATGTCTACACACACACATTCTTACAAACACACACGCGCACAGCAACTCACACGCACACACACACACACACACACACACGTACGTAAGCACACACACGCAGCAATATATAAACACAGTATGCCTCTTTATTCATATGAAAAATCTGTTAATATTTCTTCATTACATAAGTCAGTATTTAAATTTTAATATTGTGTGGTTTCTTATGTGTCTTCTTACTTGTATAGCTTTAATGTTTGTTGTTATCTTATTGTGTATGTAATTGTGAACATTTTTTTTATCACCTTTTGCCTTTCTTGCGAAATGTAAAGCGCTGGTGAGCATGTTTTTATATGGAATATGCGCTATACAAATAAACATTATTATTATTATTATTATGACTTACAAGGACTGACTGGTCTGATGATGTTCCATTATCTCATAGAGAATCCGACGATAGCATCATTTTAGTCCTTTTCTCACACTGAGCGAAGCTGCGTAGAAGTTTCAGTCTTTTTCTCCCAATTTTTGTACATGTATTTGTTGTTTATTCGTTTGTGATCTTGCGCTTGACAAAGGCCAGTAGGAGTGTTCTGAGCTGACTGTTTTTGTACTTTGTATCTGCTTCTATGCTAGCTGAATGGGTAGCGCAAACTGTGTTAGATCTGAGAAGTTCTATACAACATGGGAGATAATTCTCAAGATATGTCCTTTGATTATATTATAAAAATTCTCCCTGCAGTTCTATACAACATGGGAGATAATTCTCAAGATATGTCCTTTGATTATATTATATAAAAATTCTCCCTGCTTCCCTTTTATTTCTTTGGTAAAGGCCAGTAGGCCGAAAATTTGCTCCTGTCTTGTCTGGTTGTATTAAATACGTGTTCTGATTCTGTTTTCGTTTTTTTTTGTTTTGTTGTTTGTTTCTGGTTCCTATTGGTATCTCACAGTACAACCAAACTGTTTTAAAGCGTCTTTGAGCATTATTCTTATCCTCATATACTCCGAGAATGGTAAGATTTTAACCCTTCGACTCCCGCGCCTTGTCCACCAACTGCAAAAACTTAACCCTTCGATTGCCTCACCCTACCCAACAAGATCTTTGATCCGCACCTTGTCCACCAATTGCAAAAACTTAACCCTTTGATTCACTCACCCTACCCACCAGCTTCCTACACCTGTAAGAAGCTGGTGGGCAGGGTGAGGAATCAAAGGGTTAAATTTTTGCTTTGCTAGCATGGTTGGCAATGCAGGATGCTGGTGGCCAAGGTGCGGGAATCAAAGGGTTAATTACGAAGGTGGACCAAGCAGATTGTGTAACAGCGTACTGGAGTGTGGTCTGTTCTCTAACAGCTCGAATTCCTCTTGCTCCATTAATTTAAAAAGTCTGAATATGTGTAATGGCCAATGAGTCAAAAAGATTTAAGCAAATGAATTTAGAGAATAGTGCTACATAAGAACTATTTCATTATCATCATCATCATCATCATCATCATCATCATCATCATCATCATGATGTGCGCTTCCGCATGACGTTGGCGATCATGACCCTCCATATGTATCTATCCCTTGTCGCTGCGAGTACATCTCCCATCCTCTCAGCCCTCAACCACACTGCAAGTCCGTCCAATATTTTCTCTCTAGGTTTCCCTGGTGCTCCTTTTCCCTTCGGCTTTCCTGGTGTGACTAGATGCTCAAATTTCTCTTCCCTCATAAAATCTCCCATAAAGTTTGCTTGTCTTTTCCTAATCTTCTTCATTAATGTTCTTTTTGTGTCTGCCTCTTTCAAGGCTGTCTTTTTTTGTTTTCTTTGCTGTCCATGGAGCTCTTAACATTCTTCTCAGAAACTAAATTTTCGCTGCCTCAGTATTGTTCTGACTTCTGCGTGTTGATTGTCTACGTTTTGCATCCATACATTAATAATGGTTCTATATGTATATAACACTTGAATAACTCTCTTCCTGGTCTTAATTGATGGGCATTTTTTTTTGTAAGAACGTTTTTCACTTTCACAAGAACAAGAAAATGAAAAGAACGATTTATGACAGCAATAATGTGACATGACTATCACTAACTTGACTGAGTCTTGTTTCAAAGTGTGTGGTAACAGGAGACTCGCCAAGTGTTTGACGAAGAGTGATGACAAGAAACATGACCGCTTTCCCGGACAAGAGAGCAGCAGACAAGACGATCACACACATGTAGGCTACACAGTCTTATCATAAAACGCTTTCAGAACAAAAGACCAGGTCACGAAACTATGAGTCATTCTCTCCTTACCTCCAGTCATTACTCCCCCCCCCCCCCCCCCCCCATCCCTTCACCATGCCCCCTCCATCTCCACTTGCTCCGCTATGTGTCATCTTTCACTTTCTCCGTCTATCTCTTTTTCCCTTTCTCCCTGTTGGTTTTGACAGCAACGGCCTATTAACCATACACAATCCGACAACAACCTCAGCTACAGTCAACAGAGGGGCATCATCTCTTCTGTTCTGTTTTGTTGGCGTGTATGCTGGGTGACTTCATGCTTGCACAAACCACAAGACACTGACCACACTCCACTACGGTGTTGCACAATTTGCTTACTTTGTCTTCGTTGTGACTGCTTGCTGGATGTTTTCATGTTTCCATAAGCCACTGGACACACGACTTACAGGATCTTTAATGTGTGAAGGCATGTAACCCAAATGGTAGAGCGCGCGCTTTGCACGCAAGAGGTACTTCTTCTTCTTCTTGGCGTACGCTGCTACCAATCATCTGAGTCCGGGCGATGAATGCAGCCGTCTTTTCCAGCTTCTGTCTGCAGCCATGGAGTTTGGTTGTCAGCGGAGTGTCTGTCGGCCACACGTCCTGTCTTGCCACCTGGTGAAGGGGACATCTTTGGAGTATATGCTCCGTGGTTTGGTCTTCTTGACCGTAGGGACAGGTTGGGGAGGGCGCCAGCTTCAGTTTGCGGTACATGCGGCTGTTCAGCCTATTGTGACCAGTGCGCAACCTCACCAGGGCAACTTGCTGCTCTCTAGACAACAGGTGGTAGTCATCCCTGTGTCGTCTCGCCATGGAAAGCGCCCTGATGATGTCCCTCTTCTCACTGTAGCTGACGCTGTTGTTAGGTTGTTCTTCTCTGGCTCCCTCCTTAGCAAGGATATCAGCTTGCTCATTCCCGGAGACTCCGCAGTGGGCTGGAATCCACTGCAGAACTGCTCTTCTGGTTGTGGCAACCTGGTGCAGAGCTCTAGTGCAAGAGGTACGGGGACTGATACTCCACATCTCCATCAAAATCCTTTCACATGGGCTGCTTGGTTCTTTTGATAGAGCCGTGGACTTGAGATCTGATGTCTGGAGTTCAGCCTCAGTCCACAACATTAAGACCTGGCCTGTTGGCTGTCCTCTGTATGTTTTCATTATTCTGGTGGTCGCTGCTTACTGTTTGTAAGGTCCTTCCCCCCGCCACTATTTCAAGACCTTGCAAGCGCAGAGTTTTGTCCAGGCTGAGGGGGTCTTCCAGTAACTTGCTGGAGGATTTGGTTGGAGCACATATGGAATTATCTGAGTGCAATGAAACCCTCTTGAATAAACCCCAAACTCAACTTTGATAGCCTGAATGCCTATACAAATGAAGGGGGTTTAGGTAATGGCAGGTCTGCACATATGTTGACCTGGGTAGATCAGAAAATTCTCCACCATTTATTTACCAGTTATTGGAGTTATTTCAAGAGGGATCCACCGCGTTCGGGCAGCTCAGTATGCGCTCCACCCAAATCCACCAGCAGTTATCTGACAGATTTCCTTAGCCTGCAAAAAAAAAAAAAAAAGAAAGAAAAAAAAAACAGAAAAAAAACACCTATGTGCTGGCAAGGTCTTGAAATAGGGCAAGGGGAGAAGGGACCTATCAAACACTAAGCTGACGCCACCAGAATGATGGAAACATTAAGATGGGCAGCAAACAGGCCAGTTTTTAATGTTGCCGGCTGGGATTGAACTCAAGATATCAGATCTTGAGTACATGATTCTACCAACCACGGCTGCAGAAGGAGGGTATTAAAAACAGCATTGAATCCAGGACCGGATTTGAAGTTCAACGTTGACTGTCCTCAATACCGTGCATATTTGTGTTCATGCATTACTGCTATTTTGTGGATGGATGGTGTGTGTGTTTTACAGTATAGCCAGACAGCCAAACACACAAACTGGAGGAAGGAGGAGGGTGGGTTATATTCATATAGTCCTGCGTTCTGAATGTTTTCTGTAATAATCCAGCTCAGTTGGTTCAAGCAATACGTACTGATAAGTGTATCAATGGTAAATACTGAACCTATTTATCTTTGTAACCATTTCTGAATGTAAAGCCCTGCCCGACCTCTCCATTCTACTTCTGATACTGGTTGCCTATAAATTCTTTCTTACAAATGTACCACAGTTGTCGCCGCTCTTTTTCTGTGTCTGGTCCACACAACTGGAACGATTCTTTCCCCCTGTCTATTCGGTAATCACATCTCGTGTCTGCTTTCAATCTATCTTGAAGACATACTTTTTTTTGTCCAGCAGTGATTTCCCCTTGTACATGTTCACTCTTTTTGCCCTACTTCTCTCCTGATTCCTCCCTTCCGTTTGCGTGTTTTGCGCTGGGTTGTGCGGTCAGTTTTTGGGGTTCGTTGTTGGGTGAGTGCTCGTTGGTTGAATTGTGATAGAGTTTGCACGCCTTTTATTCATTTATAAATTTGACGCCTTATAATGTCATTTATTGTATCATCATATCATCATCTCTCTCTCTCTCTATCTCATCATCATCATCATCATTCATCTATCATCATCATCATCTCTTCTCGTCTTCTCAGTCTCACTCATCATCATCATCATATCATCATCATCATCATCATCATCTCATCATCATCTCATCATCTCTCGTCGTCGTCGTCGTCGTCGTCGTCGTCGTCGTCGTCGTCGTCTTTCGTCATCATCATCATCATGATTTATGCTTTCTTCTTCTTCTTGCTACTATCATCATCATCATCATCATCATCATCATCATCATCATCATCATCATTCATCATCATCATCATCATCATCGTCGTCGTCGTCGTCGTCGTCTCATCGTCATCTCATCCATCATTTATGCTTTCTTCTTCGTTCTCTTGCTTTATCTATTCCATCATTCATCTATTCTCATCATCTCATCATCACATCATCATCTGCTCTTCATCATCATTAATCTCTCATCATCATTCACGCAGGTGTCGTGGTTACGACCCTCAGGGAGGGCCACATGTTGTTTTTTCTTAAAGCCAGTCTGCTTGCTTCTATTGATGGAACCACTGGATTTCAGATCTGATGTCTCGAGCTTCAATCCCATCCTGGAAATCAAATTGGCCTGTTTGCTGCCCATCTTAATTCTCCTATCATTCCGCTGGTGAAACTTGGCCTGTTTGCTGCCCATCTTAATTCTCCTATCATTCCACTGGTGAAATTGGCCTGTTTGCTGGCCATCTTAATTCTCCTATCATTCCACTGGTGAAATTGGCCTGTTTGCTGCCATCTTAATTCTCCTATCATTCCACTGGTGAAACTGGCCTGTTTGCTGCCCATCTTAATTCTCCTATCATTCCACTGGTGAAATTGGCCTGTTTGCTGGCCATCTTAATTCTCCTATCATTCCACTGGTGAAATGGCCTGTTTGCTGGCCATCTTAATTCTCCTATCATTCCGCTGGTGAAATGGCCTGTTTGCTGCCCATCTTAATTCTCCTATCATTCCACTGGTGAAATTGGCCTGTTTTCTACCCACTTGAATTCTATCATTCTATTGGTGAAATTGAACTGTTTGTTGTCCATCTGAATTCTCCTGTTATTCTGCTGGTGAAATTGTCCAGTTAGCTACCCATCTTATTCTCAAATCATTCTATTGATGAAACTGGCCTGTTAATGCCCACTTTAATTCTCCTTCCGCTTGCTGCCCATCTTAATTTTAATTCTCCTATCATTCTGCTGGTGAAACTGGCCTGTTTGCTGCCCATCTTTATTCTCCTATCATATGCTGCCCACCTTAATTCTCCTACCATTTGCTGCCCACCTTAATTCTCCTACCATTTGCTGCCCATCTTAAGTTTCCTATCATTCTGCTGGTGTTGGTGCTTCACTGGTACTGTTTTGTGTAGGTTCCTTTTTCTTAACCCTTTGACTCCCTCACACTCCTCACCAGCTTCCAGCACTTACTAGCTGTGATGATACAGTAGAAACTTAACTCTTTCACTCTTGTCATCCTGTCAACCAGCTTCCTGAAAAGAATGTGATCGAATAGGTGAGGGAGTGAGAAGGTTAAGTCTTTTCAGCTGCTGGTGGATAAGGTGAGGGAAGTGAAAGTGTTAAATCCAAAATTGGGTCCGAGATTTAGTTACCAGGAAATCACAGTCTAAACGTTTTATGATGATTGCCTTTTTTTCTTCTTCAAGGTCATAAAGATATATATATATATATAAAAAGTGTTAGGAGAGAGGAATGCCACAAATAGCTGGACAATCTTTCGTTTCTTTATCTACATTTTTCATCGATTTGTTCTTTCAATTCATCGAGCCTGCGTCAGCATGGGTCAGGTGAGACATGACGTCATACCCACGTAGGTGGGCCAGGTGGGAAGGGAGTGGTTGTTGAATTATTGTTCACCTGCGAACCTGGTACACTGGCCTTATCGCTGTTGGAAACAGAGAGAGAGAGAGAGAGACAGACAGAGAGAGAGAGAGAGACAGACAGACAAAGAGAGAGAGAGAGAGAGACAGACAGACAGACAGAGAGAGACAAACAGACAGAGAGAGAGAGAGAGAGAGAGAGAGAGACAGACAGACAAAGAGAGAGAGACAGAAGACAGAGGAAGAGAGAGAGAGGGACAGACAGACAGAGAGAGAGAGACAAAGAGAAAGAGAGAGAGACAGACAGACAAAGAGAGAGAGAGAGAAAAAGAGAGATAGACAGACAGACAGAGGGAGAGAGAGAGAGAGAGAGAGAGAGAGAGAGAGAGAGAGAGAGAGAGAGACAGACAGACAAAGAGAGAGAGAGAAAAAAAGAGAGATAGACAGACAGACAAAGAGAGACAGACAGACAGACAGAGGGAGAGAGACAGACAGATAGAGGGGAAGAGAGAGAGACAGAGAAAGAGAGAGAGAGACACAGAGAGAGAGAGAGAGAGAGAGAGAGAGAGAGAGAGAGAGAGAGAGAGAGAGAGAGAGAGAGATTCAAGTTAGATTGTGATTCAGTGCTACCTCGGTGGAGGCGTCTACCAGCGCATACGAACACTGGGGCTGTGTCCTAAGCCCCGCACTGCGCGATCCTGTCGTGGTGGACGTCTCCACCGACTTTGGCACAATCTGCCTCCTGCTGTGCCAGTCCGACACCACTCTTCTGCTTCTTCGTCTCCTCCACTACCCCTGCACTCGACCTTGCTGCTGCAAACTTCGTCTCCTCCTCTGCCGTCTTCGCCTTCGTCTTCTGTCCCGCCGGTGCCGCCTTCACCTTCTGTCCCGCCGGTGCCGCTTTCGTCTTCTGTCCCGCCGGCGCTGCCCTCGTCTTCTGTCCCGCTGGTGCTGCCTTTGTCTTCTGTCCCGCTGGTGCCTCCTTCGTCTTCTGTCCCGTCGTTGCTGCCTTCGTCTTCTGCCCCGCTGGTGTCTCCTTCGTCTTCTGTCCCGTCGCCGCATTGTGATAAACTAAAACTATGCCTTTTTAACGCTCAGTCAGCATGCACTGATGGCAAAGCTGATGTCATTGCTGACTTTATCGCAGATGAACATGTTGACATTGCTTTTATCACCGAAACATGGCTTAACCCCCTTGGTCATGAACCTATACATGTGAGTCTCACTCCGAGTGGTTACAGGCTTGCTTCTTTCCATCGCTCATCCCGAGGTGGTGGTATTGCCATCCTCTACAACGACTCACTCCATTCCCGCCTGTCTTTCTCGCAGTCTCTGCCTTTCTCCCATCCTTCTTTCGAGCACGTTGAAGTATCCTTCCAATCCACCCCTCACCCCATCACCTTCTCCTGTGTCTATCGACCTCCACCTAGCTCTGCCAACAAGCTCACCACATCCATGTTTCTCTCTGACTTTGATCAACTTCTTGATTACTACTGTCTCTTACCTGGAAATCTCATCATTCTAGGTGACATCAATGTCCACTATGACAACACTCACCGTTATGACACAAGACATATCATCAACTCTCTGTCCAATCACAATATGACTCAACACATTTCTGAACCAACCCATCAAAAAGGTCACATTCTTGACTGGATCATTTCTCGTGATCACCACAATTCCGCTACTGACAACTGCTTAGTTCTTTCTACCCGTCTAACTTCAGCCCTTCCATCTGACCACTCTGCAATTCTCTGTTCTCTCGACATTTCTCCTCCTTCCCGTACCATGCGCACAGTGACTCGACGCAATCTCAAATCTATCGACCTCTCCACATTTTCATCTGATGCCTCCCGTCTCCTTTCTGAAAAGTCACATAACCTTGCCGATGAATTCTATACTACTCTCCACCATCTTCTGGACACTCATGCTCCAGCCACAACCCGTCCTTTACCTGACCGCCCCCCTACCCCCTGGCTCACTCATGAGATCGCCTGTGCAAAACGTGCCCGCCGCAGAGCAGAGCGCCGCTGGCGCAAATCCAAACTCACTGTACACAGGCAACTTTTCCAAGCCTCTAAAACAAAAGTATCCACCCTCATTGCATCAGCAAAAACAAGTTATTTCCAAACCAAAATCCTGAATGCCTCTTCTTCAAAAGAACTCTTTACAACCATGAATCATCTCCTTGGCACACGAAAAGATTTACCTCTCCCAACAAAACATACAAATAAAGAACTCCCATCTGTATTCTCCAACTATTTCACCACCAAAATACAAACTCTTCGTGACAGGCTTGACAGGACACCCTGTCAACCATGCCCACCTGACCCTTCCTTCTCTGGCACACCTCTTACTACTTTTAACCCAGTCTCACAAGAAGAAATTCTCAACACAATCAGATCCATGTCGTTCAAAACCTGCGAACTGGATCCTCTTCCAGGTTCTCTCTACGCCGACTGTCTCCCTACTCTCCTCCCATTCATCACTGACATCATCAACACTTCTCTTCAAACTGGAACTGTCCCTGATTCTTTCAAGTCTGCTATTGTTCACCCTCTCCTCAAGAAACACAATTTAGATCCAAATGAACTGAAAAATTACCGGCCTATCTCTAATCTCTCTTTCTTGTCAAAACTCCTTGAAAAAGTCGTCCTCAACCAGCTGAACTCTCACCTGTCTGCCAACAATCTCCTCAATCCTTTCCAGTCAGCCTACCGCCAGTGCCATAGCACTGAAACTGCCCTACTACACATTCTCAACAATCTCCTCCTTGCAACTGATACTGGCAAAGTCTCTCTCCTCACACTCCTTGATCTGTCTGCAGCCTTTGATACCATTGATCATGGTATTCTCCTTTCTAGACTTCATCATACTTTTGGCATCTCTGACATTGCTCTGTATTGGTTCACTTCATACCTATCCAACAGAAAACAAACCGTTCTCATCAATGGCACTTACTCTCAACCTGCATACCTGACCTGTGGTGTTCCACAAGGATCTGTCCTTGGCCCTGTTCTTTTCACTCTTTACACCCCCCCCCTGTCCACCATCATCAACTCCCACTCTATAAAACACCACTTCTATGCTGATGACACCCAACTTCAAGACAGTGACTCACCTGATAATATACAGCGCCTGTTGACTCGCACCACTGAGTGTTACTCGGACATTAAGAACTGGATGACACACAATAGACTTCAGCTTAATGATGACAAAACAGAAGCTATCCTCATTGGCACCCGTCAGAAACTTTCTCAGCTGCCTCCTCTTTCTCTCCCATTATGTAACACATCAGTCCCAATTTCTGATTCAGCTAAAAACCTTGGTGTCTGCATTGACTCTACCCTCTTCATGAACAACTTTGTTTCTCAAACTGCCAGATCCTGCTACTATCATCTCCATCGTATAAGGCTGATCAGGAAGTATCTCTCTGTCGAAACAACTGCAAAACTCGTTCTCTCCTTCATAATGTCTCGCATTGACTATTGCAATTCACTCCTGTCTGGTCTTCCTGCCTCCACCATTCACATCCTACAGCGCATTCAAAACAATGCTGCACGCCTTGTACTCAAAAAGAAAAAAGCTGACCACATATCTCCTCTCCTGGCACAACTTCACTGGCTCCCTGTATCAAAGCGCATACAGTACAAACTAGACACCATGTGCTACAAAAGCCTCAATAACGCAGCCCCCGATTACCTGTCAAGCCTACTTGAGATCTATCTTCCCTCACGTACCCTCCGCTCTGCCTCCGATCCTCTGACTCTTCGCTTTCCACGCACTAAGCTCAATACCTATGGTCCACGAGCCTTCTCTGTTTCTGGTCCACTCTCCTGGAACAAACTTCCTCTCTCAGTCCGTCAGCAACCTACTTTTGTCTCCTTCAAGTCCGCTCTCAAAACTCACCTTTTCTCCTCCGCATAAAATCCTAACCTCACTCAACCCCCCCCCCCCCTCTGCAGTCTGTCTCCGCTCGGAGGGAATCACATGGTTATAATATATAATTGTATATGCTATGCTCTCTATAATTTTCCATTGGTTTTATTCTTGCTTTTATTGCTTTTATTCTTTCTCCCCATATATAGCCATGCGTGTGTGTGTGTGTGTGTGTGTGTGTGTGCGTGCGTGGTGTGTGGCGTGCGTGCGTGCGTGCGTGCTTGCGTGTGTGTCTGCTTCAGCGCTTAGATTTGATTTTGTCAAGATTTTGCGCTATATAAATATTGTAATTATATTATATTATAGATAACTTATACATAAAGGCCCTGGGGGACAACAAAACATCGACATCACTCATTCATACAGATAACTTATTATGTTGTAACAGCACTATGTACATCAAACAGGTAAGAAGCAAATCGTTTTACAGGATTTTCTTTCATTGATGAATGTTATATAGAACCAATACTGTTGTACGGATGCGAGGCGTGGACAGTCAGCAAGCAAAGCCAGAGCAAGATTGAGGCAGCCGAGATGTGGTTTCTCAGAAGAATGTTGAGAGTTCCATGGACAGCAAAGAAAACAAACGAGATAGTCTTGATGGAGGCAGACACAAGTAGATCACTCATAAGGAAGATTAGGAAAAGACAGGCAACATTTATAGGCCATTTTATGAGGAGGGGGGATTTGGAGCACCTGGTCACATCGGGAAAGGTGGAGGGAAAGAGAGCACCAGGTAGACCCAGGGAGAGAATGCTGGACGGACTTGCAGAGTGGCTGGGGATGGGGAGGGTGGGGGAGATGCTAGGGGCAACGAGAGATAGAGATGGTTGGAAGTCCATGGTCGCCAACGCCATGTGGCAGGGCACCTGATGATGATGATGATAATGATGATGATGATGATATCAATAAAGCAAAGCCTGAACCAACACGGACTTTAAAAACACTTTGTAGTAGGTTTCGTTCTTTAGTCATAAGTTATCTTTGTACTCACCCTTTTTTTTTTTCATCCCAATTGCTACGCCACCTTAATGGCCACAGAAGCTGGTACAGTTTTTTTTCTTTACAAAGCGATGATGATATCGATGAGGATGATAATTATGATATTATGGAGTTCCATCTACGATTGAGATTGCGTGACAGGGCTGTAATCTACGTTTACTATCATGATATATCCTGGCGTCAACCAGGCCCGAGAGATACAGACACCTATGGTGTTGGTCAGAATATTTGAGCAACACCCTCAATAACGCATCCGTGAAATGGATGAGACTCGGCTGTGTGGTCCCAGTCTTCCCAATGAGCCCATAGCACGCCCAACTCTGGGTAGGAGCCGGTTAGAGCCGAAAAATCCCACACCGATTTTTGAAGAATTGATGGGGATTCGAACCCACAACATTCCAGTCGGTAGTCTGCTGCGTTAACCACTACACCACGGTGACTGATATTTATACAGTTTTCAGTATACTATTTTGAAGCCAAGTAGGTCAGAGTTTAATCCATTCATACATCTAACGGCTTTCTCAAACTTTATAAAAGCACGATATAATTTACGATTAAGAGGAAGTTGTTGTACATCATTACCATCATCATCACCTTCCCTGCCCCATGACGTTAGCAATCATGGCCCACCATACGAATTTATCTGTTGTCGCTGCAGGTATATCTCTCAACCTTTCTGTCCTCATCCGCTCCGCAAATCCGTCCAGTAATATTCCCCTGGATCTACCCGGTGCTCTTGTTCTCTTTTTCCCTCTAGCTTTCCTGTTGTGACTAGGTGCTCAAATTTGTGTCGCCTCATAAATGTCTTATTACAAATGCTCCTTGTCTTTTCCTAATCTTTTTCAATAATGTTCTTTTTGTGTTTGCCTCTTTGAAGACTGTTTCGTCTGTTTTCTTTGTTGTCCATTAAAGAGAACGTGAAATTGTGGTATACTGTGGAACAATTCCCGTTTAAAACCAGTTTATATTCCCCAGTGATGTCATGTTCCTCTGCTGAGTCTTGCAGTCTCTTTTTGATGACAGTACTGTACAGTTTACCGTCTACAGTGCAAATAAAGATTCCTCTAAAGTTGTTGGAATCGTCAGCGTCACTTTTCTTGTACATAAGAAGATCAAAAGATTCTGACCAGCTTTCAGGATAATCAAAATGAGGAAATGAAAAATACGGAAAGGAAAATTTAGTCATGAAAATTCTTTAAGTTAATCAGACTTGAAAGCATGTGTTATCAACTCACCAGTAACTCCATCTGGACCAATAGCTTTACGATGTTTTCTTAACTAAAGGCGATGAAATGTCTTCTTTTGAGATCGGGCATTCTAAATTATCATACATAATAATAATAATTAATAATTACAATATTTATATAGCGCAAAATCTTGATAAAATCAAATTTAAGCGCTGAAACAGACACACACACACACACGCACGCACGCACACGCACGCACGCACACACACGCACTCACGCACACACACACACACACACACGCACACGGCTATAAATGGGGAGAAAGAATAAAAGCAATGGAAAATTATAGAGAGCATATTATATACAATTATTTATTGCAATGTGATTCCCCTCCGAGTGGAGACAGGCTGCAGAGGGGATTGAGTGAGGTCAGGATTTTATGCAGAGGAGAAAAGGTGAGTTTTGAGAGCGGACTGGAAGGAGACAAAAGTAGGTTGCTGACGGACTGAGAGAGGAAGTTTGTTCCAGGAGAGTGGACCAGAAACAGAGAAGGCTCGTGGACCATAGGTATTGAGCTTAGTGCGTGGAAAGCGAAAAGTCAGAGGATCGGAGGCAGAGCGGAGGGTACGTGAGGGAACATAGATCTCAAGTAGGCTTGACAGGTAATCGGGGGCTGCGTTATTGAGGCTTTTGTAGCACATGGTGTCTAGTTTGTACATCGATATCATCATCATTTCCATGTGCAGAGTTTCAGTTTCAGTTTCTCAAGATGACCTCTCCGTGCTCGGAATGAATTCCATATAACGTAACGTCACAGGTGCCATGTGATGGAGAAGATCCAGAATGATCACGGCACAGGCTTTAAGTCTGCACATAAACCCATGAGCTGGCCGAGTCCTGAGGTCCTACCCAGATAGTTCAATAACCCTGATGTCGTAGGGGAGTGAGGTGGCAGAGACCTAAACTTTTCCCGGGGCCAGCATCATGAGGGGGGGGGGGGGCCCATCCCCTCTCCCTGGCTTCAAATTCATATTCCTATTCACTTTTTTTTTAACCAAGACTTTAGAAAGGCAAGAAGGCTAATAGGTCTTCAAGGGGTGGGACTTGGGAAATCAACCTATCTCTCGAAATTTTTGTACCAAGGCAGCCGGACAATGCCCTGCTATTCAAGATTTTCAACTGCTAGACGTTCAGTTCGATTTTCCGGTCAAACTGAGAAGAAAAATCGAGGCCTCTACGGGGAACGAACCTTGGTTTGATTGATTTGGTTGAGTTTTTACGTCGACACCCACCTCAGGTGATATGGCCGACGGGGATAACCATCCCAGG
>JAPXFY010000020.1:65802922-65805422 GCA_030674185.1 Monoplex corrugatus
AACAACAACAACAACAACAACAAAAACAAAAAACCCAAAACAAACCAAACCTAAATAAAGAAACAAACAAACATAAACCAAACAAAACGAATAAAATGCAGTCTGTGCGCACAAGTGGTTAATTCGACGGATTACTGATTGGGAAACAGCATTTAATTAAGAAGATGACAAGCATTCTTACCAACAAATGCCTATCAATTAACATCAGGAAGAGAGTCCTTGAATGTTATATAGAACCAATACTGTTGTACGGATGCGAGGCGTGGACAGTCAACAAGCAAAGCCAGAGCAAGATTGAGGCAGCCGAGATATGGTTTCTAAGAGGAATGTTGAGAGTTCCATGGACAGCAAAGAAAAAACAAACGAGACAGTCTTGATGGAGGCAGACACAAGTAGATCACTCATAAGGAAGATTAGGAAAAGACAGGCAACATTTATAGGCCATTTTATGAGGAAGGGGGATTTGGAGCACCTGGTCACAACGGGAAAGCTGGAGGGAAAGAGAGCACCAGGTAGACCCAGGGAGAGAATGCTGGACGGACTTGCAGAATGGCTGAAGGCAAAGAGGGTGGAAGATGTGCTTGCGGCAAGGGATAGAAACAGATGGAAGGCCATGATCGCCAACGCTATGTGGCAAGGCACTTGATGATGATAACGATAATTATATGTTTCCTTAGGTGACATTGCTCAAATTGTCCTTAATAGAGTCTCATGGAGAGAATGCTGGACGGACTTGCAGAGTGGCTGGGGATGAGGAGGGTGGGGGAGATGCTAGGGGCAACGAGAGATAAAGATGGATGGAAGTCCATGGTCGCCAACGCCATGCGGCGGGGCACCTGATGATGATGATGATGATGACAGATTGGGAAGTCGTAAGTTCGGATCCTTTTGGCAAGACAGGAAACACACAATCAAATCTACTCCATTTAATCGATGCGTCAATGAGGCTATTGTTCATTCAAACTTCCTGACCAACACACGCAGGTGTCTGTATCTCTCGGGTCTGGTTGTCGCCAGGATATGTTATGAAAAGTAAACGTAAAGCACAGAATACAGCCCTATCACGCAGTCTCACATCGAAATAGATGATTATTGCATCATCATTGTCATGCCCATTCTTATCATTAGATCAATGTGATTATGTGTGTGTGTGAGTGTGTGTGTGTGTGTGTGTGGGGGGGCTGTATGTGTGTGTGTGTGTATGTGTGTGTGTGTGTGTTTGCGTGTGTATGTGTGTGTGTGTTTGTTTGTTTGCGTGTGTATGTGTGTGTGTTTGAGTGTGTGTGTTTCTCTCTCTCTCTCTGTGTCTGTCTGTCTCTCTTGCTGTCTCTTTCTCTCACTCGCTGTCTCTTTCTCTAGCTCTCTCTCTCTCTTTCTATCTAGCTCTCTCTCTCTAGCTCTCTCAATAGCTCTCTCTCTCTCTCTCTTTCTGACTCTTTCTTTCTCTCTAGCTCTCTCTCTCTCTCTTTATCTCCTCTCTCTCGTCCCCTCTCTCTGTGCATGACAATGTGCTGGCAAGATTTCCTCAGACGTTTCTAGACAGGGGTCAAAGGTGTGGACATTTGAAGAGTCACGAATGGGTAAGTTTGGAAGTCACGGTTTCACGGTTATAATTCTTAAAGTTACAATGGATAAGGCCAGATTAAAAAACAACAAAGCAAACCCGCACGGGCGCGTGAGCACGCACGCACGCACACACACACACACACGCGCACGCGCGCGCGCACACACACACACACGCACACACAGAGATAAACACACACACACAGACACACACAGACATACACACACTCAAACACACGGACACAGATACAGACACAGAGACACAGAGACACAGACACACAGACACACACACACTCTCTCTCACACATACACACACTCACACACACACACACACACACACACACACACACACACACACACACACACACACACACACACACACACAACACACACACTCCACACACACACACACAGACACACACACACACACTCACTCACACACACACACACACACACACACACACACACACACACACACACACACACACAACACACACACACACAGAGGACCCACCAGTGCCAAAAAATCAGCACATTTTGGGAAGGTGTACGAACAGCGCTTTCTCAGGACCTCCTGTCGACAATATTTGAATTGTTCTCATTGTTGTAACAATCATCCATTGTTCTCGCTTCTCGTCAAGTTTTGTTCCATCTCATGCTTCTTAAAGGTCACTGTGACCTTGAGATGTAAAAAAGAAAATCTGGATTTTCTATAATAATTCATTTGTAGGAAAGGAGAGTTTGCTTGAATGGTTTTAAGGTCATACTGACCTTTAGATGTAAAAAAAAAAAAAAAAAAAAAAAAAGAATCAGGATTTTTCTTAATAATAGTTTTTTTTTTCGTAGGAGAAGAGAGATTACTAGAATGGTTTTAAGGTCACAGTGACTTTGAGATGTACAAAAATCTGGATTTACTAGAACAATTCATTTGTCTGAA
>JAPXFY010000020.1:65812922-65815422 GCA_030674185.1 Monoplex corrugatus
GAAAAAAGCTAACATCCAATGTAACAAAATCATTGCTGAAGCAAAGACAGATTATTGGGCATCATTCTGCACAAAAGAAATTTCAGATTTCAAAGATTTCCATAAAGTCTGGACGAAAATGAATCAAATGAAGAATGGAACCAACTTACTTAGGTGTCCGATAATGATTGAAACATGTAACACATTTCCTTCAGACATGGACAAAGCAGAAACTTTTGTGGATCTGTTCGCCAAAAACAGTAAAGTTGAAGGTTTATCTCCTGACTGCAAACATCACAGAGAAATGGAAGATTACAACCCAATCTACACTGATCCAGTACCACAGAATGATCTCTGGTTTAATTCTCCAATCACCTTAGAAGAGCTAAAAAACACAGTACTGTCTCTACACAACAAAAAGAGTTCGGTAGGTGTTGATGCAGTTTCGACTGAAATGATTAAACATCTCCCTGAAAACTACCTTATTTTCCTACACAAAATTTTGCAGAAATGCTGGGTTACCGGAACTGTGCCACAAATCTGGCAAAAGTCTATAGTTATACCAATCTTAAAAACAGGAAAATCGAAAACCGATAAAAACAGTTACAGACCTATTGCTTTGACGTCCCACACAAGCAAACTAATGGAAAGATTGGTCTTAAACAGACTTTTACACTACTGTGATAAAAATAACGTTATTCCGGTAAACCAGGCAGGTTTTAGAAAAGGAAGATCCGCAGTTGAGCACCTAGTTAAACTTACAACTCAGATCAAACAACAGTTTGCCCGCAGAAAAAGTGTTTTAGCTACTTTCTTTGATGTGAAAAAAGCTTACGATCAAGTTTGGCATAAACGTTTATTGTTCAAGCTAAAATCTGTTGGTTTATCGGGCAATATGTTCAATTACATTAAATCTTTTTTAGCTAATAGAACAATTCAGGCAAGAGTGGGAGCTAGTTATTCTTCTTCACGATGCCTCGACATGGGGATTCCACAAGGTTCAGTGATAGCACCTTTTTTATTTAATATCCTTATACAGGATCTTCCTAAAGCTCTTTCAAATCGTGTTGTTTTAGTACAGTACGCTGATGATATATGCACTTGGATGAATATCACTTTAAAAAAGACAACTCCACAGAGAACGCGAAATTACATCAGGAAGTTGTATCAAATTGATCTTGATAATCTTGGAAACTATATGTTAGAAAATGGGCTGTCGTTGTCAGCAGAAAAAACTAACATGATGCTGTTTGATCCTGGTGGTAACTCAAATAACTTGCCTACTTTCAAATTGCTTGGTGAAGTGTTAAATTACAAACAGGTCGTAAAATTCCTGGGAGTTTACATCACGTCCAAATTAAGCTGGAATGTCCATTTTGATTATATTTTAACAAAAGCGCGAAAAACCTTAAATTTTCTAAAGATAATAAGCAAATTACCCTGGGGAATGGATACAAATGTACTGATTCATCTGTCAACAGCGCTGGTCAGGTCTAAATTATCCTACGCGCAAGAAGTTTTCTTCAATGCACCCAAATATTTACTAAAAAAGATTCAGAGCTTGGACTGCAAAAGTCTTAAAATTGCACTAGGTATACCAACTCTGGAAACGTACAAAGTTGCTGGAATTCTACCTTTAAACAACCATCGTGAGTTAGCTACAGCAAAGTTTGCAATTAGAACTACTTCACAAGTGGATAATTTTGTGAGCAAAGAAATTAAGATCAGGTCTGATACTGACTTTCCAAAACGAGCAAAAAACATTTCATCTCAAATTACAGCCGCAACTTACATATCTGGCCTGATCAAACTGTCCAACATAACAATGGATGAAATAGCCGAGAAACCAACGATAACGCCTATCCCTACATGGGAAATGCTAAAGGCCACATTTGATCTCGATTATGCAAAAGTTAAAAAAGATGATAATGTCAACATTACGCTGTCCACAGCTTGTGAACACATCGATGAAAAGTACCGTACCCACCTCCACATTTTTACCGATGGGTCAGTCTTAGCAAACCAGAGCGCTGGAGCAGCCTTTTATGTTCCAAAATTTAACATTAAAAAGTCTTTTTTCATTGGGGCAAATGTATCTATATATACAGCAGAATTGGTCGCTGTTGTTCAAGCGTTGCATTATTTAATAAGCCTTCGGCCTGGTGTCATTCAAAGTAGTTCTGTTTGTTGATTCAAAATCTGTATTATATGCCTTACAGTCTTTTGATACAGACACAAGACCTGACTTAATTATTGAGGCAAATCATCTAATACATTGTTTAAAGATAAATGGTTCGGAAATCAATTTATGCTGGGTGCCTTCTCATGTTGGTCTTCATGGCAACAACGTAGTTGACAGAGCAGCTAAATCCGGTGCCCTCCATTCTGAAAATTCCATAGAATTACATGTTAACACCTCGGTAAAAGAAGCTTACAACTCGCTAGAATTAGCATCATGGATTCGATTTCATGAACATTTAAATGAAAAATTTGTGTCTCAAAAAAGAATCAAACTTTCAGT
>JAPXFY010000020.1:65825422-65840422 GCA_030674185.1 Monoplex corrugatus
TAGCTATACGTATGTTTGTATGTATATGTAGGGGATAACAATAAGAAAAACCGCTTTTGTTTTTTTTTTGCCAGTTTAATATTCAGGCCAGTAGTCTTCCTTAGAAAGTTGGATCTGTCACACAGACACGAGTTATTCACAACATCATGTATATAATATATACATACAGTCTTTTTCAATTCTTACAGGATCTTTTTTCACCTGGTAGGCTACACATCAAATCAAAGCAAGCGGATTATATACTATGTTTAATGGCTTCAGGTAAGCTAGGAAACTATTAACTAAAATAAAAGCAAACTATTAACTATGTATCAGAATTCTGTCCTTTAACACTCAACTATGATCAGATCTAAAATGTCGCACATAATGTCCGAATAAGAAGAAAATACCACAATCTTTTTTTTTTATTTTGTGCAAACGACATAAGGTGATTTTCGGACGTAGCGCCGATGCTTGTTTTTTTATTTACACACTATTCACAACGCATGCTCAGTCGAGAAGAGAAAGAACAGTTTCCGTCTTCGTCTGCCTTTTGTTTTTTCCCCACACATTCTGTTTTCTGTTTCTCGCACATCACGTTCCGTTGACTACTGTCACAGCACTGTTCACTGTCTGTGTGTGTCTGTGCCTTGTTCCACTCTTTCACTCTACTCCACCATCACTGTGTATTTATTCATCATCATCATCATCAAGTGCCCTGCCGCATGGCGTCGGCGATCATGGCCCTCCATACGTATCTATCCCTTGTTGCCGCAAGCACATCTTCCACTCTCTCTCTCCTCAGCCACTCTGCAAGTCCGTCCAACATGTGGTGTTATTACTTATCCAAAAGGCAGAGTGTATACAGGTCTCCGCATTTCAGATTCCAAGTTTGTCAAAGAACATTTTTCCCTCAGTAAATGTTTAGATTAGTATATCATAGCAGTAAACGTAAGGATCCCAAATCGCCAGAGTTCAGGATTGTGGAGGGAGGCCGTTGTGTACAGCAGATGTATAAAGAAATCCCACCGATGATGACACGATCTGTTATTTACAGAAAGGAGTTGTGTATGATCTGTGTGAATTAGGCGTAGAGCGATAGAAGGACGTGCTGTTAAGGTTTGTGAGCGTGAAGTACTGTGAAGGCATGCTGTAAAGCTTTATGGAGTGTAACGATACATGAACATGAATGATATCATTTTCTTCAGTCCGCAACAAATCGACAACTGTTTGTTTTTTTTGAAAACAATTGTTTAAAAGTCTGTAGTCGTTTCAAAACAGGAAATGACGTGAACAGTTAATGTACGAGGCCAGTAGAAGTGTCTTCACGACTTTTATCCAGAAGACTTCTTCCGGTTTTTATCTTCTACCACGTAGCTTGTGGGCAGCGCCGCCTCAGGCCTGTGATGATGTGTGTCGTCCACGGCGTAGTGAGTGTCCTCGTCACTCCGGAGGAAGACGGCGTACTTGAGGTCCTGCTCCTTGTCCGTGTAGGCCACGAGCAGTGAGGGCCACAGGCCGTCAGACAGACGGCTCTCTATTAGCAGCACGGACTGCGGCTTGCTCAGACCGCCCTGAAAGTGCCAGCGGGGTTTTGTTTCATTGGTGAACACCGCCCCGAAGCGAGCTTTGCCCTGCAGCTGGTAGGCGTCCAGGAAGGACAAGATGCGCCCTCTGTCGGCGTTGTGCAGCACGGTTTTCTCCAGCTTGCCGTCAGCCAGGCGGTAGTAGTTCTTGAAGTCCACAGGCTTGCTGTGAGGGGTCTGCAGGAAGACGAAGGACAGGTGCTCCTCTTTGTCATCCTCGTGAGGCAGCACGCTCTGCACCAGAGGGTGGAAGTGCTTCTCCTGGTACATCTGCACCAGCTTGTCGTAAGGTTCAGGCAGGTGGTCGGTGCCGTACTTAAGCTGGGTGTCCGTGGAGTAGGCGTGCTTGCGGAAGACGGCCAGAAAGCTGTAGGCCTCCGCGTGAGACTGGCTGTGGTAGCTCTGCAGGAAGGTCAGGTTGTAGCCCTGACGCTCCATGTGCAGTTTTTTGGACAGCAGCTGTTTCTCGGCCAGTCCGTGCTCCACCTTGAAGTCCACTTCAGCCTCCGTGGTGCTGACCATCAGACGACTGATGACGATGAAGTAGGTGTGGCGGTGGTAGGTGTAAGGGGAGATCCACTTGACGTTGTAACCCTCCTGCTTGACCGCGCTGATGTAAGCGTCCAGGTGATGTTCGTCCACCCTGAACCTGATCAGCACGCTGTCGGACACCTGGACAGCGTTCATGTCGGACAGATCCCGCACAAAGCTGTTCCTGACCGACTTGTCCTGAACCACCTCACTCAGCTCCTTCATCAGTTCCCGCGTCTTGTGTCGCAGGTGGTGAAGGTGGCTGCCGTGCAGGAGAACCACCCAGTATCGGCATGGGGGTCTTCTCATGGCGGTTGGCCAGCAGGTTGTGGAAGAGGATGGCGTCGTTAGCGTGAGGGTCACCGTCCTGCCAGACAGCACCCCGGGTGTTGGTGTGGAAACCGGCACACAACCAGCTCTCCGAGTGCAGCACGGGGGCAGAGTCCTGCGCTGCAGGAGCACCTCCAGGGAGGCAGTCGTTGAGGATATCATCACCGTCAAAGACACAGCGGGCAAAGCGGGTCAGGTCGAACACTGTGGAGTACCAGCCCAGAGCGGAGTCCACAGTGTGAGGATCCAGCATCTCGAACAGGTCCAGCTGCTGGTCGTCCAGAAGCTTCCTCTCCAGCTTGGGAGTGTCTTCCAGAGGCACATCGTCGTCCAACCTGTGACCGAAGTGTTGGGAGGCGGGGTTACCCAGCCGTGTGTGCCACATGCCACAGGGGATCAGCAAGAACTTCTTGACATAATCCTCGTACATCATGCCCGACACCTGTTCCACCACCCGCCCCAGCACCAGGTACCCCACGTTGGAGGAGACCACGCGCGTGCCGGGCGTGTAGTGCAGGGGCTGGGAGATGGTGTAGCGGATGATGGAGAGGGAATCCAGGGGGGTGGGCACGTCCATAATCTGAGCGATGTTGGGCACGGCATGGCCCCGTGTCTGGTACACTTCGTTCAGTACAGGGTCAAACAGGGGTGCCTGCAACACAACGTACAGAGTGAATAATTAACACGCTGTGTATGTGTGCACTCTTTTCCGTTTGTAACATGGTCTAAACAGCATTTAAGTAACACATTTCTGTCAACAAACAAAGCCAGAACAAGATTGAGGCAGCCGAGATGTGGTTTCTATGAAGGATGGGTTACACCAGTCTTGATGGAGGCAGACATCAAGTAGATCATTCATAAGGAAGATTAGGAAAAGGCAGGCAACATTCATAGGCATTTTATGAGGAAAGGGGAATTGGAACACCTGGTCACAACGGGAAAGCTGGAGGGAAGGAGAGCACCGGGGTAGACCCAGGGAGAAGATACTAGACGGACTTGCAGAGTGGCTGAAGACAAGGAGGGTGGAAGAGGTGCTTGGGGCAACAAGAGATAGAGACAGATGGAAGTCCATAATCGCCAACGCCATGCGGCAAGGCACCTGATGATGATGTGATGATGGACACATTTCTGCACTGTCTTTCGTTTGTAACATGGTCTAAACAGCATTTAAGTAACACATTTCTGCACTGTCTTTCGCTTGTAACATAGCCTAAATAGCATTTAAATACCACACCACATACCCGCTAACATGGCGTATATATCATTGATATTACAAGGTATATAACTCAGTAACATAGCGTAGATACCGTTTAAGAAACACACTATGTAACTGTATTCTTTGGTTTGTAACAACGGCATCTATAGCATTTAAGTAACACGATATACACGTATTTTTGTTTCCTTTGTAAATATAGCTTACACAGCTTACACTTTCCTTTTCTCACACTGGAAGGAGCAGTAGGGAAGTTTCAGTCTTTTTCTCCTAATTTTTGTATCTGGTGTTTGCTTGTTTGTAATCTTACGCTGACAAGCACTTGGCCGAAAATTTGCGCCTGTCTTGTCTTGTATTAAATACGCGTTCTTATTCCTTTTGTGTGTTAGTTTTTGTGTTCCTGTTTGTTTAAACGCGGGCAGTCACATTGATTTTGGATACAGCATTTAATGACACACTATCTATCTAATTTCATCTACATCACTATATTAAACATTTAATATATCCTTTCTATCTATCCAACATCTACAGCACGAGTAGATTAAACATTTAGTTCCTTTCACTCACAAGGCCATGCAGCAGGCACGTGGTTGATATAATAAATTATTGCTATGAATGGTTTTCTCTTGACTAAGGTCCCGTACTTGGTTAGTGTTAATAAATGTCAGTGTCTTTGTCTCTCTCTTCTCTCTCTGTCTCTTCTTCTGTTTTCTTTCTTGTCTCTCTCTCTCTTGTCTCTCTTCTCTGTCTCTCTTCCTCGTCTGTCTGTCTTTCTCCTTCTCTCTCTTCTTCCTCCTCTCTCTCTCTTCTCTCTTCCTCTCTCTCTCCTCTCTCGTCTGCTCTTCTCTCTCTTCTCTCTCTCTCTCCTCTCCTCTCTCTCCTCCTCTCTCTCTCTCTTCTCCTCTCTCTCTCTCTCCTCTCTTCTCTTCTCTCTCCTCTCTCTCTCTATCTCTCTCTCTCTTCTCTCTTCCGTCTCTCTCTCTCTCTCCTCCTCTCTCGTCGTCTCGTCCTCTCTCCTCTCTCCTCTCTCTCTCTCTGTCTTCTTCGTCTCTCTCTCTCTTCTCTCTCTCTCTCTCTCTTCCTGTCTATCGTCTCTCCTCCTCCTCTCTCTCTCTCTTCTCTCTCTCTTCTTCTTCCCTTCTCTCTCTCTCTCTCCCTTCTTCTTCTTCTCTTTTTCTTCACAGTATCTTTTTTGTATGACTTTTTCAGAGAGCTGGTAATGGAAAGAAAGAAAGAAAGAAAGAAAGAAACACAAAGGAAAAAGAAAGGTTTGGAACATATGGAACAACAAGGCAACGCTCAACTTTCCTATTGTTTGGCAAAGCTGGGGAAAATGATTCTGTGAAGACTGTTTACTTCACTTTTCTGTACTGAAGAAAAACCCAATACCTACCTATCCCCAAATCCACTTTCTAACGCTCTCTCTCTGTCTCTGTCTCTCTGTCGGTCTGTCTGTCTCTCTCTCTCTTTGTGTCTCTCTCTCTTCCTCTCTCATTCTCTCTCTCACTCTCTGTCTCTTCCTCTCTCATCTTTTCTCTCTGTCTCATTCTTTCTTTCTCTCTGCCACTCTCTTCTCTCTATCTCTCTCTTTCTCTCTCTCTCTCTCTGACTGTCTGTCTGTCTCTCATTCTTTCTATCCTCTCTGCCTCTCTCTCTGTGCCTCCCTCCCTCCGTCCTTTTCTCTCTCCTTCTCTTTCTCTGTCTGTCTGTGTCTGTCTCTCTCATTCTTTCTATCTCTCTGCCTCTCTCTCTCTGCCTCCCTCCCTCTCTCTCTCTCTCACCCGCAAACACACACACACACACACACACACAAAGCACACACACACAACACACACACACACACACACACACTGACACACTGACACACACAGACACAGACACAGACACACAGACAACACACACACACACACACACACACACACACACACACACACACACACACACACACACACACACACACACCACATATTAAAGAAAAACGAATCGCACGTGTGTGTAACCCAATCTCACACTAAAGAAAAGCATGTGCGTGTTAGTGTCCGGGTGAGTGCTTGCGTGCGTGGGCGCGTGCTCATGCGCCTCTGTGTGTGTGTGTGTGTGTGTGTGTGGTGGTGCGTGGTGCGTGCGTGCGTCTGTGTTTGTTATTTCTTTTAAAATCTTTTCACGTATGTGCTTTTAGACGAACGTGTGTGTGTATGTGTGTGTGTGTATGTGTGTGTGTGTGTGTGTGTGTGTGTGTGTGTGTGTGTGTGTGTGGTGTGTGTGTGTGTGTGTGTGTGTGTGTGCTCGCCTGCGTGTGTGTGTGCGTGCGTCTGTGTTCGTTATTCCTTTTAACGTTTTTTCACTCATGTGCTTTTAGACGAACGTGTGTGTGTGTGTGTGTGTGTGTGTGCGTGCGTGCGTGCGTGCGTGCGTGCGTGCGTGCGTGGTGCGTGTGTGTGTGGGTGTGTGTGTGTGTGTGTGTGTGTACAAGCGTGTGTTTCAGTTTGCTGTATTAAGTTTCAGATCAAATTTAAAATTGCAACTGTTGTGAAGATTCATTTCATTCAACTTACAATTTCATCTCTGATTCGATCATTGCATTTGAACGGTTTGAAACATGTTGGTCGAATTTTACTTATAGTGTCGATGGTTTAGTTTTTTCCAAAATTATACCTTTTTTCTCACGTCAGTACAGCAATTATGTTATCTTGGCGAAAACATGTTTTACTGCAATTATGTCCCAGTTGAGTTATACACCCATCTTAATATATCAGTACAACACATATGTTGACAATAGATATCTATTTTAACCCTTTGACTTCCGCATCCTGTTAACCAGCATCCTGCATTGTCAACCATGCTAGCAAAGCAAAGACTCAACCCTTTGACTCTCTCACCCTATGTACCAGCTTCCCGCAGGAAACTGATGGATAGGGTGAGAGAATCAAAGGGTTAAGTCATTGCAGTTGGCGGATGGGTTGCGGGAGTCAAAGGGTTAATCATTATCAAGTAATGGATATTTTGATATGTCAGAACTGCATTTATATCAATCTGACAATAAATGATTTGTTTAATTAATTAACTACTTCCAAACTGATTGATCTATACCGTGGATCAGTCAGAACAATAAATGCCCTGGGAATGCCGGGAGCCCTTTCAGTATAAATAGTATCCCCACCTTCGGGAAATTCTGTGCCAGAAATTTCCTCTTTTCTGTCGCTCTCTTTGTTTCTGCCTTGTTCCTTTGTTGTCTGTCACCTCTTCCAATCGATTTCTGCCTTACTGGTCCATGTTTGATAGAGTCTTACAGTCATACTTTGTCTTAGGATTTATACTTGGGTACAATTATTAACTGCAATTTTTGGCTCTAGAGAAAATGTGATGTGTAGAAACAATTGTGGGTGATTTAGGTTCGTTTTTACATATGTTTTAGTGTCCTTAGTTATGTTTAAATTTGTATTCAGGTGTTTTTTAAAAAAAAAATCCCCCGGTGATAAATTGGGACTGAGTGGTCAACGCCAGAGGTACATCCTTGAATGTACCTCTGGCATTGATATGTATATTTGATTTTCTTCTCCAGGTGTTCTTTCTTTCTCCAGTGAGGTATGGTGTACATTGTGAGATGGTTATAGCCCTGATGTGGCTCTGCGCAGTCGGCTGGGCTTTAAACAACAGTAACAATAACAATAGATGATGGCATGTTTTTGCACGCGCTGGGATTTCTCTTTTAATAACATTTTCTTTCTTTCTGTTTATCTATCTATCTATCTGTCTTCTATCTATCTGTCTATCTATCTATCTATTTATCTATCTATCTATCTATCTATCTATCTGTCTATCTATCTATCTTCTTTCTATCTGTCTGTCTGTCTTATCTAGTCTGTCTGTCTATCTATCTATCTGTCTGTACTGTCTGTCTATCTATCTATCTATCTGTCTGTCTGTCTGTCTATCTATCTATCTGTCTGTCTGTCTGTCTGTATCTATCTATCTATTATCTATCTCTATCTATCTATCTATCTATCTTCTGTCTCTTTTCTATCTTTCTGTCTCTTTTCTATTTATATATTATATATAATATATTAAATTATATTTTACTGATCTATCTGATCTAACTATCTGATCTATCTTATCTATCTGTCTTATCTATCTATCTATCTATCTATCTTCTTTTCTATTTATATATCTGATCTAACTGATCTAACTATCTGATCTATTATCTGATCTATCTATCTATCTATCTATCTACCTATCTATCTTTCTTTCTTTCTTTCTTTCCTTCTTACTTTCTTTTTTTTTCTTCCTTGCTTTCATTTTTCTTTCTTTCTTTATTCCTTGCTTTCTTTTTTCTTTCTTTCTTTTTCTGTCTTTCCTTATAGCCTGTGCTGGCAGTCGCTAGAACTGAGATTATCTTGTTTGCAACACCACAGTTTTTGTGGTTGTGTGAAGGGTCAGTAGGTAATTATGATCGTTCAGCTGTCATGACACCGAACTCTGAATGACCTGGCCTCTCCATGGCCGCTTTCTGGGCTGCATCCACATCTTTTTTTTTCAACCGCTCATTAGCAAAAGGATGGGTGGATGGTGGTGGGGTGCCGGGCATTGCATCAGATCGACTCTTGGCGTCCGCGTCTGTTCTGTCTGTATTAGGGATCGCTCATGTTAAATAATTGGCGTTTATGAACAACAACAACAACAACAAAACAACAATAACCAAACCAACAACCACCACACCAACCAACCAACCAACCAACCAACAACAACCAACCAAACCAACCAACCAACCAACCAACCAACCAACCAACCCAACCAACCACCAACCAACCAACCAACCAACCAACCACCACCCAACCAACCAACCACCACAACCAACCACAACCAACAACCAACCAACCAACCAACCAACCAACCAACCAACCAACCAACCAACCAACCAACCAACCAACCAACCAACACCAACCAACCAACCAACAACCAACCAACCAACCAACAACCAACCAACCAACCAACCACAACCAACCAACCAACCAACCAACCAACCAACCAACCAACAACCAACCAACCAACCAACCACAACAGCCAACCAACCAACCAACCAACCAACCAACCACAACCAGCCATCCAACCAAACCAACACCAACCAACCAACCAACCAACCAACCAACCAACCAACCAACCAACCACCAACCAACCAACCAACCAACCAACCAACACCAACAACCAACAACCAACCAACCAACCAACCACCAACCAACCAACCAACCAACCAACCAACCAACCAACCAACCAACCAACCAACCAACCAACCAACAACCACCAACCAACCAACCAACCCAACCAACCAACCAACCAACCAACCAAACACAACCAACCACAACCACAACCACCATCAACCAACCAACCAACCAACCAACCAACCAACCACCAACCAACCAACCAACCAACCAACAACCAACCAACAAACCAACCAACAAACCATAACCAGCATCCAACCACCAACTAACCAATCAACCAGCCAGCCAACCAACCAACCAACCAACCAACCAACCAACCCAACAAACAACCAAATCAACCAACCACAACAACAACCAACCAACCAACCAACCAACCAACCAAACAACCAACCAACCAACCAACCAACCAACCTCTAACCCTACAATCAATAACAACAGCAACAGCAGTAGCTGCAGCAACAACAACAGTGTAGACATTTTCCTATAACTCTGATGCCTGGGAGAGTGAGGTGGTAGAACATCTTTTTCGGAGCCAGCATTATTGAACGGGTGGCTCCACCTAAGCATTTCTCTCTTTTTGGGACTTAAGATCTGATATCTCAAATTTAATCCCGGCCTGCAACATTAAAAAAAACAAAAAACAAAAAACACAAAAACACAAACAAACAAACAAACAAACAAAACAAACAAACAAAACAAACAAACAAACAAAACAAACAAAGGGCTTGTTTGCTGCCCGTTTTAATCTTTCTATCATTCTGGTGGTGTTAGCTTAATGTTTTATAGGTCCCTTCTTCCTGCCCCCCACCCCCCCACCCCTCATTCTTGTCTTCAACGTCCCACATCCCCTTTTCAAAATCACGTGAGCAATTAGAATTTTGCGCGGGCTCAGGGAATATGCCAAATAAGTTCTGGCAGATTTGGGCGGAGCGCATATGGAATTGTCCGAGTGCGATGAATCCCCCGCGAGCAAGCTGCGAGTGTTCCCCCCGTGGGGATGCCGGGGGTTCTTTCAGTATAAATAGTATCCCCACCCTCTGGGAATTCTGTGCTAGACATTTCCCTCTTTTCTGTCACTCTCTTTGTTTCTGTCTTGTCCCTTTGTTTTCTGTCATTTCTTCCTATCATTTTCTGCTTGCTGGTCATTCATCTGTATGTGTTTGATAAAGTCTTACGTACTTTTCTCTTAGGATTGGTAATTGGGTACATATATTAAGTGCGTTTTTGGCTTTAGGGAAATGAGATATGCGGAAGCAATTTATGTTAATATAGACCTGTTTTTATGTACGTTTTAGTGTCCTTAGTTATGTTTAAATTTGTATTCAGGTATTTTTTTTAAATCCCCTGTGTGATAAATTGGACGCAGTAGTCAACGCTCGGGGCATGTCCTTAGATTATGTGCGCAATTCATTGATATGTGTACTTAATTCTCTGCTCCTTTTTTTTCCATGTTGAAGTATTGTATAAGTTTTGAAGCAGTTACATCCCTGATATGGCTCTACGCAGTCGGCTGGGCTGTAACCCTTTGTCTCCTACATCCAAAAACGTTACATACGTTTCTTATAAACATCTTTGCCCGCACCCTATCCACCAACTGCAAAAACTTAACCCTTTGACTCTCTCTCTTTATCCTCAAGCTTCCTGCAGGAATCAAAGGGTTAAGTTTTCGCTTTGCTAGCATGGTTGACAGTGCAGGATGCTGGTGGACGGGGTGCGCAAAACCAGAACAAGATTGAGGCAGCCAAGATGTGGTTTCTAAGAAGAATGCTGAGAGTTCCATGGACAGCCAAGAAAACAAACGAGACAGTCTTGATGGAGGCAGACACAAGTAGATCATTCATAAGGGAGATTAGGAAAAGACAGGCAACATTAAAAGGCAGTTTTATGAGGAAAGGGGAATTAAAGCACCTGGTCACAACAGGAAAGCTGGAGGAAAAGAGAACACCAGGTAGACCCAGGGAAAAAATATTTGACGTACTTGCAGAGTGGCTAAGGACAGAGAAGGTGGAAGTGTGCTTGCGGTAGCAAGGGATAGATGCATATATGGAGGGCCATGATCGCCAGCACCATGTGTCAGGGCTCTTGATGATGATGATGATGATGATGAACAATAACAATAGCTGCAAGCGTCAACCTGTCTACTTACCACACTGTGGTCCCATCCAGCGCTATGCCTCAGAAGATGGCCCACCGTAATATCATGCAGACGAGGGTCCACCTTGTCGGGGTTCAGGGGGTGAATCATGTGCAGAATGCCCTTCTTGCCGAAAATCACGTCATCCAGGTCCAACAACCCTTGCTGCACCAGTCTTAGCACGCTCACCGCCGTCAGGCTTTTGGACACGCCCGACACCGGCGCCCTTGACCCGACCCTCACCTCTGTGCCCTCGCGCGTGACCCCGTAACCTTTGGCCAGAACGAGGCGGCCGTCCTTGAGGGCCGCGACCGAGCCTCCGGTATAGTCGTTCTCTTGCAGAAAGCGTCGGAAGGCGGCGTCGAACTTGTCGGTGGTGTGGGTTGGGTTGCTTGTCACTCCTGGAAAAACAAACAAAGAAACAACATGAATTTGTGTTGTCAAGAATATTGTTGTTGATGCTGGCTTTTACTTCTGTCAATGTTATTATAAACCGTTTTTGTACGGTCATGTTTTACAAAGTATTTGAACTCACCGGGTGAATTTGTATTGGAATAATTTTAATATCCCTTATCGATATGTGTCTGATTCTGATAAGTTTGTGTTCTGACTAATACAATAGATAGGGGTCCCTGGTTTAGGGTTCAAGACGGGGTCAGGGTGTTAATTATGTATTGTCCTATCACTAAAACCTGATTTCAACAACATCAACAACAACAACGACAACAACAACAACAACAATAACAACAACAACAACAACAACAACAACAACAACAACAACAACAACAACGACAACGACAACGATAACAACACACCAGTCTGTCAGCCTACCCGAGTAAATTTTCAATAAATCAGACACGCTGTCACATTCCATAAAATATATCTCAATATGAATATTAATGTATGACGACTGGGCAAAACAGGCCTGGGGCTTTCAGATACATACATACACGTGTGTATCCGCCACTGAATACATCAACAATAACATCACGAGTTCATTGAACTACAGTATCATAACACCAGAGACTTCAAGTGAATTTAAATGAAAAACGAGTATGAGATGGTATGATTGTGAGCGATGTTGAAATATTAACAGTTGTACACTTAGGGCGTTCACATTTGTGCAAAACACGTTCTGTGATATATTTCAACGATATCAAAAGTTATGGCCCGAGCATTAAATATTCAGAAGAAAACGCTTTTTTACATTTAACAACCATGATTTGAATATCTGAAAGAAACTGCTCATGCGTACTATGATATTTCAACGAAGCTACAATTCAACAATACCTAAAAAGAATATCATTTGAAAAAAATTTTTTTTTTCATTTTCATGCATCTTACTACTGATCATGACGACATGGGCATTCCATTTCTTACCCACTGGACGAGGCGGCAGGGAAATTTTTAGTCCCGTTTTTATTATCCATTGTTTGGTGTCTGTGATCTGTTTGTGACCGTGCGTTCGCGCTTGACAAAGGCTAGTTGGCCGAAAATTTGCGCTTGTTTTGTTTTGTCTCGTTGGATACGCGCTTATATTGGTTTTCTTGTTCTTCTGGTTCATTTTCATGCATGTTTTAAACGATATCTGATCATACGGGTTTGCACAGCGAATATGGAGGAAAACATCGTATCGTTGCCTATCTTTTGGTGAGCAGATTTGAGCAACGAATTTTGAAGACAAACTGTAGACTCCAATCATGGTAGCTTGTAAGACGAGACTTAATATGTGTATATGTGTGCGAGCGTGAGTGTGTGTGTAAATGGAGAGAGAGAGAGAGAGAGAGAGAGAGAGAGAGAGAGAGAGAGAGAGAGAGAGAGAGAGAGAGTTTTATTCGTTTTTTTTTCTCTGTTTCTCTTGTGAAAAGTTTGCAGAACCTCGATTATTGTCGATACATTTTTATCGGCATTATCTGTGCAGTTTTCCTGCAGGAAGCTGGTGGATAGGGTGAGGGAGTCAAGAGGTTAAGTTTTCACTTTGCTAGCATGATTGACAATGCAGGATGCTGGTGGACAGGGTGCGAGAGTCAAAGGGTTCAATAAGGAATGGAGAGTTGGGTTGGGCCTATGAAACACTAATCTGACACCACAAGAATGATGGAAACATTAAGACGGGCATCTTCTTTTTCTTCTTCTTCAGTGGTATTAACGTCCCAGCGTGATAACGATTAGGGACTGTCGTAAGATGAATCTTGTCATATAGTTAAAGAAGATAAGCGTTGTCTTATAATTTCCATGTCTGGGGTGTGAAGAGCTTCAAGTCATAGAAGAGGAGGACGAGTCTGGAGGTGACGGAGAATCTTTATAAGTATGGTCCAACTGCCGAAGAGTGGGAGAGAGTGGCCGCCAGGACGAGAGGAGTCCATCCGTGGATACTGTTGTGATTTGAGAGTTGAAGCAATTGAAGAGGGTTTGTATGTCCTGTAAAGATAGTAAGACGGGCAGCGAACAGGTCAAATTTTAATGTTATGGGCTAATGTTGAACACGAAATAACCAGACCTGGAGTCACCGCGTCTATCAAAAGAATCAACCAGTTCTCTAACAGTGAACACGAAATGATTTATGTCTGCCTGGAGGGAGTGAGCGCGTGTGTATAAGTAAGGGAGGGAACTATGATGGATTGTCCCCATCAATCACACAGAGTTGTATTACCTGCTGCCTTATGTTCAGTCATTCACGTTGGACAAGTGGCGGATCCGGTTGGACGCATAATGAAAATTGATATTTGCATTATTTTTTATCATTATCATGACTTGTTCTTGTGTAAAGCTGTTCTCTACACTCATTTGAACTCGCTGTGTATTACATATAATCAATCTTTTTTAAACCTTTGACTCCCCCACTCTATCCACAAACTGCAAAAACTTAACCCTTTGACTCCATTACCCTATCCACCAGCTTCCTGCAGAAAGCTGGTCGATAGGGTGAGAGAATCAAACGGTTAAATTTTTGCTTTGCTAGCATGGGTGACAATGCAGGATGTTGGTGGACAGGGTGAGGGAGTCAAAGGGTTAAGTTTTTGTTTTGCTGGCATGGTTGACAATGCAGAAAGCTGGTGGATAGGGTCAGGGAGTCAAAGGATTAAGTTTTTGCTTTGCTAGCATAGTTGACAATGCAGGAAGCTGGTGGACAGGGTTCGGGAGTCAAAGGGTTAAGTTTTTGCTTTGCTAGCATAGTTGACAATGCAGGAAGCTGGTGGACAGGGTGAGGGAGTCCAAGGTTTGAGTTTTTGCTTTGCTAGCATGGTTGACAATGCAGGAAGCTGGAGGATAGGATGAGGCAGTGAAAGCTAGTTAATAGGTTGAGGGAGTCAAAGGGTTACGTTTTTGCTTTGCTAGCATAGTTGACAACGCAGGAAGCTGATGGATAGGGTGAGGCAGTAAAAGCTAGTTGATAGGGTGAGGGAATCAAAGAGTTAAGTTCATGCTTCACTATCATAGTTGACAATGCAGGATGCTGGTGGACAGGGTGCGGGAGTCAAAAGGTTAATGGACCGTGGTGAACTCAAGGTCTGTTAGGCTAGCTGACCACTCCACTCTATTTCATCGTGATGTCTGCTCGCGCGTAAGATTTATGCGTAATGTTATATACAGCACGTGCTATGATCAGTCTACTGCTTTAGGAGTCACGCCCCCTCCCTCCTCGCTCCCCTAACTCGTGTGAAAGTTGGCTTGCTCTTCCAAGTCGCCATAGTACAGCGCCACTTGTTTGGTCTCTGTTTTGTTGTGTTTGTATTCTATCAACGAAAGTAGATTTTCTTATACATTTTTGTGTCAAAGAAAGAAGAATAATTTTGACTGGTTTGCGTGCATTTATCATCTTCTCCTGTCTTCGTTCTGTTTTTGCCTCTCTTTGTTAAGTAACAGTCAACAGTCTCTCTGTCTCTGTGGGGTCTCTCTCCCTCTCTGTCTGTCTGTCTGTCTGTCTCCCTCTCTGTCTCTCTCTCAGTCTTTGTATCTCTGTCTCTCTGTCTTTGTATCTCTGTGTCTGTCTCTGTATCTCTGTCTCTC
>JAPXFY010000020.1:65842922-65850422 GCA_030674185.1 Monoplex corrugatus
AGAAAGAAAGAAAAAAGAAAGAAAGAGAGAGAGCAGGAGAGAAAGAGAGACAGAGACACAGAGACAGAGACAGAGACTGAGAGAGAAAGAGAGTGAAACAAAGCGAGAGAGAGAGAGAGGCAGACAGACAGACAGACAGACAGAGACAGAGAAACAGACAGACAGATAGATAGATAGAGAAAGAGAGATAGATAGATAGATAGATAGATAGAGAGAGAGAGAGAGAGAGAGAGAGAGAGAGAGAGGAGAGAGAGAGAGAGAGAGAGAGAGGAGAGAGTTCAGCTTGTAGTTAACTACAGCCTCTGACGATCGACACTCGAACCACCGTACACCTCCCCCCACCCACCCACCCCCACACACAAACACGATGTAAGTTCCACATTTCAACCCAAGCCTACAACACTAACAAACTGGTCTGTTTGTAGCCTGTCTTACATCATTACACCATTACAATATTACAATGTTAACATCACTCTGGTGCTGTCAGCTTAGTGTTTGATAGGTCTCTCCCCCACACCACCCCTCTCCTCCCCATTTCAGAACCTTGCCATAGAGGAAATAAGAGGGAAGCAGGGAGAATTTTTAAATATTAACTAAGCGACATAACTCTTGAGAGTCACGGAGTTATCTCCCACGTAGAATTTCTCAAATCCAACGCAGTTTGCGCTACCCATTCAGCTAGCATAGACGCAGCAGCCACAAGGCCAGAATTGCAAGCTCAGAACATTCCTCTTGCCATAGAGATTTGCCTGCGCTGGCTCAGGGAGTCTGCAGATGATCGCTAGCAGATTTGGGTGGAGCGCGTATGGAATTGTCCCAGTGCGATGAATCTCTTTTTGAAAAAATCTCTACACTCTAATATCTCAGAGAATTGTTGGTGGCCTTGGCCTGGAAGCCACTGGCACGAATAGTAATGGAATGTAGACAGTCTGTAACTTAACCTCGTCTACACATACCAGCCTAGTAAGAGTTGCATTGTCAGCTGGTCGGCTTTGTTTCTTTTTTCTTCCTTAGCTTAATAGTATGATGATAGTCCAGTACACTGTGTGTATCTGCATTATAATAGATATCA
Source organism: Monoplex corrugatus (assembly GCA_030674185.1). Classification (NCBI taxonomy): domain Eukaryota; kingdom Metazoa; phylum Mollusca; class Gastropoda; order Littorinimorpha; family Ranellidae; genus Monoplex; species Monoplex corrugatus. The sequence continues at coordinate 65,843,995 of JAPXFY010000020.1, forward strand.
TCATTTCATATTCATAGCCAAATGTTTCCTGAGAGAACAGAGGACTGAACAAGTGACCATCTCTCCGAGTCTGATTACAGTGTCCCGTGTTGGCTGTTAGACATCATTCTTGTATAGCCGTACTGTTATACAGTTGTGAGGCGTGGTCAGTCAACAAGCAAAGCCAGAACAAGATTGAAGCAGCCGAGATGTGGTTTCTAAGAAGAATGTTGAGAGTTCCATGGACAGCCAAGAAAACAAACGAGACAGTCTTGATGGAGGCAGACACAAGAAGATCCATTGATAAAGAAGATTAAGAAAAGACAAGCAACATTTATAGGCCATTTTATGAGGAAAAGGATTTAGAGCACCTGGTCACAACAGGAAAGCTGAAGGGAAAGAGAGCACCAGGTAGACGTAGACCCCGGGAGAAAATATTTGACGGACTTGCAGGGTGGCTGAGGACAGAGAGGGTGGAAGATGTACTTGCAGCAACAAGGGATAGATTCATATGGAGGGCCATGATCGCCAACGCCATGTGGCAGGACACTTGATGATGATGATGATGATGATAGCGATATTCTCCAAACTCATTTGGATTCACCCTGCATCACATATAATCAGACATTTTAGTGGAGCACGGAGAACTCAAGCTGTCAGGTGAGCTGACCACACTGCACTATGTTGTTGTACAGTCTGTATCTGTTAGGTGAGCTGACCACACTCCACTATGTTGTTGTACAGTCTGTATCTGTTAGGTGAGCTGACCACACTCCACTATGTTGTTGTACAGTCTGTATCTGTTAGGTGAGCTGACCACACTCCACTATGTTGTTGTACAGTCTGTATCTGTTAGGTGAGCTGACCACACTGCACTATGTTGTTGTACAGTCTGTATCTGTCAGGTGAGCTGACCACACTCCACTGTGTTGTTGTACAGTCTGTACTCATGCATCATGGTGAGCTGACTCAAGCTACCACTCCACTGTGTTGTTGTACAGTCTGTATCTGTAGGTGAGCTGACACACTCCACTGTGTTGTTGTACAGTCTGTATCTGTTAGGTGAGCTGATCACACTCCACTGTGTTGTTGTACAGTCTGCATCTGTTAGGTGAGCTGATCACACTCCACTGTGTTGTTGTACAGTCTGTATCTGTTAGGTGAGCTGATCACACTCCACTGTGTTGTTGTACAGTCTGTATCTGTTAGGTGAGCTGATCACACTCCACTTGTTGTTGTACAGTCTGTATCTGTTAGGTGAGCTGACCACACTCCACTATGTTGTTGTACAGTCTGTATCTGTTAGGTGAGCTGACCACACTCCACTATGTTGTTGTACAGTCTGTATCTGTTAGGTGAGCTGACCACACTGCACTATGTTGTTGTACAGTCTGTATCTGTTAGGTGAGCTGACCACACTCCACTATGTTGTTGTACAGTCTGTATCTGTTAGGTGAGCTGACCACACTCCACTATGTTGTTGTACAGTCTGTATCTGTTAGGTGAGCTGACCACACTCCACTATGTTGTTGTACAGTCTGTATCTGTTAGGTGAGCTGACCACACTCCACTATGTTGTTGTACAGTCTGTATCTGTTAGGTGAGCTGACCACACTCCACTATGTTGTTGTACAGTCTGTATCTGTTAGGTGAGCTGACCACACTCCACTATGTTGTTGTACAGTCTGTATCTGTTAGGTGAGCTGACCACACTGCACTATGTTGTTGTACAGTCTGTATCTGTTAGGTGAGCTGACCACACTGCACTATGTTGTTGTACAGTCTGTATCTGTTAGGTGAGCTGACCACACTGCACTATGTTGTTGTACAGTCTGTATCTGTTAGGTGAGCTGACCACACTCCACTATGTTGTTGTACAGTCTGTATCTGTTAGGTGAGCTGACCACACTGCACTATGTTGTTGTACAGTCTGTATCTGTTAGGTGAGCTGACCACACTGCACTATGTTGTTGTACAGTCTGTATCTGTTAGGTGAGCTGACCACATCCACTATGTTGTTGTACATAGTCTGTATCTTTGGTGGGCTGACCACATTCCACTATGTTGTTGTACAGTCTGTATCTTTGGTGGGCTGACCACATTCCACTATGTTGTTGTACAGTCTGTATCTTTGGTGGGCTGACCACATTCCACTATGTTGTTGTACAGTCTGTATCTTTGGTGGGCTGACCACATTCCACTATGTTGTTGTACAGTCTGTATCTTTGGTGGGCTGACCACATTCCACTATGTTGTTGTACAGTCTGTATCTTTGGTGGGCTGACCACATTCCACTATGTTGTTGTACAGTCTGTATCTTTGGTGGGCTGACCACATTCCACTATGTTGTTGTACAGTCTGTATCTTTGGTGGGCTGACCACATTCCACTATGTTGTTGTACAGTCTGTATCTTTGGTGAGCTGACCACACTCCACTATGTTGTTGTACAGTCTGTATCTTTGGTGGGCTGACCACACTCCACTGTGTTGTTGTACAGTCTGTATCTGTTAGGTGAGCTGACCACACTCACTGTGTTGTTGTACAGTCTGTATCTGTTAGGTGAGCTGACCACACTCCACTATGTTGTTGTACAGTCTGTATCTGTTAGGTGAGCTGACCACACTGCACTATGTTGTTGTACAGTCTGTATCTGTTAGGTGAGCTGACCACACTCCACTATGTTGTTGTACAGTCTGTATCTGTTAGGTGAGCTGACCACACTCCACTATGTTGTTGTACAGTCTGTATCTGTTAGGTGAGCTGACCACACTCCACTATGTTGTTGTACAGTCTGTATCTGTTAGGTGAGCTGACCACACTCCACTATGTTGTTGTACAGTCTGTATCTGTTAGGTGAGCTGACCACACTCCACTATGTTGTTGTACAGTCTGTATCTGTTAGGTGAGCTGACCACACTCCACTATGTTGTTGTACAGTCTGTATCTTTGGTGGGCTGACCACACTCCACTATGTTGTTGTACAGTCTGTATCTTTGGTGGGCTGACCACACTCCACTATGTTGTTGTACAGTCTGTATCTTTGGTGGGCTGACCACACTCCACTATGTTGTTGTACAGTCTGTATCTGTTAGGTGAGCTGACCACATGCACTATGTTGTTGTACAGTCTGTATCTGTTAGGTGAGCTGACCACACTCCACTATGTTGTTGTACAGTCTGTATCTGTTAGGTGAGCTGACCACACTCCACTATGTTGTTGTACAGTCTGTATCTTTGGTGGGCTGACCACACTCCACTATGTTGTTGTACAGTCTGTATCTTTGGTGGGCTGACCACACTCCACTATGTTGTTGTACAGTCTGTATCTTTGGTGGGCTGACCACACTCCACTATGTTGTTGTACAGTCTGTATCTGTTAGGTGAGCTGACCACATGCACTATGTTGTTGTACAGTCTGTATCTGTTAGGTGAGCTGACCACACTCCACTATGTTGTTGTACAGTCTGTATCTTTGGTGGACTGACCACACTCCACTATGTTGTTGTACAGTCTGTATCTTTGGTGGACTGACCACACTCCACTATGTTGTTGTACAGTCTGTATCTGTTAGGTGAGCTGACCACATGCACTATGTTGTTGTACAGTCTGTATCTGTTAGGTGAGCTGACCACACTCCACTATGTTGTTGTACAGTCTGTATCTGTTAGGTGAGCTGACCACACTCCACTATGTTGTTGTACAGTCTGTATCTGTTAGGTGAGCTGACCACACTCCACTATGTTGTTGTACAGTCTGTATCTTTGGTGGGCTGACCACACTCCACTATGTTGTTGTACAGTCTGTATCTTTGGTGGGCTGACCACACTCCACTATGTTGTTGTACAGTCTGTATCTTTGGTGGGCTGACCACACTCCACTATGTTGTTGTACAGTCTGTATCTGTTAGGTGAGCTGACCACATGCACTATGTTGTTGTACAGTCTGTATCTGTTAGGTGAGCTGACCACACTCCACTATGTTGTTGTACAGTCTGTATCTTTGGTGGGCTGACCACACTCCACTATGTTGTTGTACAGTCTGTATCTTTGGTGGGCTGACCACACTCCACTATGTTGTTGTACAGTCTGTATCTGTTAGGTGAGCTGACCACATGCACTATGTTGTTGTACAGTCTGTATCTGTTAGGTGAGCTGACCACACTCCACTATGTTGTTGTACAGTCTGTATCTGTTAGGTGAGCTGACCACACTCCACTATGTTGTTGTACAGTCTGTATCTTTGGTGGGCTGACCACACTCCACTATGTTGTTGTACAGTCTGTATCTTTGGTGGGCTGACCACACTCCACTATGTTGTTTACAGTCTGTATCTTTGGTGGGCTGACCACACTCCACTATGTTGTTGTACAGTCTGTATCTGTTAGGTGAGCTGACCACATGCACTATGTTGTTGTACAGTCTGTATCTGTTAGGTGAGCTGACCACACTCCACTATGTTGTTGTACAGTCTGTATCTGTTAGGTGAGCTGACCACACTCCACTATGTTGTTGTACAGTCTGTATCTTTGGTGGGCTGACCACACTCCACTATGTTGTTGTACAGTCTGTATCTTTGGTGGGCTGACCACACTCCACTATGTTGTTGTACAGTCTGTATCTTTGGTGGGCTGACCACACTCCACTATGTTGTTGTACAGTCTGTATCTGTTAGGTGAGCTGACCACATGCACTATGTTGTTGTACAGTCTGTATCTGTTAGGTGAGCTGACCACACTCCACTATGTTGTTGTACAGTCTGTATCTTTGGTGGACTGACCACACTCCACTATGTTGTTGTACAGTCTGTATCTTTGGTGGACTGACTTGCATTATTCACTTCATGCATTCGTTCTCATGTTCATTTCTTTTTTTTGTCACAATGGATTTTACCATGTGAAACTCGGGCTGCTCTCCGCGAAAGTGTCCTAACAGGAAGGTTGTGGGTTCGAACCCCATCAATTATTGTTAAAATCATTGTGGGATTTGTTGACGTCACCTGGCTCCTACTTAAGAGTTGGACGTGCTATGGGCTCAATGGGAAGACTGGGACCACACAGTCGAGTTTCATCCACTTCATGGATGCGTCATTGAGAATGTTGCTCAAATTTCACATTCACATCCATAGTCAAATATTCACATACATTTCTTTTATCACAGTGTATTTGCCATGTGAAACTCGGGCTGCTTTCCGTTTTGAGTGCGCGTCGCCGCTGTGCAGTGCCACTCAATTTTGAAAAAAATATTACCAAGCCTTCAGAAAAGCAAGAAGGCTAATTGGCCTTCAAGGGAAGGGACCTGGGAAATCAACCTACCTCTTCAATATTTTATACCACGGCAGCCGGGCAAAAGCCCTGCTCTTCACGATTTTCAACTGTCCTAGGATCTTAAGCGTGCACACGCCAGACAAGCACACGGGTCCGACACGTTTTTCGTCCCCTTCCGAAGGACCAGACGTTCAGTTTGATTCTTCCGGTCAAACCGAAGAGAAAAGTTGCGGTTCACAACGAGAAACGAACCCTAAACCACGAATTTAATTATTAGCATACAAAACGCTCAACCATTCTTCCACTCTTCTCCCCAAAATCGCAGGTGTCTGTATCTCTCGAGCGTGGTTGATGCCAAGAGATGTTATGATAGTAAACGCCAAGTACAGCCCTGTCACACGCTCTCAATCCTAGACGGAACTCCATCGCATCAGGAGTATCACCCCTTCGTCATCAGCCTCAAAACATTGAGAACAAAACAACAAAAACAACAACAACAAAACAACAACAAAACAAAACACCCCCCCCCTCAACCTGACGTAAGGAATGGGACAGGGAAAATAGAAAACAGGAAAAAGAAAACCACCAAGAAAATGTTAGGCACCCTTGAAACGAAAACTCACAGGTGGGTGGGTGTTTGAAGCAGCCTAATCCTTTAAAAGGGTACTTCAACCCCCATTTGTCATTCTGAAGGCAGCGAGCGTTGAAGGAAAGAGCTCCACACGACAACACTGCAATAGCCTGAACAGGACAGGAGGTACAGAACACTTTGTTCGCTAACACCTTCACAGGACTCTTTGATGAATGACCACCCGCTACGTCCATACATGTACACAGCAGGCAAAGTGGTTCTCTGTGATTCTAATCACCCAGCACTCAGGAGGCTGTCTACATATATACGTAGAGGCATAGTCATTCCCAGTGGTATTAAGTGGTCATTCCCAGTATTGGGTGAACGATTGGAGTTCATTTATTACTGATTGTACTCTTTCCTAGCCAGCGGCAGGAAGCGGAATTGCCGAAAATTGAGAAGAGTGACTTCCCGTGGGAGCAGTGAAAAAATGTTAAAAACGTGTAGAATTCAGAAACACACATACAGACACGCGCACGCGGCCGCGCACCACACACACGCGCGCGGCGTCGCGCTACACACACACACACACAAACACACACACACACACACACA
>JAPXFY010000020.1:65855422-65857922 GCA_030674185.1 Monoplex corrugatus
GGTGACATAATACGGAAAGTACGTTGGCTGACATGTCTGACGTGTGCTTCACCCCGAACAGGATTCCTATCTTGTTCCATGTTGACTTCAATCTTGTTTTTCAGTTCTCTTTCAGCAGAAAGTGATTATATATTTGCCCCTTCTTCGTGATTTGTTATTTCTTGTTTAAAGCCCAGCCAACTGCGTGGAACCATATCGCGGCTATAACCATTTCAACACACACACACACACACACACACACACACACACACACACACACACACACACACACACACACACACACACACACACACACACACACACACACACACACACACACACACACGCACACACAACAATACTTCAACAGGGGATAAATGGAAAAGGAAATTAAGTACACATATCAACGCATTCGCGCACATAATCTAAGGATAAGCCTCAAACGTTAACCATTCCGTCCAATTTATCACACAAGGGGATTAAAATACTGAATACAGATTTTTAGCACAACAATTAATATTAATCAAAGAACATAACTCTTGAGAGTCACGTCGGAATTATCTCCCATGTTTGTAGAACTTCTCAAATCTAACAACACAGTTTGAGCTACCCATTCAGCTAGCATAGAAGCAAGATGCAAAGCACAAAAACTGTAAGCTCAGAACACTCCTCAATTAAGCATATAAAAAGGGCCTAAATTACCTAAAATTGCTTCTGCAGATTACATTTACCTACAGCCCAAAATACACTTAATACATGTCGGCCCACCCAATTATCAATCGCAGAAGAAAGTATAGAAGGATTTATAGAACACATACAGGTGAATGGACCAGAAAATGATAGGAAGAAATGACAAAAAGCAAAGGAAAAAGGCAGAAATAAGGAGAGTGCAGAAAAGAGGAAATTTCTCGCATAGAACTTCCAGAAGGTGGGGATATTGTTTATACTGAAAGAGCCCCCGGTATCCCCACAGGGGAGATGTTTGCCCTGCCCTCTGTCTGTCTGTCTGTCTGTCTCTGCTCTCACAGGTCAGGTCTTTTGGCCCTGGCGGAAGGTTAGTAGGTTCGAATCCCCATCAGTCCCTTCAAAAATCATCGATGGATTTATTTTTGTTTCAACTGGCTCCTACCCAAAGTTGAGTGTGCTATAGTTGTATGAGTGTGCTATGAGTGTGCTATGAGTGTGCTAAGTGTGCTATGAGTGTGCTATGAGTGTGCTATGAGTGTGCTAATGAGTGTAGTGTGCTATGAGTGTGCTATGAGTGTGCTATGAGTGTGCTATGAGTGTGCTATGAGTGTGCTATGAGGTGCTATGAGTGTGCTATGAGTGTGCTATGAGTGTGCTATGAGTGTGCTATGAGGTGCTATGAGCGTGCTATGAGGTGTGCTATGAGTGCATAGCTATGAGTGTGCTATGAGTGTGCTATATGTATGTGTGCTATGAGTGTGCTATGAGCGTGCTATGAGTGTGCTATGAGTGTGCTATGAGTGTGCTATGAGTTGTGCTTGATGAGTGTGCTATGAGTGTGCTATGAGTGTGCTATGAGCGTGCTATGAGTGTGCTATGAGTGTGCTATGAGTGTGGGTATGAGTGTGCTATGAGTGTGCTATGAGGTGCTATGAGGTGCTATGAGTGCTATGAGGTGTGAGTGCTATGAGTGTGCTAGAGTGCTATGAGTGTGCTATGAGTGTGCTTATGATGTGCATGAGGTGCTATGAGTGTGCTATGAGTGTGCTATGAGTGTGCTATGAGTGTGCTATGAGTGTGCTATGAGTGTGCTATGAGTGTGCTATGAGCGTGCTATGAGTGCTGTGCTATGAGGTAGTGCTATGAGTGTGCTATGAGGTGCTATGAGTGTGCTATGAGTGTGAGCGTGCTATGAGTGCTATGAGTGTCTATGAGCGTGCTATGAGGTGCTATGAGGTGCTATGAGGTGCTATGAGCGTGCTATGAGCGTGCTATGAGCGTGTATGAGGGAGTGACTGCTATGAGCGTGCAGGGGTATGAGTGTGGCTTATGAGTGTGCTATGAGCGTGCTATGAGGTGCTATGAGTGTCTATGAGTGTGCTATGAGTGTGCTATGAGTGTGCTATGAGTGTGCTATGAGTGTGCTATGAGGTGCTATGAGTGTGCTATGAGTGTGCTATGAGTGTGCTATGAGCGTGCTATGAGTGTGCTATGAGCGTGCTATGAGTGTGCTATGAGCGTGTATGAGTGCTATGAGCGTGCTATGAGTGTGCTATGAGTATGCTATGAGTGCTATGAGCGTGCTATGAGTGTGCTATGAGTGTGCTATGAGCGTGCTATGAGTGTGCTATGAGCGTGCTATGAGTGTCCTATGAGTGTGCTATGAGCATGTTATGAGCATGCTATAAGCGTGCAATGAGCGTGCAATGAGCGTGCTGTGAGTGTGCTATGAGCGTGCTACGAGCGTGCTAGAGTGTGCAATGAGCGTGCAATGGGCGTGCTATGACCGTGCTATGAGCTCATTGGAAAGACTGGCACCACGCAGTCAAGACTC
>JAPXFY010000020.1:65867922-65870422 GCA_030674185.1 Monoplex corrugatus
ACGGACAAACATGATACTAGAACACACAAACACAATCACACTTAAGGTACTAGAACACACACACATACACACTGAGAAAGAAAGAGAGAGAGAGAAAGAGAGAGAGAGAGAAAGAGAGAGAGGGAGAGAGATAGAGAGAGAGAGAGAGAGACAGAGAGACAGAGACACAGAGAGAAAGAAACAGAGACAGAGAGACAGAGAAAAAGAAAGAGAGGGAGAGAGAGAGAGAGGGAGAGGAGAGAGAGGTAGAGAGGCAGAGAAAGACAGAGAGAGAGAGAGAGAGGTGGGGGAGAGATAGAGAGGGAAGAGAGAGAGAGAGAGAGAGAGAGTGGGGGAGAGATAGAGAGGGAGAGAGAGAGAGAGAGAGGAAACTTAAAACACTCCACTCCCTCTCAGACACACATACACACATAAACACACACACACACACACACACACACACACACACACACACACACACACACACACACACACACACACACACACGCACGCACACACACACACATTAAATATATATATATATATATACATATACGAGTACATACACACACACACGTACGCGCACACACACACACACACACCACACACACACACACACACACACACACACACACACACACACACAACACACACACACAAACACTTTCCCTCCAAGAAAAATATTGCCAACATAATTTAATAATAAAACATCTTGAGCCAACGCAAAACCCTGGTCGCCAACAGGTTCTGAGAGCAAATCAGGTTATGGAAAATCATGAATTTTTTTCACCTGATTAACGAAATTAGTCCACTCTACTTTACGACTCAGAAACCTGGATGGTGACAGAAAGTGACCCTATCAAGGTATCACACACACAAACACACACACGCACGCACACATACACACACACGCACGCACACATATCAACACATATACACATACACACATACACACATATACACACATATACACATATAAAGACACACACACATACACCTATACATACACATACACACACACGCACTCATACACACATATACACACACACACACACACACACAAAACCAAACAAGCACACACAAATACACACATACATACACATACACACACCACACACATACACACTCACAAACAAACAAGCAAACACACACTCACACACACTCTTATGCACACACACAGAACACACACACACACACACACAGATCACACACACACCCCATTCACACATACACGCTCACACACATACACGCAAATACACACATCACACATACACACACACACACACACACACACACAACACACACACAGACACACACCACAACACACACACACACACACACACACAGACACACACAAACACACACACACAGACACACACACACACCACACACACACACAAACACACACGCACAGACACACACACACACACACACACAAACACACACACAGACACAACACCACACACACACACACACACACACACACACACACACACACACACACACACACAAAATCTCCGAAGAATCATGTGAATCCTGTGGCCCAACCACGATTTGCTCAATGCAGTTAAGAAAGTATGGACATCATCATCCTGGAGTTTGGAGTTTGGAGTTTGGAGTTCGATCAAGAGTGATTCATCGCACTCGGACAATTCCGTATGCGCTCTACCCAAATCTGCCAGCAGTTATCTAGTAGATTCTTTGCGCCTGCGCAAAACCCTATGCACTGGCAATGTCTTGAAAGACGATGGAGATGGACCGGACACATCATCTTATGACAGTAGGATAACATCACCTGGAATGCCCTTCACTGGACATCAGAAGGAAGTCGTTGGAGAGGAAGACCCCCCCCAAAAACACCTGCCGACTAACAGAAAGATTATAGTCGATCTCTACCATGAAACATTGGTTTATAATTGTGCCAATCTACGTTACAATTGGACAAGCATAAGTGTAACTTTGCATTAGAAAGTTTAGTTTTGAATCTCATGTCTAATGGCTTTCGAAAAAAAAAACGGGTAAGTTCTGATAACTTCGTCCATTTTGTATTTAATTTAAATGATATGATTTTACAAATAAAATAATGAAAAACTGTCATCTATGTTGAAATATATATGAATCTGCAAAGTCCACAAGAAACACCACGAGGGTGCGGATGAGACCCGGAGCACCAATACCTCACCACTCTCGGGAAAGTCACCTCCCAAGCTCCCGACGCCACTCGATAGTCATTTCATCAAGCAAAGGAGGGTTGTCCATGCGTTGCATGACCCATTCGGACCCAGTCATCAGTGACCTTGTTTACAAACCGAATGACAAGGTGGGGAGTTGACAAACCCCGGGACATAGCCACACAACGCGCACCAACCAGGTCCAGCCCAACCTCCGGACCAAGAGAGAATGGAAGACCCCTCTCTCGCCCCTCTCTGGTCTTCATCTCTCTTTCGGGCAGCCCGCCCTGCCACCAGCTCGTATAGCTGCCATCTTCTTTCCCCTTACTATATAGTCACGACACTTAGCA
>JAPXFY010000020.1:65875422-65877922 GCA_030674185.1 Monoplex corrugatus
CATACATACACACACACACACACACACAAACACACACACACACACACACACAACCATACACACACACACACACAAACACACACACACACACACACACACACACACACACACACACACACACATATATATATATATGCATGCATTCAGGTCTTCACAGGTTATCACAGATATCAAAACAATAGTCTTGGCGGATCGAACCCAGACCTTCCGAACTGAAAGTACAACGCTTACCCACTGGGCCGCCATGTCTGTCAATGACAGAAGCCTACATACGTGAGCTAAGTTCTACTGAAAGGACCAGTCGCCGTGGTGTTAGTGGTTAACGCAACGGACTACCGACTGGAAGGTTGTGGGTTCGAATCCCCATCAGTACTTTAAAAATAGTTGTGGGATTTTTCGGCTCTAACCAGCTCCTACCCAGAGTTGGGCGTGCTATGGGCTCATTGGAAGGATTGGAACCATCCACGTCACGTCATTGAGGGTGTTGCTCAACCCTTCTGACCAGCACCGCAGGTGTCTGTATCTCTCGGGCCTGGTTGGCGCCAGGATATATTATGATAGTGAAGCGTAGAGTACAGCCCTGTGATACAGTCTCAATCCTAGATGGAACTCTGTAGCATCATGATTATCATCCTCATCGACATCATCATCATCATCGCATTCAGAAAAAAGAACTGTGTCAGCTTCTGTGGCCATTAAGGTGGCGCAGAAAATGGGACGAAAAAAAAAGAAAAAAAGGTGAGCACAAAAGTAACCCCCCCCCCCCGAGTGCGATCATCATCATCATCATCATCATCATCATCATCATCATCATCATCATCATCATCATAATCATCATCAAGTGCCTCACTTGCCACATGGCGTTGGCGATCATGGCCTTCCATCTGTTTCTTTCCTTTGTTGCCTCATGCACCTCTTCCATCCTCTTTGTCTTCAGCCACTCTGCAAGTCCGTCCAATCTCTTCTCACTGGGTCAACCTGGTGCTCTCTTTCCCTCCAGTTTTCCTGTTGTGACCAGGTGCTCCAATTCCCCTTTTCTCATAAAATGGCCTATTAAATGTTGCCTGTCTTTTCCCAATCTTCCTTATGAATGATCTTCTTGTGTCTGCCTCCATCAAGACTGTCTCGTTTGTTTTCTTTGCTGTCCATGGAACTCTTAACATTCTTCTTAGAAACTACATCTCGGCTGCCTCAATCTTGTTCTGGCTTTGCTTGCTGACTGTCCACACCTCACAACCGTATAATATTATCGGTTCTGTATTACATTCAAGAACTCTCTTCCTGAGTGCGATGATCCTTAGAAAAAAAAAAGTTCTCCTGAAAAGCTTTGGGTGTTACTTCTACAGCACAAATGGGAACTGAGTACCACCACTCATATAGACACCTACTGGCAGACAGATTTTCGTCATACATAGTTATTGGCTGGCTTGGGGGACTGATCAAAATCTTGTTTGCTCGCTTATGTATATATATGCATGTACATGTATGCGAGCATGGGTGGGCGTGTGGTGTGTGTGTGTGTGTGTGTGTGTGTGTGTGTGTGTGTGTGTGTGTGTGTGTGTGTGTGTGTTGTGTGTATGTTGTGTGTTGTGTGTGTAGGCGCGTGTTTATGCATGTGTGGGTGCGCAAGCACACCAAAGGAGAAGAGTGGCAGAATGGTTCAGACGTTCGCCTGCCAATAACTAAACTCGAGGTTCCAGGGTTCGTTTCCCGTCGAGGCCTCGACTTTTCTTCTCAGTTTGACTGAAAATTCGAACTGAACGTCTAGTCCTTCGGAAGGGAAGGAAAAAGAAGTCGGATCTGTGTGACTTTTTGGCTCACGCACGCTAAAGATCCCACGGAAGTTGAAAATCGTGAAGATCAGGGCTTTCGCCCGGTTGTCCTAGTATACAACACTGGACAGATAGGTTGATTTCCCAGGTCCCTCTCCTTGAAGGCCAATTAGACTTGCTTCCTTTCTGAAGTCTTGGTAAAAATATTGGGTGGCACTGCGCCGCGGCGACGCGCTCTCAAAGAGGACAACAGCCCGAGTTTCACATGGTGTAACCACTGTGACCAAAGAAATGAATATGAATATGAATATGGATATGAATATGATATGAATATGGATATGAACATGAATATGAATATGAACATGAACTGAATATATATGAATATGAACATGAATATGAATATGAACATGAATATGAACACGAATATGATATGAACATGAACATGAACACGAATATGATATGAACATGAACATGAACATGAATATGAACATGAATACGATATGAACATGAACATGAATATGAACATGGACATGAGTATGAACATGAATATGGATATAAATATGAATATGTCCGTGCACTTCTAAACAAACAGAACACAAACATACTGAAAGCAGGTTAGACCGAGGCCGAAATTAAAACAACTTGTATCAAGCCATTCAGACAATGTCCCATTTTTTATACCAATTTTCAACTGCGGTAGGATCTTCAGCGTGCACAGGCCAGAAGGC
>JAPXFY010000020.1:65890422-65892922 GCA_030674185.1 Monoplex corrugatus
GCGTCTGGCAAATTGTTGTTTGATATTAGTGGTTAGCTTTGTTAGGAGTTCCACTGGTGACCTGCCTTTTCTAAACCCTGCCTGATTCACTGGTAATATGTTGTTCTTTTCACAGTAGTACATCAATCTCTTTAAAATTATTTTCTCCATAAGTTTACATACGTGTGATGTTAATGCAATTGGCCTATAGTTTTTCAAGTCAATATTGCATTTACCTGCTTTTAGTACAGGAACCACTATTGATTGTTTCCAATAGTCGGGCAGTTTGCCGCTATTCCAGCATTTTTTAAACATATTATGTAGCAAGATTAAAAAATTTTCTGGTAAATTTTTCAACATCTCATTGGAAATTGCATCAAATCCTACTGATGTCTTTTTATTTGGAATTGATTTAATGGCATCTTTTAATTCTTGGAGCGTGATTGGTGCATTTACGTAGTGCGTATTATCTGGGACATGATCCTTGTATGCGTCGGTCTTTTCTTCCTGTACCCTATAATTTCTACTAGAGTCAGGAAGTCCTTCTACTCGACAGACCTCAGCAAACATGTCTGCAAAAGCTTCTGCTTTCTCCTGTGAGCTAGGTAAAGGGTTGTTTTCTAGCTTTACTGGAATTGATGGCAACATGATCCCATTTTTCATTGTTTTCAGTTTTTCCCAAATCTTTTGCATATCTTTATGGTCACTTACTTCACATGTACAAAAAGATGTCCAATATTGTTCTTTAGCTTGTTCTATGACTCTGTTACAGTTTATGTTCGCACTTTTCATTGCCGTATGATTTTCAGGTGACCTATTAGCTATATATTGTTTGTATTTTTCTTTCTTTTCGTTGACTGCCTTTTCACAATCTTTATTCCACCAGACTTTTCCATGATGTTTTCCTGTTTTTGACGCTTTAAGTTCTGGGATTGAAATTTTTGCAGCCTTAAGAGTGACTTACAGAAATCTGCGTACATATCGTTTAAGGTCGTTGTTTCAGATAGATCTGTTCTTGTATTTCGTAGGAAAGCTTTAAAACTGGCCCAATCTGCGTATTTATAGTTAAACTTGGGTAAACTATCTTGTGGTATTGCATCAAACTCAGTGATGAGGTTAAGGGTAAGAAGTATGGGGATGTGATCTGATCCCAACAAGTCATCCTCTGTTTGCCATGTGGCATTTGGTGTTAGCGATGGTGAGATTAAGGTAAGGTCTATAGCTGTGGGTCTGTGGGTTGGTATATCAGGGACACGGGTAACGTGTCCGTTGTTTAGTAAGTATAAATTGGAATCTATAATATTTTCAATCAACCTGTTGCTAGTTATGTTTTTACAATCCTTGTCCCAAAATGGGGCATGTGCATTAAAATCACCACCAACTATCCACTTGTCACGTTGGTCATGAAAATGTTTCAACCACTCAGTATTCACAGAATCGGGACCTCTTGGTAGATAGACAGAGGCCAAATTCAAAACTAATGATGATGAACATTTTATAATGATTGCACATGAAGAAATAGATGAGGACGATTTTGGTACTGGCGATGACCTTTCGCAGTAGTTCAGTCCTTCACGAACATATATAGCTGTTTGTATTCGGCCACCGTCATTGATAGAGTCATATACTGGTGGATAATAAAACCCAGATATTTTAGGTATATTGGTTTTGGTGGTATTCAGCGATTGTAGAAGCAAGACTTGGATGTTTCTAGAAGATAGGTAGTTACTCAAATAGGAAATGTTTCTAACAATGGAACGTGTGTTCCACTGAACAATGTTGATGTCACTGACTACACACTTTTTCATGATGAACGGTTGAATAAGCTTGGAGTAGTATCCCACATTTAGATGATTAGATAATCAATTAATCTAACGTTCAAGTAAAATTTATCATAAGTAAGCAAATAAGTAGGCTATATAAGGAATTAAAACAATATAGTTGAGTACTGAACAGAGAGGAACTGAATCTGGGCTGAATCTAAAATGACCAGGGAGGGAAGAAAAACTGAGGGTGAAAGCCAGGTCTTGATTGATGGTGTTGATGGGTTGATCTCCTCCTCGGTTTTTCCCAGAAAAGCTGATGGATATGCCTCCCTATATTTCTGGCCAGAACGCTCGCCCCTCTGGTGGTCGGATGTACGTCGTCCTGGCTGACTTGAGTGTAGTGACTTGTTTGCAGGTTATCGTGGCTGATGTAGTTGACATTTGCTGCGTTGAGGAGTCTCTCTTTGGTTAGGACATTAAGCAGCTCCCTTTTCACGTTTAGGTGCTTGTTTCTTACAGGAGCAACCTGACTTAACACTATCTTGGCTTTTGGAAACTGGGTGTTAACAGATTTTACACAGTCGTCTAGATTTGTACTACATACTTTTGGCTCCTTCGTTTTCAGATCTGCTATCCCCACGTGTAAAACAACGCAGTCAGGTTCAGGTGTCAGCTCTTCTTTAGATTTTTCAATAGCTCTCTTACACTCGTCGATGGTATGTATCTTCCTCGTGGCCACCTGGAAACCGTAGGAC
>JAPXFY010000020.1:65902922-65905422 GCA_030674185.1 Monoplex corrugatus
TATTACTTACTTCCTTATGAAACAAGACTGTTTTTATGTCCCTATTTTATTATCTATTCATTCATTTGATTACTTACTTATTTTATTATCCATGTCTGTCTGTCTGTCTGTATGTATGTATTGTATTGTATGTATATATGCATGTATGTATGTATGAATGTGTGCATGTATTTACGTATGTATGTATGTATGTATGTATGTATGTATGTATGTATGTATGTATGTATGTATGCATTTACGTATGTATGTATGTATGCATGTATGTATGTATGAATGTGTGCATGCATTTACGTATGTATGTATGTATTTATGTATGTATGTATGTATGTATGTATGTATGTATGTATGTGTGTATACATGTATGTATGTATGTATGCATGTATGTATGTATGTACGTATGTATGTACGTATGTATGTATGTATGTATGTATGTATGTATATATGTATGTGTGTATGTATGTAGTATGTATGTATGTATGTATATATGTACGTATGTATGAACATACATATGTACCTATGTATGTATGTATGTATGTATGTATGTATGTATGTATGTATGAGTGTATACATGTATTATGTACGTACGTACGTACGTATGTATGTATGTACGTATGTACATACGTACATACGTACGTGTGTATGTATGCATGTATGTATGTATGCACGTATGTATGTACGTAAGTATGCATGTATTTCTTTACTTATCTATTTATTCAGCTATTTATTCATTATTTTGTTTGTTTGTTTTTTTCAAGGCAGAAGGCGACAGTCCATTTAACGAACGACAAGGATGCGCTGAAAGACACGCAGTGAATATTGTTATCTGTTCCCTGACCCCTATTCTCCCACCTATTGTCGAAAGTCTGACCCTGTCCCCCCCCCCCTTCCCTCTGCACACCCTCTCCCCCTCCCCCTCCTCTTTTATCCCCCAAATCCCCTGCAACTACATCCCCCTTCCATCCCTCTCCCATCACCCCCTCCCCCATCTCCGTTACACACGCTCCTTCTCCCCTCTCCCTCTTCTCCCCCCTTATATTGTCATTGCCGTTCCCATTTCCACGTTGTTGTCGATGATTGCTTTTAGGGGGTTTACGTTTGGAAATCATGGGAATTATAACGTTGGGGCTGGCGTTGTTACGTTATACTCACGCAAGGTCAATTCGTGCTCTCTCTTTCTCTGTCGGTCTGTGTGTGTGTCTGTGTGTGTCTCTGTCATTGTCTGTGTGTCTGTGTGTCTCTGTCATTGTCTGTGTGTCTGTGTGTCTCTGTTTCTCTCTCTCTGTTTCCCTCGGTCCCTCTCTCTCTGTCTGTCTCTCTCTGTCTCTCTGTCTATCTGTCTCTTTCTCTTTATCTCTCTCTCTCTCTCTCTCCTTGTTTCTCTGTGTGTCTGTGTGTTTTAGACAATTCATGATCTGTGTGTGTGTGCACGCGCGCGCGTGTGTGTATGTGTGTATACGTGTGTGTGTGTGTATGAGTGTATGTGTGTCTTTGTGTGTATGTGCGTGAGTGTGTATTTATGGGTGTGTATATGTCTGTCTCACTCTCACTCTGTCTCTGTCTCTGTCACTGTCGCTGTCTCTGACTGTGTGTGTGTGTGTGTGTGTGTGTGCGCGTGCGTGTGTGTGTGTGTGTGTGTGTGTGCGTGCGTGTGTGTGTGTGTGTGTGTGCGCGCGTGTGTGTGTGTGTACGTGTGTGTGTGTGTATGCGTGTGTGTGTGTGTCTGTGTGTGTGTGTGTGTGTGTGTGTGTGTGTGTGTGTGTTTATGGGTGTGTATATGTCTGGTCTGTCTCACTATCAGTCTGTCTCTGTCTCTGTCTCCGTCTCTGTCTCTGTCTCTCTCTCTTTCTGTGTGTGTGTGTGCATGAAGTCATTTACCTGGTGGGTCTGAGCCTCAATTGTCAAAATGAGATTGTTTTTCCCCTGCCTCGTTAACTAAGCTGCACGAATGGCTGCTGTCTGGGTCATTTCGTCCCACAATGATGATGACAATGATGACGACGACGACGACGATAATGTTGATGACGACGATGATGATGACGACGACGATGATGACGACGACGATGATAATGATAATGATGATAGTGTTCATGATTATGGTGACGATGATGTTCATGATAACGATGATGATAATGTTCATGATGATGATTATAATAGTGGTGGTAATGTTCATGACGATGATGATGATAATGATACAGTTTATGATGATGATGATACACATGATGCTTTGAAGTACCATCTAGGATTGAGGAACTGCATACTTTATAGTCACTATCACAACACATCCTGGCATCAACCAGGCCTGAGAGGCACACACACCTGCGGTGCTGGTCAGAAGATTGGAGCAATACCGTCAATGACGTATCGGTTAAATGAATATGACCCAGTTATGGGGTTCGAGACCAAAGGAAGAAGGGAAAGACCATGAACAGATTACCCGGGAAATATCAAGGGGTGGACAGGTCGTAACAGCTCAGAGATTTTTCAGCCTGGTTGAGGAAAG
>JAPXFY010000020.1:65910422-65912922 GCA_030674185.1 Monoplex corrugatus
TGAATAGATAAATAAATGAATAAATGAATAAATAAATAAATAAATAATAAATAATTAATAGATAAATAAATAAATGAATGAATGAATAAATAAATAAATAAATAAATAAATAAATAAATAAATAAATAAATAGGCAGATAAAAAGTTAAAAAAAAAGAGAAATAACAAATAATAGTAAACACACACATACACACACACGCACACGCATACACACCACACACACACACACACACATACACACATACATACACACTCACACATACACACACACATACACACACACGCACATAAATAATAATAATATATTTTATTTATATAGCGCAAAATCTTGATAAAATCAAATCTAAGCGCTGAGCGTATACATGCATACATACCTACATACATATGAGCGTATACATGCATACATACATGCATATATACTTACATACATAAATCTAAGCTGAGCGTATACATGCATACATACATACATACATAAATCTAAGCGTATACATACATACATACATACATACATACATACATACGTACGCACATGCATACATAATAATTACAATATTTATATAGCGCAAAATCTCGACAAAATCAAATCCAAGCGCCGAAAAGACACACACGCACACACGCACGCACGCACACACACGCACGCACACACACACACACCACACACACACACACACACACACACACACACACACACACACACACACACACACGCATGGCCACAAATGGGGAGAAAGAATAAAAACAATAAAAGCAAGAATAAAACCAATGGAAAACCACAGAGAGCACATCATATACAATTATATATTAAAACAAAGTGATTCCCATCCGAGCGGAGACAGGCTGCAGAGGGGATTGAGTGAGGTTAGGATTTTATGCAGAGGAGAAAAGGTGAGTTTTGAGAGCGGACTTGAAGGAGGCAAAAGTAGGTTGCTGACGGACTGAGAGAGGAAGTTTGTTCCAGGAGAGTGGACCAGAAACATACACACACACACACACACACACACACACACACACACACACACACACACACACACACACACACACACACACACACACACACACACACACACACACACACACACACACACACACACACACACACACATTCAAACACACACAGTCATACCCACATACAATGATGGCTGTGACATTTTACCATTGGGCTGGCTTTGGGTCAGAGTTGGTTTCATGTGAGGCGCGCTGGTCGTATTTTTTTTTGATACAGAGCCGTAGACTGAAGATCTGATATCTCGTGTTCAATCCCCAGCCAGCAACATGAAAACCTGTTCGCTTCCCATCTTAACCCTTTGACTCTCGCATCCTGTCCACCAGCATCCTGCATTGTCAACCAGGCTAGCGAAGCAAAAACGTAACCTTTTGATTCCCTCACCCTATCCACCAGCTTCCTGCAGGAAGCTGGTGGATAGGGTGAGAGAATCAAAAGGTTAAGCTTTTGCTGTTGGTGGATAGGGTGCAGGAGTCAAAGGGTTAAATGTTTCCGTCATTGTGGTGGTGTCAGCTTAGTGTTTCATAGGTCCCTGTCTCCCAGCCTTCACATTTCAAGATCTTGTCAAAGCGTAGGGTTTTGCGCTGGCTCAGGGAGTCTGCCTGATAACTGCTGGCACATTTAGATGGAGCGCATATGGAATTGCCTGGATGCAATGAATTCCTTCAAGAACAAACTCCAAACTCCTCATGTGATGCTTATTTAACTCTTTGACTCCCGCACCCTGTCCACCAGCATCCTTCACTGTTAACCATGCTGACAAAGCAAAAAAACGTAACTCCTTGACTCCCTGACCCTATCCACCAGCTTCCTACAGGAAGTCTGAGGATGAGGGAGTTAATCTGGGGGAAAGGGTAAGAGTCAAAGGGTTAAGTTTTTGAATGAGATAGAAGGTAAGGGAGTCAAAGGGTTAAGTTTTTGAAGTTGTGGATAGGTAAGGGAATCAAGGGCTAAACAAAAACCTGGCATTTTCTGTGGAAGGGAGAACCTGATACATTTGACGATTATGCTTAGCAATGTCCATCCTGGCCTCGCCCACAACCACCAACCCCAACAAAACACCCCACCCCCAAGTCCACCACCACCCACCCCCACAACCACCCCACCCCGAGTCCCCACAACCCCCACCCCCACCCCAAGTCACCACCCCATCCACCCCCACCCTCACAACCACCCCCCAACACCCCCACCCCACAACCGCCCCCACCCCCACAACCACCACCCCAATCCACCCCCACCCCCACCCCACCCCAATTCCACCACCTCCACCCCCCCCCCTTCTTGTATTCTTGTTCATCTCCACGTTCTCAGAACCCCTCTGAAACCCCACGTCCAATTCACCTCTCCCTCCACCCCATGTCATTGTCATCTCATTTTCTACTTCCACGTTCCTTAAGAGTTTGTTTTGAAAAAAAAAGTTCTTTTTCGGAGTGCCATGTGCTTTTCTATATGTCATTTCAGGAAAGTTGTCTGCATGTGTTGTCGTGTCTTGTTGTT
>JAPXFY010000020.1:65932922-65942922 GCA_030674185.1 Monoplex corrugatus
TGGGTGTTGACGTAAAAACCAAACCAAACCAAACCAAACCAAACCAAACCAGGCTTACCAGGATGGTAGGTCAATAGTGAAGATTTTTTGTTCTGATCTTCCAGGTCAGTATGTCTGCAGACCTGCCATTGTCTAAACATCTTTCGTATGTGTGCACATATAGAATATCACGTATGCACGTTAAACATTCTGTAGGTCATGCCAGTAGCTGGCTTATAGAGACACTAAAACACAAGAACACTCAGCATACACGAAGACAGACTGTACAACAACATAGTGGAGTGTGGTTGGTCAGCTCGCCTAACAGCTTGAATTGGAATGGAATCTTTATTTAATGTCTGTTCACAATAGTGATTTTAGACACACATACACACACTTACACACACACACACACACACACACACACACACACACACACACACACACACACACACACACACACACACACACACACATACACACACTTACACACACACACACACACACACACACACACACACACACACACACACACACACACACACAACACACACACACACACACACACACACACATACACACACACACACACACACACACACATACACACACACACACACACACATACATACATAGGGAGAAAAAAAAAGGGTGGGGGACGGGGATGGGAAGGGGTAGTGATCTTATATCACTAACAGCTTGAGTTCTCTGTGGTCGGCTACAAAGTGTCTGTTTCTCTGTAATGCACAGAGTTTCCAAATGAGTTTGGACAACAGCTCTAATTTCAGTCCAGTTTCACTTCATCCTAGCCCCAGCTGGACTTTTCAGCCTTTCATTTTATAGAAAAGACAAGCAACATTTAAGGGCTATTTTATGAGGAGAGGGGGAATTAGAGCACTTGGTCACAACAGGAAAGCTGGAAGGAAAGCAGAACGCCATGTTAGACCTAGGGAGAAAATATCGGACGGACTTGCAAGGTGGCTAAGGACAGAGGGGTGGAAGATGTACTTGCGGCGACAAGGGATAGATGCATATGGAGGGCCATGATCGCCAATGCCATGCGGCAGGACACATGATGATGATGATGATGATGACGATGTTGATCTTATAGAAGCAGCAGTTTTGTCTCTGCGGGCTGGTCAGTTCTGTCGATACAGCCATGGACTCAAGATCTGAGCCATTTAGTCCTCTTCTCTCACTGGACGAAGCAGCAGGGAAGTTTCAGTCTTTTTCTCCTAATTTTTGTATTTGGTGTTTGTTTGTGATCTTACATTCACGCTTGTCAAAGGCCAGTTCCCGGGCCGAAAATTAACGCCTGTCGTGTCTGGTTATACTAAATATGCGTTCTGATTCTATTTTCGTGTTTTTTCTGGTTTCTGGAATCTCATGTCCAATCCCAGCCTGCAACACTTAAACCTGACCTGTTCGCTGCCCATCTCAGTGTTTCCATCATTCTGGTGGTGTCAGCGTAGTGTTTTATAGCTCCCACTCTCCCCTTTCCCTAAGACCTTGCCTACGGTTTTACGTAGGCTTAAGGAGTCTGCCAGATAACTGCTGGCAGATTTGGGTGGAGCACATGTGGAATTATCTAAGTATGATGAATTCTTGTTGATCGAACTCCAAACTCCTTTTGTCCCCGATTTCGACAGATGTCCGTTTCCTGTGTCACTGTTTTGACGATGTCTGTCTTCGACTTTCTTCTTTTCGCGTTAAATAAAAGATGATTTATTCCACACCTTGCCGTCAGTCATTGCTGTGAAATTAGCTAAGGGGGAAAAACTGCCAATGTCAATTTGTTTAGACACGCGCACGTGCACGCAAGAATACCCGAAGTGTTCGTTTCTCTGTCTCTGTCTCTCTCTCTCTGTCTCTGTCTGTCTGTCCGTCTCTAGCTCTCTCTCTCTCCCCATCTCTCTTTCTCTGTCTCTGTCTGTCCGTCTGTCTATATCTCTGTCTCTGTCTGCCTGTCTGTCTGTTGGCGTCTCTCTCTCTGTCCCCATCTCTCTATCTCTGTCTCTGTCTGCCTGTCTGTCTGTTTGCCTCTCTCTCTCTCGCTTTATGCACATATTTTGTGTGTAGAGTGCCAACGGGACCTAATGCTATTATCCTTAAATAATAAAGCATTCCGAAGTCTGAAGTCTCTCATGCACACTTATAGGTTGCAGAGAAAGATAATTTGAGAGAGAGAGAGAGAGAGAGAGAGAGAGAGAGAGAGAGAGAGAAATAAGAGAGAGAAGAGAGAGAAAGAAAAAGTATGAGAGAGACAGAGAGAGAGACAGAGAGAGACAGAGAGAGAGACAGAGAGAGAGAGACAGATAGAGAGAGACAGAGAGAGACACAGAGAGACAGAGAGAGACACAGAGAGAGACAGAGACAGAGAGACAAAAGAGACAGACAGACAGAGCAACACACACACACAAAAACAGACACACAGGAAGCGAGACTTTCACAGACGAACCAAAACGGTGACTCCTGACGACAGAAAGTGTCAAACCATTTCCCCATTTCCCCCTCGTACATAACTCTCATCTCCTGCGTCAGCCGCTACATGGATGCTGCTTGTTGGTGCTCAAGTTTTTCAGGAGGAGCCAGGGAGAACATGACGACATGCGAGGCACCCGTTATCTTTTGCAATCTTCCCTTTTAACTCTTTTGACTCCAGCCCCCTTGTCCACCAGCATCCTGCATTGTCGACCATGCTAGCAAAGCAAAAACTTAACCCTTTGACTCCCTCACCCTAATCCACCAGCTTCCTGTAGGAAGCTGGTGGATTAGGGTGAGGGAGTCAAAAGGGTTAAGTTTATGCAGTTGGTGTATAGGGTGCGGGAGTCAAAGGGTTAAGTTGTTGGAGGTGGTGGATAGAGTGAGGGAATCAAAGGGTTAAGTTTTTGCAGTTTTGTGGATAGGGTCCGGGAGTCAAAGGGTTAAGCTTTTGCAATTGGTGGATAGGGTGCTGGAGTCAAAGGGTTAAGTTTTTGCAATTGGTGGATAGGGTGCTGGAGTCAAAGAGTTAAGTTTTTGCAGTTGGTGGATAGGGTGCTGGAGTCAAAGGGTTAAGTTCTTGGAGGTGGTGGATAGAGTGAGGGAGTCAAAGGGTTAAGTTTTTGGAGTTGGTGGAGAGGGTGCGGGAGTTAAAAAAAGAGGGAGTGGGATAGGGAAGGTTGGGGGGGGGAGAGGTGGTAGTGATTGATATAAACCAACCTGTGGGCATTGGTGTGTCCACGTGTTTCTGAAGTAAAGGCAGAATCATGCTAGATCTAGCAGACGGTTCTTGGACACATGGAACAATTTTCACTAAATATAGTTGGATATGGTAGCCTATGATAGTAAGTGTCTATCCACTAGCATCCGTGTATTGCCAGCCATGCTAGCAAAGCAAAAACTTAACCCTTTGATTCCCTCACCCTAATCCATCAGCTTCCTGCAGGAAGCTGATGGATTAGGGAGAGGGAATCAAAGGGTTAAAGTTTTGCTGTTTGGTGTACAGGGTGCGGGAGTCAAAGAGTTAAATAAGAGTTTCTGATTCTATTTTCGCGTTTTTCTGGTTTCTGTTTGTTTGAATGTGTGTGTGTGTGTGTGTGGGGGGGGGGGGGGGTCGGGTGGGGGGTGGCACTTAGTGTGGATTAGCATGGAGCAGGTGATGTCACATACAAATTACGTGTCACAGAACAACGTGACTTGTGACAGCGTGGTGAGCGGCGTGACTGATTGGCACTACAGGCTTCAGACGTTAGAAAAACGAAACGCTGATTTTTGTTAAGAAATCGTGACTGGCTTTTTTTTCCCCCCGATAATCCAAGCTCTATTTCAAGTCAAAAGGCAACGAGCAGATGGCTGATTGATGCTAACGAGCCTCACCATTATAATGCAGTCAATGCCATCGCGTACAGCGTTTTCACCACCACTAAAATAGCCAACAACAATGGTGGCGAGACGGTCACGTGCTGGTGTGACGTCAAGCCTGAACGCTCCAAGGACGGATATTTTGGTTTAGAGGTTTGAAAATGGTCATATCTGAGATCATATTCAGTGTCTTTCTTTTCTTTTCAATTTTTCAAACCAAAAATATAATGAAATCTAAAACAAATATGACCATTTTAACATCGTAGGATTTATATTTATAGGATGACAAGCATTCTTACCAACAAATGCCTATCAGTTAACATCAGAAAGACAGTCCTTGAATGCTATATAGAACCAATACTGTTGTACGGATGCGAGGCGTGGACAGTCAGCAAGCAAAGCCAGAGCAGGATCGAGGCAGCCGAGATGTGGTTTCTCAGAAGAATGTTGAGAGTTCCATGGACAGCAAAGAAAACAAACGAGACAGTCTTGATGGAGGCAGACACAAGTAGATCACTCATAAGGAAGATTAGGAAAAGACAGGCAACATTTATAGGCCATTTTATGAGGAAGGGGGATTTGGAGCACCTGGTCACAACGGGAAAGCTGGAGGGAAAGAGATCACCAGGTAGACCCAGGGAGAGAATGCTGGACGGACTTGCAGAGTGGCTGGGGATGAGGAGGGTGGGGGAGATGCTAGGGGCAACGAGAGATAGAGATGGATGGAAGTCCATGGTCGCCAACGCCATGCGGCAGGGCACCTGATGATGATGATGATGGCCAATTCACCTGTACCATTTTGATACTTTCTCTTTGGATTGATAACTGGGCACATATATTCAGTCCATTTTTGACTCTAAGGACACGTGATTGTCTGAAGCATTTTTAGATGACTTATGCCAATTTTCGTGTATGTTTTACTGTACTTAGTTACGTTTTATATTTGTAATCAGATTTGTTTATGTAGATTCTCTGATGATAAATTGGACAGAGTGGTCAACACCAGAGGGTTGTCCTTAGATTAAATGCACAGATGCATGAATATGTATACCTACTTCTCTTTTCCATATATTTGTTTTAGGTTCAAAGAGGTGTTGAAATGGTTATAGCCCTGATATGGCTCAACACAGTCGGCTGGGCTTAAAAAACAATAACAAACGGTAATGAAAGTTGCCAAAAAATGTGTGCCTGTGTTGTCTTTTTAAGTACGCATTCTGATTCTATATTCGAAGAAATGTACGGTAAAGTGGTGTGCATTATTCCTCGGAACAAGAGACAGAGGAAGATAGATAGATAGATAGATAGATAGATAGATAGATAGATAGATATATATATATAGAGAGAGAGACAGAGAGAGAGACAGACAGACAGAGAGAGAGACAGAGACAGAGAGACACACAGACAGACAGACAGAGAGAGACACAGAGAGAGAGAGAGAGAGAGAGAGAGAGAGAGACAGAGAGACAGAGAGAGAGACAGAGAAAGACAGAGATACACACACACACACACACACAGAGAGAGAGAGAGAGAGAGAGAGAGAGAGAGAGAGAGAGAGAGAGAGAGAGACTGAGAGGCAGAGACAGAGACAGAGACAGAGAGACAGAGAGAAAAGAGACACACACACACACACATACACACACATACACACACACACACACACACAACACACACACACACACACACACACACACACAGAGTCAAAGACAGAGAGAGACAAGGGGAGACAGGGGGAGACAGAGAGACAGAGACAGAGAGAGACAGAAACAGAGAGACAGAGAGAGGGAAAACAAGAGAGAGAGAGAGACAGAGACAGAGACAGAGACAGAGAGAGACAGAGAGAGGGAAAACAAGAGAGAGAAAGAGAGAGAGAGAGAGAGACAGAGACAGAGACAGAGAGGCAGAGACAGACAGACGACAGACAGACAGACAGACAGACAAACGGACGGACGGACAGACAGACAAAAAAACGAAAGTAAACCAAGCCCCTAGACCAGTCATAGAGCAAGAGCAGCTGCTGCCCAGCTGTGCTCCATGAACTCACCCAAGGGGTACAGACCTTTTACTTCAGTCGTCGCTCCTTACTTCCACGTCTGCAGAAGGGAAGCCAAAACACGCAAGAACTACGCGCGGAAGATTGTTTTGGCGTCGGCCACGATAATAGCCTCGTTGCCCCTCTTGTACCTTTCTATATACCGCCGGTGGAATGTCTTTTATTGTGTAAAAAATGCGTTCCCATCTGCTGCCCTTCTATTCGCTTTTTACAACTGTTCAACAACAGTGGAGTCAGCTTGTGCGCAGACAAAGACTAATGGTGCGTGTTGTGTGTCTGTCTGCTGTTGTTTTACCAGCCCTGCTAGAATGTTCCTTTGATCCGCAGAGCTGTTTGGAAGCAAGGAGTGGGGGTGTGGGGGTGGGGTGAGGGTGTGTGTGTGTGTGGGGGTCATGTTTATTGGTTTGGACTAGGAGGCAATTATGTTTTTGTCCCCTGAGGGTGGTTAAAAAGCGAACAAAGTTGGTTCGTTGGTTCAGACATTTTGATTATAGCTTTAGATAATCCTTTTGATTGGCGATATCTTTTTTGGGGGGTACAATTTTGATTCGGAGACTTGTCTATCTCTGTCTGTATCTCTGTCTCTGTCTGTGTCTATGTCTCTGTCTGTCTGTCTGTCTCTATTTATCTCTCCCCCCTTCATTTTCTCTCTCTCCATTTTTGTCTATTTCTCTCTCTCTTTCTTTCCTTTTCCTCCATCTCTGTCTCTGTCTGTCTCTCTTTCATATCTCTCTCCCTGTATGTCTCTCCATTTCTCTCCCTCCCTGCACCTCTCCCTCCTCTCTCTCTCTCTTTTCCTCTCCGTACGTCTTTCTCTGTCTCTCTCGTTCTCCTCCCCTCCTTCCAACTCTCTTTCTTTGTCTCTTTTTCTCTGTCTCTGTCCCTCTCTGTTTCTATCTTCTGTCTGTCTCTGTGTCTCTCTCTGTCTCGCTCTGTCTCTGTCTGTCTGTCTGTCTTTCTGTCTGGCGATCTCTGTCTCTGTGTCTATGTCTCTGTCTGTCTGTTTCTCTGTCTGTCTGTCTGTCTGTCTCTCACTCACTTTCTCTCATTCTCACTCTCTCTCTCTCACTCTCTCTCACCCTCTTTCACTCTCTCTCTCACTCTCTGTCTCTCTCACTCTCTCTCACTCTCACTCTCTCACTCTCTCTCTCACTCTCTCTCTCTCTCTCTCTCTCTCCTCTCTCTCTCTCTCTCTTGTGTCCTATTTTGAGGTTTTTTTTTAATTCATGTCGATTAGCAAAATCAAATAAAACGGAAATTGGTCAATGTGCTCGTATCTACACACCTGGAAATTTCATTTCATTTCGTGTCATTTCTCTGTCTTAAAAGATGGAAAAACTGGCCTTCTGCTAAATACATACTGACGGTAATTTTCATTTGTCTGTCAGCCTGTGGTGTTATGTTTTGGGTACCGCCAGAACGTCCCACAAATTGTTCAAACAGCTGCTGAGGGCATCTTTCTCTACTTCTGTAGTCAGTGGCAAATTTGGAAAACGACTTTTAGCCAGAAACCTTTACCGGTGAAAAGATAAATCAGCGTCATCAGCGCCAGTTTGTTTCTCTCCCTTTTTCACTTTGCCTGAGCACTAACCAAACTATCCTTCCGTCCCCCCCCCCCAACACACACACATACACACACATACACACTCACACACACACACACAAACACACACACACACACACACCCACCCACCCACCCACACACACACACACACACACATACACACACACAAACACACACACACACACAAACACACACAAACACACCCACACCCACCCACCCACCCACACACACACACACATACACACACACAAACACACACACATACACACACACACACACACACCAAAACACACACACACACACACACACACACACACACACACACACACACACACACACTACTGTTTCTCGCCGTTCTGCTTCTCTGGCCCTCCCATTTCCAGTGCAATGTTAAAAAAAAACATTTTGTTTTCGCCGTGAAGTTGCTGACGGGAACTATTCTGGGAAATCTTGGAGTCACTGTCTGCTGTGTGTGAACCTTGGGCCTTGACTTGGATCAGGTTTGTTCTTTCTGGATAGTTCTTTGTTTCAGGTGTTGTTGAGTAGTTCTAGATAGTTCTATGTTTCAGTAGTTCTATATAGTTCTTTGTTTCAGGTGTTGTTCAGTAGTTCTGGATAGTTCTTTCTTTTAGTAGTTCTGGAGAGTTCTTTGTTTCAGGTGTTGTTGAAAAGTTCTGGATAGTTCTTTGTTTCAGGTGTTGTTGAAAAGTTCTGGAGAGTTCTTTGTTTAATGTGTTGTTGAGTAGGTCTGGATAGTTCTTTGTTTCAGGTGTTGTTGAGTAGTTCTGGAGAGTTCTTGGTTTCAGGTGTTGTTGAGTAGTTCTGGAGAGCTCTTTGTTTCAGGTGTTGTTGAGAAGTTCTGGAGAGTTCTTTGTTTCAGGTGTTGTTGAGAAGTTCTGGATACTTTGTTTCAGGTGTTGTTGAGCAGTTCTGGAGAGTTCTTTGTTTCAGGTGTTGTTGAGTAGTTCTGGACAGTTCTTTGTTTCAGGTGTTGTTGAGTAGTTCTGGAGAGTTCTTTGTTTCAGGTGTTGTTGAGCAGTTCTGGAGAGTTCTTTGTTTCAGTGTTGTTGAGTAGTTCTGGACAGTTCTTTGTTTCAGGTGTTGTTGAGTAGTTCTGGATAGTTCTTTGTTTCAGGTGTTGTAGAGTAGTTCTGGAGAGTTTCTTTGTTTCAGGTGTTGTTGAGTAGTTCTGGATAGTTCTTTGTTTCAGGTGTTGTTGAGGAGTTCTGGATAGTTCTTTGTTTCAGGTGTTGTTGAGGAGTTCTGGATAGTTCTTTGTTTCAGGTGTTGTTGAGCAGTTCTGGAGAGTTCTTTGTTTCAGGTGTTGTTGAGTAGTTCTGGATAGTTCTTTGTTTCAGGTGTTGTTGAGTAGTTCTGGATAGTTCTTTGTTTCAGGTGTGTTCAGTAGTTCTATATAGTTCTTTGTTTCAGGTGTGTTCAGTAGTTCTATATAGTTCTTTGTTTCAGGTGATGTTCAGTAGTTCTATATAGTTCTTTGTTTCGTGTGTTGTTGAGTAGTTCTGGATAGTTTTTCCTTTCAGTAGTTCTGGAGAGTTCTTTGTTTCAGGTGTTGTTGAGAAGTTCTGGAGAGTTCTTTGTTTCAGGTGTTGTTGAGAAGTTAAAAAATTCTGGATACTTTGTTTCAGGTGTTGTTGAGCAGTTCTGGAGAGTTCTTTGTTTCAGGTGTTGTTGAGTAGTTCTGGATAGTTCTTTGTTTCAGGTGTTGTTGAGCAGTTCTGGAGAGTTCTTTGTTTCAGGTGTTGTTGAGCAGTTTTGGAGAGTTCTTTGTTTCAGGTATTGTTGAGTAGTTCTGGATAGTTCTTTGTTTCAGTAGTTTTTGGCTGTTTCAGTTTTTTGTTTATGGACAATTTCCAACGCTGAGTTTCAGTTTGTAGGATAAGAGTTAACAAGGAGTTGCCCACCAAGTTTTCCTCTACACATCACCATCACTGCCTTGTGATGAAGATTGACAACTACCTTAGCAAGTGTCATCATCTTCAGTGTATTATATGTCCTTGTGTACCATTGTGGATGTTGTGGAAACAAAGAGCTGACAGACGGCAGTAAGCTGGAAGGTCTGAAAAAAGACAAATGCCGTATTCAGAATTCTGTGGCCCGTCTTGCTGTTCGTAAAGAGAAGCGTAATCATGTCACACCCTTGCTTCCTTTTTCTCCACTGGTTGCCTGTTTCTCAAGGAATTTCATGCAAAATCAACACAATATGCTACATCATCATCATCACCAAGTGTCTTGCCACATGGCGTTGGCGATCATGCACTTCCATCTGTCTCTATCTCTTGTTGCCCCAAGCATCTCTTCCACCCTCTTTGTCTTCGGTCACTCTGCGAGTCCGTCTAGCATTTTCTCCTTGGGTCTACCTGGTGCTTTCTTTCCCTCCAGCTTTCCTGTTGTGACCAGGTGCTCCAAATCCCCCTTCCTCATAATGCCTAAGTCTTTTCCTAACCTTCCTTATGAATGATCTACTTGTGTCTGCCTCCATCAAGACTGTCTCATTTGTTTTCTTTGCTGTCCATGGAACTCTCAACATTCTTCTTAGAAACCAC
>JAPXFY010000020.1:65947922-65950422 GCA_030674185.1 Monoplex corrugatus
AACTTAACTCTTTGACTCCCTAAGCCTATAAGGTGAGGGAGTCAAAGGGTTAAAGTTTTGTCTTTTGCTAGCATGGTTGACAGTGTAGGATGCTGGTGGACGGAGTGCAGGAGTCAAAGGGTTAATGAATTAGGCCTATATCATTCTTATTGGCATTCTCTCTCTCTCTGTCTCTCTCTGTCTCTCTCTGTCTCTGTTTCTCTCGGTCGTTCGTCACTGGCGATAGACATATTTGACCACAATGATAGTATGGAAAATGAAGACATATTGCCATGATGTCATAGGGGACTTAAGAAATAAAAAAAGCCTGGCTGTCCTTCATTACAATTCATTGGATTCTTCACCTCTGTCTTTTCCTCTTGTTGCGCGGCACCTCTCTCTGTCTGTCTCTGTGTCTGTCTGTCTGTCTGTCTCTGTGTCTGTCTCAATCTCTGTGTCTGTCTGTCTGTCTCTGTGTCTGTCTCAATCTCTGTCTCTGTGTATGTCTGTCTCTGTGTCTGTCTCAATCTCTGTCTCTGTGTCTGTCTGTCTCAATCTCTGTCTCTGTGTCTGTCTGTCTCTGTCTTTGTCTCTGTGTCTGTCTGTCTCTGTCTGTATATTTCTTTGTCTGTCTACCTCTTTCTTTCTGTTTCTCCGCCTGTCTCTCTGTTTACATGCTCCGTCTGTCTCTTTGTTTATGCCCGTCTGTCTGTCTCTGTCTTTGTCTCTGTTTTTGTGTCTGTCTCTGTTTATGTTTGTCTGTCTCTGTCTATGTTTGTCTGTCTCTGTGTCTGTCTCTATCTTTGTCTCTGTCTCTGTCTCTGTCTATGTTTGTCTGTCTCTGTCTCTGTCTTTGTGTCTGTCTCTGTCTATGTTTGTCTGTCTCTGTCTTTGTGTCTGTCTCTGTCTCTGTTTGTCTGTCTCTGTGTCTGTCTGTCTCTGTCTCTGTGTCTGTCTCTATGTTTGTCTGTCTCTCTGTCTCTGTCTCTGTGCCTTCTCTGTCTATGTTTGTCTGTCTGTCTGTCTCTGTCTCTGTGTCTGTCTCTATGTTTGTCTGTCTCTCTGTCTCTGTCTCTGTGTCTGTCTCTGTCTATGTTTGTCTGTCTCTGTCTCTGTATGTTTCTTTGTCTGTCTCCCTCTTTCTGCCTGTCTCTGTTTGTATGCTCTGTCTGTCTCTTTGTCTGTCTCTGTCTGTTTCTGTCTCTGTCTGTCTGTCTGTTTCAGTGGCTCTCTGTCTCTCTCTTAATTTATTTTGCAGTATCCTATTTTCTCTTGAGGTTTGATGAATAGATTAGCACCAGCAGATATGTAAACTGCCTTTTGTGCTAGTATTAATAACGCTGGGAAATAAATTTTCACTTCGTTTCTCTTCGTCTTTGTCTGTCTGTCTGGCTGTCTCTGTCTGTCTGTCTCTATGTGTGTGTGTGTGTCTGTCTGTCTCTGTCTGTCTATCTCCATAGCCTGTCTGTCTCAGTTTGTCTGTCTCTATGTGTGTGTGTGTGTCTGTCTCAGTCTCTCTGTCTTGGTCTCTATGTGAGTGTGTCTGTCTGTCTCTCTATGTGTGTGTCTGTCTGTCTCTGTCTGTCTCTATGCGTGTGTGTGTCTGTCTCTATCTGTCTGTCTGTCTCTATGTGTGTGTTTGTCTGTCTGTCTCAGTCTGTCTATCTCCATAGTCAGTCTGTCTCTGTCTGTCTGATTCTCTGTCTGTCTGTCTTTCTCTTTCTTTTTCTCTCTGTCTGTCTGTCTGTCTCTGTCTGTCTGTCTGTCTCTGTATGTGTGTGTCTGTCTCTGTCTGTCTGTCTCTATGTGTGTGTGTGTGTCTGTCTCTATCTGTCTGTCTGTCTCTATATGTGTGTTTGTCTGTCTCTGTCTATCTCCATAGTCTGTCTGTCTCTGTCTGATTCTCTGTCTGTCTTTCTCTTTCTTTTTCTCTCTGTCTGTCTCTCTGTCTTTCTTTCTCTCTGTCTGTCTCTCTTTCTCTTTCTCCCTCTTTCTCTCTGTCTGTGTCTGTCTGTCTGCCTGTCGGTCTGTCTGTCTGTCTCTCTCACTTTCTCTCTGTCTGTCTGTCTGTCTGTCTCTGTGTCCTTGTTGAATCGAAGACGTTTTTTGTTTTGTTTTGTATTTGTAGATTTAGTTAAACGTGTAGATTAGCAGTGGCCAATTTGATATTTTTTTAAATACAATATGTTAATGTCTGCGGTTGGAAAACAATGTATTTTTATCATTGTCTCTGTCTCTTTGTCCATCTCTTTTGCTTACACACACACATATATACAAACATACAATACATATACACACTCTCTCAGGCATACATACAAACGCATGCACCCACACAGATACACAGATAGAGAGGCAGACACACACATACATACATACATACATACAGTCAGACAGACAGACAGACAGACAGACAGACAGATACGCAAATACACACAACATAGACATACACACAGCCACACACAAACATATGCGCATGGGAGCGCACACACACACACACACACACACACACACACACACACAC
>JAPXFY010000020.1:65955422-65960422 GCA_030674185.1 Monoplex corrugatus
AACTCATCAAAATCGTGTTTACCGTTCATGAATTTTTCGGTGAACTCCATGTTAAAGTGTTAACTGTTCACGTTTTTAAATCAAATCCGCACACATTGAAGTATTTGGATCGGTATTCAGATCTGCTCTGCTCAAGCGTACACCCTCATCATGCCCAAAACGTGACGTAATGCCTTCGAAACGGCCTTCAAGTTGAAGGCGATCGACCTGGCCATTGAAAAAGTGCGGCTTATAAACCAGTGCGGCTTATGTGTGGATATACATGTAGTTCAGATTTTTCTATAATTTAGTGGGTGCGCCTTATATATCGGTGCGCCCAATAGCCCGAACTTTACGGTAGTAAGGCCACTCCTACGTCCTGCACGGCCACAACCTGGACACCGTCCACACAGCCAAATACCTGGGCGTCACACTACATCGTGAAATGACATGGGACACCCACATCAACGAGACGGTAAACAAAGCTAACCAAATGCTGGGTTTCCTCAGGCGTAATTTAAAGATCAGCTCCAGTTCCATCAAGGAGAAGTCGTACAAGGTGTTCGTGAGACCCCTTCTTGAATATGCATCATCAGTATGGGATCCATACACACAGAAGAGTATAGACAAGTTGCAGGCCGTTCAGAGACGTGCCGCCCGTTTCGTGCTCAACCGATACCACAACACGTCAAGTGTCAGCCGATTGATCGACCAACTGGGATGGCCACTCTTGAGCAGCGAAGAAGAACCACACACCTGGGGTTCATTTATAAAATCCACCATGGACTAATCCAGTGCCCAATTATCAGGAGCAAGCTAGTCCCAACCCCACCACGACAGCGCCGTACCCACAACCAGCAGTTCTGCCTCATCAACACCAGAACTCAGTACAGAGGTGGCTCATTTCTACCCAGGACTGTTAGGGACTGGAACCATCTTCCCAACGAAACAGTAGAGGCAGCGACAGTCGATGCTTTTGTGTCGCGAGCCTCCGCCCAACAGTGAGTTTCTGGACACCACGTGGCCCTTTCGGTAACGGATTTCAGCAATGTCTACGGACAATGAGAATAGTGAAATGATCGGAGCTTACCAATGGACTGTGTCTACAACACCCCCCCCCCCCTTTATGTGCCGGAATGATCATCCTCAAGATCGTGGGCACCAAAGGAAAGGAAAGGAAAGGAAAGGAAGGATCTTGTTCCATGGCCATACCAACGTAGTTTTCTTTTCTTAACTGTTGTCAGCAGATCTTCATATGGTCCTGTGTGCTGTTTGACGGTTTGACGCACTTGTTCATTGGTGATATGATCAGTGTGTCTGATGATTAGTATCTTGTGGTCCCCCGTTGGGATGCCGGGGGCTCTTTCAGTATATATAGTATCCCCACCTTCTGGAAATCCTGTGCTAGGAATTTCCTCTTTTCTGTCACTCTCTTTGTTTCTGCCTTGTTGCCTTGCTTTCTGTCATTTCTACTTATTTTCTGCCTTACTGGTCCATTCACCTGTATTTTTTCGATAAAGTCTTACGTACTTTTTCTTCGGATTGATAATTGGGTACATGCATTAAGTGCATTTTTGGTTCTAAGGAGGTGAGATATGCGTAAACAGTTGTTAGGACAATTTATGCCTGTTTTATATATGTTTCGGTGTCCTTAGGTATGCTTATATTTGTATTCAGGTGTTTTTTTTAAAATTTCCCCTGTGCGATAAATCGGACGGAAAGGTCCTACGCCTGGGGCATGTCCTTAGATTATGTGCGCGAATGCATTGATATGTGTACTTAATTTTCTTTTCTTTTTTTTTTTTTCCTGTTGAGGTTTTGTGTTTTGAAGCGGTTATAGCCCTGATATGGCTCTGCGCAGTCGGCTGGGCTTTAAACAACAATAAAAGAAAGAAAAGTATCTTGTGATAATACCGCATTTCCATGCCTTGGATTAGTCTGTCCAAATCTGTGAGGGTCCATGTCTCAATACATACATACATCGTCATCATCATCATTCATCATCATCATCATCATCATCTTCTTCATCATCCATCATCATCATCATCATATCTCATCCATCATCATCTCATCATCATATCATCCATCATCCATCATCTCATCCATCATCATCATCATCCATCATTCCATCATCATCCATCATCATCCATCATCATCATCCATCCATCATCATCCATCATCATCCATCATCCATCATCATCATATATGTGCCATGCCGCATAGCGTTCATTATTATGGCCTTCCCTTCGAATCTCTCTTTACCTTGTCGCTGCAAGTACATCTCTGACCCTCTTCGTCCTCACCAGTCCGTCGAATATTTTCTCCTTGGGTCTATCTAGTGTTCTCTTTCCCTCCAGCTTTCCTGTTGTGACTAGGTGCTCTAATTTCTCTTGCCGCATAAAATGTCCTATAAAAGTTGCTTGTCTTTTCCTAATATTCTTTTTTTTAAATGTTCTTCTTGTGTCTGCTTCTTTGAAGACTTTCCCGTTTGTTTTCTTTGCTGTCAGTGGAACTGTCAACATTTTTCTTAGAAACCACAATTCAGTTGCCTCAGTCTTGTTCTGGCTTTGAGTGTTGACTGTCCACGCCTCACAACTACAACTAGGTTCTATAAAGTTGCGTCATACAACGTAACTTGGTTTCTATATAAAATGTTGGCTGTCCACGCCTCACAACCGTACAACAGTATGGTTTCTATATAATGTGCTGTCCACGCTCACAACCGTAACAGTATGGTTTCTATATAAAATGTTGGCTGTCCACGCCTCACAACCGTACAACAGTATGGTTTCTATATAAAATGTTGGCTGTCCACGCCTCACAACCGTACAACAGTATGGTTTCTATATAAAATGTTGGCTGTCCACGCCTCACAACCGTACAACAGTATGGTTTCTATATAAATGTTGGCTGTCCACGCCTCACAACCGTACAACAGTACGGGTTCTATATAAAATGTTGACTGTCCACGCCTCACAACCGTACAACAGTACGGGTTCTGATATAACACTGGAGAATTCTCTTCCTGATGTTAATTTGACACGCATCCAGGAAAATGGAATATAACAGCACACGTCAGAGCCTGATCTTGTGTTGTATGGAAATGTCCTTGACCGTTCATACAGTTACAACCTGGACAGTGCTGTCGTTGTCTTTGTTGTTCTCGAGAGGATTACTATGAGATCAGTTTCACTTTCAATTTCTCAAGATGACGTCTCCGCGCTCGGAACGAATTCCATATGCACTAACGTCACAGGTGCCATGTGTATGGTGATCATGGCACAAGCTTTAAGCCTGCACATAAACCCATGAGCTGGCCAGGTCCTGAGGCCTTACCTAGACTATGTTTTACCTAGTCTATATTTTATACTGGTATTTCATCAGCCTACCACTGGAATTATCTTGGTTACATGTAAATGACATGTGTATCTGTGTATCTTACCTTCAAGAAAGAAACATACATATATAAAATAAAAAAAGTAAATAATTAAAGGTCTGAATCTCAACGCAACTAGCTGTCCTGTAGAAATTGTCTCACGTGACAGAACCCCTCCCCCCAATCAATGCCCAAATGCTCAGCTGTCTATCAACTAGGTGAAGACAATATTTTCTTAATCATAGATAAGTAAGTCAGTTAGTCAGTAAGTCAGTAAGTCAGTCAATCAGTCAGTCAGTAAGTAAGTAAGTAAGCAAGCAAGTAAGCAAATAAGTGAATAAAGAAGTAAGTAGGTGAATAAACAAATACAAAATAAAGGAGTATGTAGATGAATAAACATATGAGATGAAAATAAAATATTATGAGATTAGTATGGCTTTACCATCCTTTCCATTGAGGTAAATGACAATCATGGGCGTGTGGCGGGAAGGGGAAGGAGGGAGGAAGGAAGGAAGGAAGGAAGGAAGGTAGGAGACAATACAGTGCAAAATATCATATTGTGAATGGAAGAGGAGGACGAAAGACTGGTTGGTTTCCTCCCTACAATACAGCCTTAGGGTCTGGTCTATCTGTATGATAATTAGACCTATATCGGGCTCTTCATCAACCGACACCTTCTCACCCATCTCATATTTCAGAACACAAGTTAGCATCTATATCTGTAACAGGCGAGAATAATTTCACTTCCATCCACCAGACCCTTTTTGTCCCGTGGGGCATTTTAATACCCGGATGTGGGCTGGCCCTGGCTGAAAGTTATCCCCCTTTGGGTTAAGTCTTCTGCTTTCTTCAGCCTGTCGACAAGCTTCCCCTAGCTTCCTGCGGTTACTGGGCCTGGCTACGTCGCTGTGGTGTAGTGGTTAGCGCAACGGACTATCGACTGGGAAGGTTGTGGGTTTGAATCCCCGTCAGTCCCTTAAAAAAATCACTATGGGATTTTTTTCAGCTCCAGTCAGCTCCTACCCAGAGTTAAGCGTGTTATGGGCTCTTTGGGAAGACTAGGACCACACACTCGAGTCTCATCCACTCGACGGATGTATCATTGAGAGTGTTGCTCAAATCTGACAAACACCTTACATATCTGTGTCTCTCGGGCCTGTTTGACGTCAAGATACATTATGATAGTAAGCGTAGAGTACAACCCTGTCACGCAGTCTCAATCCTACATGGAACTCCATAGCATCATGATTATCATCCTCATCGTCATCATCATCATCAGCATTGTAACAACTGTTCCAACTTCTGCGGCTATTGAGGTGGCATAGAAAGAGGGACAAAAGAACAAGTGAGTACAAAGCTTATCTCCCTAATTGCAATGATGAAAAAAGCAAAACAAAACCAAACCGAACCCAAATACAAACACAAACCACAAACCACAAACCCAAACCAAACCCCAAACCCAAACCTCATACCCCAACCCAAATCTAAATCACAAGCCAACCCAAATCTAAATCACAAGCCAAGCCAAGCCGAGCCGAGCCGAACCGAACCGAACCGAACCGAACCGAACCGAACCGAACCCCGAACCCCAAACCCCAAACCCCAAACCCCCAACCCAAACCCAAACCCAAACCCAAACCCCAAC
>JAPXFY010000020.1:65965422-65985422 GCA_030674185.1 Monoplex corrugatus
GGATTGGTTGAGAGGGTGAAAAGTTTAAAATGTTTGCTCTGCTATCATGACTGATCATGCAAAAACCTGGTGGATAGATAGAGTGAGGTAATGAAAGGGTTAAGTTTTTGCTTTATTTTATCGTGACTGATAATGTCACAAAGTGGGCAAGATGAGAGACTCATCATCATCATCATCATCAAGTACCCTGCCGCATGGCGTTGGCGATCATGGTCCTCCATATGCATCTATCCTTTGTCGCCGCAAGCACATCTTCCACCCTCTCTGTCCTCACTCACCCTGCAAGTCCGTCCAATATTTTCTCCCTGGGACCGCCGTGACCAGGTGCTCTAATTCCCCTTTCTTCATAAAATGGCTTGTAAATACTGCTTGTCTTTTCCTAATCTTCCTTATCAGTGATCTTCTTATGTCTGCCTCCATCAAGACTGTCTCGTTTGTTTTCTTTGAGAGAGTAAAAGGGTTGAAATGTCTCTCTCTCTCTTTCTTCTCTTCTCTTCTCTATCTGTTTCTGTCTCTCTATCGTTCTCTGTTGCTTGTTTTTCTACATTTTGTTAGATCTGTTGATTATGCATCGTATACCTTTCAAGATGTTTGTAAATGCTATGTATTTAAAAATAGATAAAAACAAGTTAAAAAAATGCAAGCTTTATTATTATGACCGATAATACAAAAGGGCGGTGGACAGGATGGGACAGTGAAAGAGTTAACTTGTTTCTGTGCTATCTTGACTGATGATACCAGAACGTGCCGTGGAGTTTTGTTCTGTTTCTGTACAGCGCAACGAGCGTGCTTTAGACACGGAATGTCTGCTCTGTATAAGTAAAAATATAAAGACGGGATGAACGGTGAAAGGGTTAATATTGTTTTAATTCCACAAGCAAATATCTAACGTGGGCGAGCCAAGAATTCAGTGAGACCATCTCACCAGGTGTCACAATCAAGGTTGTGGATTCAGCAGAAAATGGTCATCATCGTCGTCGTCGTCGCCGTCGTCGTCGTCATCATCATCATCATCATCATCATCATCATCATCATCATCATCCCCACCCTCGTCATCATAATGTGCCATGCCGCATGGGGTTGGCGATCATAGCTCTCCGTACGAATCTATCTTTTGTCGCTGCAAGTACATCTCCCACCCTGTCTGTCTTCATCCACACCGCAGATCCGTCCAATATTTTCTACCTGGGTCTACCTGGTGCTCTTTTTTTCCCTCCAGCTTTCCTGTTGCGACTAGGTGCTCAAATTTCTCTTACCTCATGAAATGTCCTATAAATGTTGCTGGTTTTTTCTGATCTTCTTCATGGGTGTTCTTTTTTGTGTCTGCCTCTTTCAAGACTGTCTTGTCTGTTTTCTTTGCTGTTCATGGAACTCTCAACATTCTTCTTAAAAACTACATTTCAGCAGCGTCAATCTTGTTCTGACTTTACGTTTTGACTGTTTCACGCTTCGCATCCGTACAACAGAAAACGGTAGAACTGATATTTCTTTCTTTCTTTTCTTTTTGTTGTTGTTTAAAATGGTTGCATGCCCTCACTTTATCCATCAGCTTCCTACCCATGTTGTAGCTGTTTGGCCAGGGTGACGGAGACATAATTTGAATGTTCCAGTTTTCATCGGATGTGTGTATGCACGTTGTTTTGCTCACACTATGTAGGTGGGTGCTATATTGCTGCACAGTCTGCATACTCCGTCTACGGTGGACGTGTGCGCGTTGATCGTTTTCATGTTTCCATAAACATACATGACTTACAGGATTTGTAACTCTTTGACACCCCCACCCTGTCCACCAGTATTCTGTATTGTCAACCATGTTAGCAGAGCAAAAACTTAACCCTTTGATTCCCCTGACCTTGTCCACCAGTATTCTCTATTGTCAGCTACGCTAGCGAAACAAAAATTTAACCCTTTGATTCCCCTCACCCTGTCCACCAGTATCCTGCATTGTCAGCTATGCTAGCGAAACAAACACTTAACCCTTTGACTCCGTTACTGTGTTCACCGGCGTACTGCATTGTCAACTATGCTAACGAAGCAAAGACATGACCTTTCGACTCCCTCACCCTGTCCATCAGCTTCCTGCAGGAAGCTAGCGGATAGGGTGAGGGAGTCAAAGGGTTAAGTTTTTGCAGTTGGTAGATAGGGTTCGGAAGTGAAAGGGTTAACGTTTCATAATGGATGTTCTGCGGGCGTATACACATAAAGAAGGGGTTAAGCAACAGACAGATCTGCACACGTGTTGACCTGGGAGATGGAAAAAATACTTCACTTTTTTTTTCTCACCAGGCGCAGGAAATGTTATAATAATGATAGTAATAATCACAGTATTTGTATAGCGCAAAATCTTGATAGAAATCAAATCTAAGCGCTGAACATACACATACACACGCATGCACACACACGCTTACACACGCACACACACCACACACACACACACACACACACACACACACACACACACACACACACACAACACACACACACACACACACATGGCTATAAATGGGGGAAAAATTATAGAGAACATATTATACAAAAATATATATTACAATGCGATTCCACACCGATCGGAGACAGGCTGCAGAGGGGGGTTGAGTGAGGTCAGGATTTTATGCAAGAGGAGAAAAGGTGAGTTTTGAGAAGCGGACTTGAAGGAGACAAAAGTAGGTTGCTGACGGACTGAGAGAGGAAGTTTGTTCCAGGAGAGTGGACCAGAAACAGAGAAGGCTCGTGGACCATAGGTATTGAGCTTAGTGCGTGGAAATATTCCAGACAGGATCGAACCCCAGGCCTTT
This sequence comes from Monoplex corrugatus, assembly GCA_030674185.1. Lineage (NCBI taxonomy): Eukaryota > Metazoa > Mollusca > Gastropoda > Littorinimorpha > Ranellidae > Monoplex > Monoplex corrugatus. Next base: position 65,968,218 of record JAPXFY010000020.1, read on the forward strand.
TGACTGGAAATCTGACGTATTACCCACCTGACTATCACGCCCGTAGTCACTGTCGTGGTGAAAGGGTTGAAAGAACAGTTTTGTTATTGTCTGTTTTCTGAGCAAACACGAAGAGGAAATTTAAGATAGTCACCGACACGTCAACCCCCCTCCCCTGCTCCTTCAATCCGCTCTCAGCTCCCTCCTCTCTCTCTCTCCACTCCCTCCCCCACCTGCACCTCCACCCCCTGACCCTCCTCCCCCACCTAAATGTTCTGGAACGAATCAGCATGATAAATTGTTGTAACTCAATATTTACATTCAACGACCCCGTTGTCTGGCAATTCATTTTTCTTGAAATCCGATCTTGTGAACCGTAAAGATTTTTTATTCAGATGAAAAGTTTAATTTAACCCTTTGACTCCTGCATCCTATCCACCAACTGCCCAAACTTAACCCTTTGACTCCCGCATCCTATCCACCAACTGCCAAAAATTAACCCTTTGACTCCCTCACCCTATGCACCAGTTTCCTGCAGGAAGCTGGTGGACAAAGTGACAGGAATCAAAGGGTTATTTTTTGCTTCGCTTGCATAGCTGACAATGCAGGATGCTGGAGGACAGGATGCAGGAGTCAAAGTGTTAAGTGTTTGCTTCGCTTGCATGGCTGACAATGCAGGATGTTGGAGGACAGGATGCGGGAGTCAAAGGGTTAAGTGTTTGCTTTGCTAGCATGGTTGACAATGCAGGATGCTGGTGGACAGCGTGCGGGAGTCAAAGGGTCAAGTGTTTGCTTTGCTAGCATGGCTGACAATGCAGGATGCTGGAGGACAGGATGCGGGAGTCAAAGGGTTAAGTGTTTGCTTGGCTAGCATGGCTGACAATGCAGGATGCTGGAGGACAGGATGCGGGAGTCAAAGGGTTAAGTGTTTGCTTTGCTAGCATGGCTGACAATGCAGGATGCTGGAGGACAGGATGCGGGAGTCACAGGGTTAAGTGGCTGACAATGCAGGATGCTGGAGGACAGGATGCGGGAGTCAAAGGGTTAAGTATTTGCTTTGCTAGCATGGCTGACAATGCAGGATGCCGGAGGATAGCATGCAGGAGTCAAAGGGTTAACACTAGTCGTAGGAAAAACAGTCAAAACATAAAAGACAGACAGGGGGCGGTGGTAGAGTGGGTAAGATATCACAGTTACGATCGGAAGGTCCGGGGTTCGATCCTGCCTGGGTACCTCCTGCCTGGTGGGTAAAGGGTGGAGATTATTCCCGTCTCCTATATCAACATGTGTGCAGACCTGTTAAGTGCCTAACCCCTCCCTCCCCCCCCCCCTTTGTATGTAAGAGCCTGGAGAACATCAAATATACACGTTACAGATCCTATAAGATTTACCACTGTCCGGTCATCATTATCATCAGGTGCCCTGCAGCATGGCGTTGGCGATCATTGACTTCCATCTGTCTCTATCTCTCGTTGCCCCTAGCACCTCTACCACCTCCCTCGTCCCCAGCCACTCTGCAAGTCTGTCCAGCATTTTCTCCCTGGGTCTACCTGGTGCTCTCTTTCCCTCCAGCTTTCTCGTTGTGACCAAGTGCTCCAAATCTCCCTTCCTCATAAAATGGCCTATAAATGTTGCCTGTCTTTTCCTAATCTTCCTTATGAGTGATCTACTTGTGTCTGCCTCCATCAAGACTGTCTCGTTTGTTTTCTTTGCTGTCCATGGAACCCTCAACATTGTTCTGAGAAACCACATCTCGGCTGCCTCAAAAACCCAACCCAACCCAACCCAACCCAACCCAACCTAACCCAACGAAACCAAACGAAACCAAACCAAATCAAACCAAACCAAACCAAATCAAACCAAGCAAAACCAAACCAAACCAAACTAAACCAAACCAAACCAAACCAAACCAAACCAAACCAAACCAAACCAAACTAAAAGAAACAAAACAAGTGTGACTGCCCGCGTTCAAGCAAACAGGAACCAGAAAAAAAAAACGCAAAAAAAGGATCAGAACGTGTATTTAATACGCGTCTGATTGTTTCGTCCGGTTGTGTTAAATACTGAAAAAAAGCTGAGGACCGTGAGGAGTGGAGGAAGTTGGTTGCCAAATCTTCAGTGGTGCCCCAACCGTCAACCAGACTACGGGACTGATGATGATGATGATGATGATTGAATAAGCGTTCTGATTCCTTTTTCGTGTTTTTTTTTTCTGGTTCCTAAAAGAAACAGACAGTATAAAACAATAATAACCTCTCTTTTGGACATTTATACTTTTAAAAAAAATTGAAAACCAGTTCTTCTGAGACGTAAAACTCGTAAAGGATATGATTATTTCAACAAAATGTTGCACACTAAGCAATTTTCTCGTTCTTATGTTCAGCCCAATGGTTAATGGTTTAACGACAAAAGATCAGGTTACGACACAATATGAACATAATCAAAAATAGAACTTCAAAGATATATTTATTACATTGCATTACAAACAATGCTGTTTTGTTTAAAGATTAATTCGTTTACATAGACATCTCTAGAAATAACAACACAAAAAAACAAAACAAAACAACATACAGACACACAGACACACAGACACAGACACAGACAGACAGAGACATACACACACAAGCACGCGCGCGCGCGCGCACACACACACACACACACACACACACATACACACACACACACTCCACACACACACACACACACACACACACACACACACACACACACACACACACACACACACACACACACACACACACACACACACACACACACACACACACACACACACACACACACCAGATTTCAATAAGAACGAATTTCTGTAACTACCCACTCACGCCTTTTGTCTTTCTGTCTGTCTTCGTTTCTTTCTTTTCACTTTTTTTCCGTTTTACTCGTTTCATATTATCGTTTTTCTTCCTTTTTTTTCGTTTTTATTTTTTTTATTTTTTAGAAAAAGGCAAATGAAACGAGATCTAATGAATAAGGAATGAACAATTAGTTCTGTGTTTCAGAAGCATTCTTAGAAAACTTACAGAAATTAGATTTGTGGGGGTGTCTGCTTGTAACAAGTCGCTGAAGTGTCTGAAGAAAGCTGTTTTGTGGGTGAGTTGTGGGGTCTGTTGAATCTGTTGTTTGGTGGCCATCAGGTTTGTCTGCAAAGTTTGTTTCTGTTTTTCTATCCACGATAGTGAGTCTGTCTGTCTGTCTGTTTCTCGTGTTACTGGTTTCTGTCTGTCTGTCTGTTTTTCGTGTTACTGGTTTCTGTCTGTCTGTGTGTTTCTCGTGTTACTGGTTTCTGTCTGTCTGTTTTTCGTGTTACTGGTTTCTGTCTGTTTTTCGTGTTACTGGTTTCTGTTTGTTTCTCGTGTTACTGGTTTCTGTCTGTCTGTTTCTCGTGTTACTGGTTTCTGTCTGTTTTCTCGTGTTACTGGTTTCTGTCTGTTTCTCGTGTTACTGGTTTATATCTGTCTGTTTTTCGTGTTACTGGTTCTGTTTGTTTTCTCGTGTTACTGGTTTCTGTCTGTTTCTCGTGTTACTGGTTTCTGTCTGTCTGTTTCTCGTGTTACTGGTTTCTGTCTGTTTCTCGTGTTACTGGTTTCTGTTTGTTTCTCGTGTTACTGGTTATATCTGTCTGTTTTTCGTGTTACTGGTTCTGTTTGTTTTTTGTGTTACTGGTTTCTGTCTGTTTCTCGTGTTACTGGTTTCTGTCTGTCTGTTTCTCGTGTTACTGGTTTCTGTCTGTTTCTCGTGTTACTGGTTTATTCTGTCTGTTTTTTCGTGTTACTGGTTCTGTTTGTTTTTCTTCGTGTTACTGTGTTCTGTCTGTCTGTTTCTCGTGTTACTGGTTCTTCCGTTGTCTGTGCTGTTTCTCGTGTTACTGGTTTCTGTCTGTCTGTCTGTTTCTCGTGGTTTCTGTTTTCTGTCTGTCTGTTTTTCGTGTTACTGGTTTCTGTCTGTCTGTTTCTCGTGTTACTGGTTTCGTCTGTCTGTTTTGTTACTGGTTTCTGTCTGTTTTTCGTGTTACTGGTTTCTGTCTGTTTTTCGTGTTACTGGTTTCTGTCTGTTCGTGTTTTCTGCTGTGTTCTGGTTTCTGTCTGTCTGTTTTTCGTGTTACTGGTTTCTGTCTGTTTCTCGTGTTATTTGTTTCGTTCTGTCTGTTTTTTCGTGTTACTGGTTTTGACTGTTTCTCGTGTTACTGGTTTCTGTCTGTCTGTTTCTCGTGTTACTGGTTTCTGTCTGTCTGTTTCTCGTGTTACTGGTTTCTGTCTTTCTCGTGTTCTGGTTTCTGTCTGTTTTTCGTGTTACTGGTTTCTGTCTGTCTTTTCTCGTGTTACTGGTTTCTGTCTGTTTTTTCGTGTTACTGGTTTCTGTCTGTCTGTGTTTTCTCGTGTTTACTGGTTTCTGTCTGTTGTTTTCGTGTTTCTGTCTGTTTTTTCGTGTTACTGGTTTCTGTCTCTGTTTTCTCGTGTTACTGGTTTCTGTCTGTCTGTTTTTCGTGTTACTGTTTGTTTTTCGATGGTTTCTGTCTGTCTTTTTCGTGTTACTGGTTCTGTCTGTTTTCGTGTTACTGGTTTCTGTCTGTTTTTCGTGTTACTGGTTTCTGTCTGTCTGTTTTTTCGTGTTACTGGTTTCTGTCTGTCTGTTTTCGTGTTACTGGTTTCTGTCTGTCTGTTTTCGTGTTATGGTTTCTGTCTGTCTGTTTTTCGTGTTATGGTTTCTGTCTGTCTGTTTTTCGTGTTACTGGTTTCTGTCTGTTCGTGTTTGTTTCGTCTGTGTTTCGTGGTTTCTGTCTGTCTGTTTTCGTGTTAGTGGTTTCTGTCTGTTTTTGTTCGTGTTACTGGTTTTGTCTTATGTCTGTCTGTTTTTTCGTGTTACTGGTTTCTGTCTGTCTGTTTTCGTGTTACTGGTTGTCTGTCTGTTTTCGTGTTATGGTTTCTGTCTGTCTGTTTTTCGTGTTACTGTTCTGTCGTTTTTTCGTGTACTGTTTTTCTGTTGTTTCTCGTGTTCTGTTTCTGTCTTTTTCGTGTTATTGGTTTCTGTCTGTCTGTTCTTTCGTTGTTATGTGTTTCGTGTCTGTCTGTTTTTCGTGTTACTGGTTTCTGTCTGTCTGTTTCTCGTGTTACTGGTTTCTGTCTGTTTTTCGTGTTACTGGTTTCTGTCTGTCTGTTTTCGTGTTACTGGTTTCTTGTCTGTCTGTTCTGTTTTTCGTGTTACTGGTTTCTGTCTGTCTGTTTTTCGTGTTACTGGTTTCTGTCTGTCTGTTTTTCGTGTTACTGGTTTCTGTCTGTCTGTTTTCGTGTTATCTGGTTTCTGTCTGTCTGTTTGTTCGTGTTATTGGTTTCTGTCTGTTTCTCGTGTTACTGGTTTCTGTCTGTCTGTTTCTCGTGTTATTGGTTTCTGTCTGTTTTTCGTGTTACTGGTTTCTGTCTGTCTTGTTTCTCGTGTTATGGTTTCTGTCTGTTTTTCGTGTTACTGGTTTCTGTCTGTCTGTTTCTCGTGTTACTGGTTTCTGTCTGTTTTTCGTGTTACTGGTTTCTGTTGTTTTTCGTGTTACTGGTTTCTGTCTGTCTGTTTTTCGTGTTTACTGGTTTCTGTCTGTTTTTCGTGTTACTGGTTTCTGTCTGTCTGTTTTTCGTGTTACTGGTTTCTGTCTGTTTTTCTGTGTTTCTGGTTTCTGTCTGTTTTTCGTGTTACTGGTTTCTGTCTGTTTTTCGTGTTACTGGTTTCTGTCTTTTTCGTGTTACTGGTTTCTGTTGTTTCGTGTTATGGTTTCTGTCTGTTTTTCGTGTTACTGGTTTCTGTTGTTTCTCGTGTTACTGGTTTCTGTCTGTTTTTCGTGTTATTGGTTTCTGTCTGTCTGTTTTTTCGTGTTACTGGTTTCTGTCTGTCTGTTTCTCGTGTTACTGGTTTCTGTCTGTTTTTCGTGTTATTGGTTTCTGTCTGTCTGTCTGTCTGTTTTTCGTGTTACTGGTTTCTGTCTGTCTGTCTGTCTGTTTCTCGTGTTACTGGTTTCTGTGTGTCTGTTTTTCGTGTTATTGGTTTCTGTCTGTCTGTCTGTTTCTCGTGTTACTGGTTTCTGTCTGTTTCTCGTGTTAATGGTTTCTGTCTGTTTTTCGTGTTAATGATTTCTGTCTGTCTCTCTGTTTCTCGTCTTACTGGTTTCTGTTTGTTTGTCTGCCTGTTTTTCGTGTTATCGGTTTTGTCTGTTTCTCGTGTTACCAGTTTCTGTCCGTCTGTCTGTCTGCTTCTTTGTCCGTCCGTCCGTCCGTCCGTCCGTCTGTCTGTCTGTTTATTTCACACACCGGATTTTGCCTGCCTGTCAGTATGTCCGTCTGTTTGTCCGACTGTCTCTCTCTCTCTGTGTCTGCCTGCTGTCTGTCCGTCCTTCAGTCTGTCTGCTGTCTGTCTGTCCCTCCGTTTGTCTGTCGGTCTACTCTCTGTCTGCCTATTTTGATTCAGATGTTGGTTCTATCTGTCTGTTTCTATCAGTCTGTCTGTTTGTTTGACTATGTAATTTGTCTGTCTGTTCGACTCAGATATTGTTTCTTTCTGTCTGTCTGCCGTCTGTCTATCTGTCCATCCATCTGTCTGTCTGACTCAGAGATTGTTTCTGGTTATCCGTCTGTCTGTCTGTCTGTCTGTCTGTGCAAATCGTTCTTGTCCAACGCTATTCACCAACGTCATTTGGGCTCACCGCACATTACCCATAATCAGAGTTTTAAGTGGAGCACAGAGAACTCGAGTTGTTAACCCTTTGACTCCCGCACCCTATCCGCCAGCGTCCTGTATTGCCAACCATGCTAACAAAGCAAAAACTTAAACCCTTTGACTCCCTCACCCTTAGCCACTAGCTTCCTGCAGAAGCTGGTGGCTAGGGTTCAATTTCATTTAATATCTATCCACATGATGTGATATTAGACGATGATGGAAAGAGGAGAGGGAAAAGGTTAGAGGAATAAGAACTATAGCGCGCATGAAATTAGGAAAATTATCAAAGTATATAACTGACAACGTAACAAGAAACTTGAACATAAAATCTAAATTAACATTATCAACTGGAGGCAGACACAAGTCGATCACTGATAAGGAAGATTAGGAAAAGACAAGCAACATTTATAGGCCATATTATGAGGAAGGGGGATTTGGAGCACCTGGTCACAACGGGAAAGCTGGAGGGAAAGAGAGCACCGGGTAGACCCAGGGAGCGAATGCTGGACGGACTTGCAGAGTGGCTGAGGATGAAGAGTGTGGGGGAGATGCTGGGGGCAACGAGAGATAGAGATGGTTGGAAGTCCATGGTCGCCAACGCCATGCGGGCAGGCACCTGATGATGATGATGATGAACATTATCATCTCATAAAAAAAAAACACCTTCTAATTTAACTGGATTTCTCATAAACAATAGCGTTTGTGAATGAACAGATATTTGTGACAAAATACGTATCAGTGGTATAAACCATAACAATGAACCGATGGGGCTTTTCAATAATGAAGTGAAAAAATCAAACGCCAGTTGTGGAACATCACTAACTGAAGATACAGAAGAAGGTAATGTATTGGGTAAATAGACCCTTAACTTGTCACAAGTACATATATATGATCGATTGATAAATACACACACACACACACATGCACACGTACATACACACACACACACGCACGCAGCAATATATAAACACAGTCTGCCTCTTTATTCATATGAAAAATCTGTTAATCTTTTTTCATTACATAGGTCAGTGTTTAAATTTTAATATTCTGTGGTTTCTTATGTGTCTTCTTACTTGTATAGCTTTAATGTTTGTTGTTATCTTATTGTGTATGTAATTGTGAACATTTTTTATCACCTTTTGCCTTTCTTGCGAAATGTAAAGCGCTGGTGAGCATGTTATTATATCGAATATGCGCTATACAAATAAACATTATTATTATTATTATTATTATTATCCTTACCACACAAACAAAAAACGTTTCTTACATACTTTGTCCTAAAGCAGTTTAATTCCCATCTACAAAACAAAGATGTTACTTGCCTTCTTAGGTAAACATTAATCTCTCGTCTACTAATGAAATAGTGCATTTTCTTTATTTCATCATTAAGTCCCAGACAAGCTGCTTTCTTTTCTTCTAATTGAAGTGGCTAGGGTGAGGGAGTCAAAAGGTTAAGTTTTTGCAGTTGGTGGGTAGCGTGCGGGAGTCAAAGGGTTAAGTTTTTGCAGTTTGTGGGTAGCGTGCGGGAGTCAAAGGGTTAAGTTTTTGCAGTTGGTGGGTAGCGTGCGGGAGTCAAAGGGTTAAGTTTTTGCAGTTGGTGGGTAGTGTACGGGAGTCAAAGGGTTACACGAGCTGATCGCATTTCACTATGTTGTTGCACAGTCTGTGAATCTTTGGTGGGGCGTGCATGCTGGGAGTGTGTTTTCATCTTTCCATAAGTCAACCCTGACATGACCTAAGGAATCTGTAGTGTGCATATTTGATATTCTGCCTGCAAAAAGACGCACGGAGGAGGTTTAGGCACTGGTAGGTTTGATGGCATTCCACTGTGTGTGTTGTACAGTCGTCTCATTATTTCTACAATGCACTGAATCTCAAGTATTCTTGTGACAACGTAAGTTAATGTGTCTACGTCAGTACGCGATGATTGATTATCGTCGTGTTCAGCTTTCCTACCTTTCTGTCTGTTTCTTCTTTCGTTACAGTATTCTGTGTCTGTCTGTACGTATCTCTCTCTCCCTCTGTCTCTGCGTCTGTCTTTGTCTGTCTGTCTGTTCCCCTATGTGTGCGTGTGTGTGTGTGTCTCTCTTTCTGCGTCTGTCTTTGTCTGTCTGTCTGTCTGTTTGTCCCCCTGTGTGTGCGTGTGTGTGTCTCTCTGCGTCTGTCTTTGTCTGTCTGTCTGTCTGTTTGTCCCCCTGTGTGTGTGTTTCTCTCTGCGTCTGTCTTTGTCTGTCTGTGTGTCCCCCATATGTTGTGTGTGTGTGTGTGTGTGTGTGTGTGTGTGTGTGTGTGTGTTATGTGTGTGTGTCTCTCTCTTTCTCTCTTTGCGTCTATCTGTCTGTCTGTCTTTCTACCTACCTACCTACCTACCTACCTACCTACCTACCTACCTACCTACCTACCAACCTATGTATGTATGTATGTATGTATGTATGTATGTATGTATGTATGTATGTATGCATGTATGTATGTATGTATGTATCTGTCTGTCTATCTATCTATCTATCTTATCTATCTATCTATCATGTATCTATTTATCTGTTTATCTCTCTCTCTATCTGTCTGTCTGTCTGTCTATCTGTCTGTCTGAGGAAGAAGAAGAAGCAGAAATCTGTTCTACATTCTTTCTGTTTTCCTCTCTCGGCGTTTTCTTTCGTGTGCTTTCTTTCAAAACAGAGGACGACAAGCGGCGGAACAAAACCCAGCAGGGGACAGATTAGTCGGTAATCTACCTGGAATTACCTGTCCACCACCGTCAGTTTGGAATCAACCTGTCAACCCCATCCCCCTTTGTGCAGGGGAAAGGTTTTTATCAAAAGGCAAGGAGGGGGGTAGCATTTTTGTGGGCTTGAAGTTGAAGCGTTAAAAAGCAGAGAGGCCGACCTTGACACTGTCAAAACGAAGTCCTAGGCGGTCTGGTGATTAGAATTCCTGTCTTTTTACCCAAAGGGGTCCGGGTTCATTTCCTGACGCAGGAACTTTTGAACGGGTGTGGTGGTCGAGTGGGTAAACGTCAAACTTCCAATCGAAAGGTCCTGGGTTCGATCCGCCCAGACACTTTCCGCCTCGTGGGTACACAAAGGGTGGAGATTGTTGTTACCTATTTCCCATGACCGAAGTCATGGTAATCAGCAAACAAACAAACAAAAAACAAACAAACAAACAAACAACAACAAAAAACAAACAAAACAACCAAAAACAAAACAAAGCAAAAAAAAATCCCCTCATGCAAAATAACAACAAATGGCACAACTTTGATAAGGTTGATAAGTTTAAATATCTGGGAACGGCCATCTCACCAGACGGCAGATGCACATCAGAAATAGCCAAGCCAAAACAGCATTCAAGAAGATGACAAGCATTCTTACCAACAAATGCCTATCAATTAACATCAGGAAGAGAGTTCTTGAATGTTATATATAACCGATAATGTTACACGGTTGCGAGACGTGACAGTCAACAAGCAAAACCAGAACAAGATTGAGGCAACTAAAATGTGGTTTCTAAGAAGAATGTTGAGAGTTCTATAGACAGCAAAGAAAACAAACGAGACAGTTTTGATGGAGGCAGACACACAAGAAGATCATTAATAAAGAAGATTAGGAAAAGACAAGCAACATTTATAGGACATATTTTGAGGAAAGGGGAATTAGAACACCTGGACACAGCAGGAAAGCTGGAGGGAAAGAGAACACCAGGTAGACCCACGGAGAAAATATTGGACGGACTTGCAGGGTGGCTGAAGACAGAGAGGGTGGGAGATGTACTTGCAGCAACAGGGGATAGATTCGAGTGGAGGGCCATGATCGTCAACGCCATGCGGCAGGACATATGATAATGATGATGATTATTTCCCAAGTCACCTATATGCCTAAACCCTCTTCGTGTCTACACGCATGAAGAATATCAAATATGCACGTTCATCATCATCATCATCATCATCATCATCATCATCATCATCATCATCATCATCATCATCATCATCATCATCATCATCATCATCATCATCATCATCATCAGGTGCCCTGCCGCATGGCGTTGGCGATTATGGACTTCCATCTGTCTCTATCTCTCGTTGCCCCTAGCATCTCCCCCACCCTCCTCGTCCCCAGCCACTCTGCAAGTCTGTCCAGCATTTTCTCCCTGGGTCTACCCGGTGCTCTCTTTCCCTCCAGCTTTCTCGTTGTGACCAGGTGCTCCAAATCCCCCTTCGTCATAAAATGGACTATAAATGTTGCCTGTCTTTTCCTAATCTTCCTTATGAGTGATCTACTTGTGTCTGCCTCCATCAAGACTGTCTCGTTTGTTTTCTTTGAGTCCATGGAACTCTCAACATTCTTCTTAGAAACCACATCTCGGCTGCCTCAATCTTGTTCTGGCTTTGTTTGTTGACTGTCCACGCCTCGCATCCGTACAACAGTATTGGTTCTATATAACATTCAAGAACTCTCTTCCTGATGTTAATTGACAGGCATTTGTTGGTAAGAATGCTTGTCATCTTCTTGAATGCTGTTTTGGCTTGGCCGATTCTGCCGGCTATTTCATATGCACGTTAAAGATCCTAAAAGTTACGTCAGTGCCTGGTATATGGAAACATGAAAACACCCAGCATGTATACCTACCGAAGACGGAGTATGCAGACTGTGCAGCAACATACTGCCTGCATAGTGTGGGCAAAACAACGTGCTCACAGAGTGGTGCTGGTAGGCAGGGTGCGGGAGTCAAAGGGTTAAGTTTTTGCTTCGCTAGCATGAATAACGATGCAGGATGCTGGTGGACAGGACGCGGGAGTCAAAGGGTTAAGTTTTTGCTTTGCTAGCATGAATAACGATGCAGGATGCTGGTGGACAGGACGCAGGAGTCAAAGGGTTAAGTTTTTGCTTTGCTAGCATGAATACCGATGCAGGATGCTGGTGGACAGGACGCGGGAGTCAAAGGGTTAAGTTTTTGAGAGAGAGAGACAAGAGAAAGAGGGGAAGAGAGAAAGAGACAGACAGAAAGAGAGAGAAAGAGAGAGAAACAAAGAGAGAGAGAGAAAGAGAGAGACAGAGAGAGAGAGACAGAAAGAGAGAGAGAGACAAAGACAGAGAGAGAGATATGCAGAAGCAGACCAAGAGACAAAAAAAGAAAGAAAGAGAGAGAGAGATGAGTAAGAGAGAAAGAGACAGAGACAGACAGAAAGAGAGAGAAAGAGAGAGAAAGAGAGAGAGAGACAGAGACAGAGAGAAAAAGAGAGAAAGAAAGAAAGAAAGAAAGAGAAAGAGAGAGAGAGAGAGATACATACATACATACATACATCATACATACATACATACATACACACACATACATACATGCATACATACATACATACATACACACACATACATACATACATACACATACATACATACATACATACACATACATACATACATACACACACATACATACATACATACAGCATACATACACACACATACATACATACATACATACATACATACACATACATACATACATACATATACATACATACACACATACATACATACACGCATACACACACACACATACACACATACATACACACATACACACACATACACACACACACACATACATACATACATACAGCCAGACAGACAAAACAGACAGACAGAGAAAGATAACCCGGAAGCGACAGGGAAGAAGTTGGGGGGAGGAAACATAACAGACTTCCCAAAGAAAGGACCAGTGTTACAATGAGACTTGACACACTTCCGACTAAGCTTTACTAAAAAAGCAGGCTGGAAAAGAGTGGGACACATGCCACGAAGACACAGAACAAATACTGGATCCCAAGGACAAGACACTGGAGACAATGGAGTTTAATGCTCTTGTCTGGAGTTGTGTTTGTCAGTGTAATGTCCCAGTCTGGTTCCATCGATTTTTTTTCCGCTTCCCTAGCGAGCTGATTAAAATGTAAATTTGTCAAAGCACAGGGACACTAGGCAGTGAGGAAGGATTTTTAGAGACGAGAGATTTCGTGAATAGACAAGTCATTTAGTCCTCTTCTCCCACTGGACGAAGCAGCAGGGAAGTTTCAGTCTTTTTCTCCTAATTTTTGTATTTGCTGTGTGTTTGCGATCTTACGTTCACGCTTGACAAAGCGCAGTTGGCCGAAAATTTGCGCCTGTCTTGTCTTGTTGCATTAAATACGCGTTCTAATTCTATTTCTGGTTCAAGTCAGTATGTTTCCTAGTCTGGGTTGAAGAACGCGATGCTTGTCATTCATATTCATATCTATGATCATATCCATATTCATATCCATATTCATATTCGTGTTCATGTTCATATTCAGATTCATATTCATGCAACAGACTACCGACTGGAAGGTTGTGGGTTCGAATCCCCATCAGTACCTTCAAAAAAATCATTGTGGGATTTTTCGGCTCTAACCGGCTCCTACCCAGAGTTGGACGTGCTATGGGCTCATTGAGAAGACTGGGACCACACAGTCGAGTCTCATCCACTTCACGGATGCGTCATTGAAGGAGTTGCTCAAATCTTCAGACCAGCATCGCAGGTATCTGTATCTCTCGGGCCTGGTTGACGCCAGGATATATTATGATAGTAAGCATGGAGTAGGCTACAGCCCTGTCACGCAGTCTCAACCCTAGATGGAACTCCATAGCATCATGATTATCATCATCATCAACATCATCATCGTCGCATTGTAAAAAACTGTTCCAGCTTCTGTTGCCATAAAGGTGGTGTAGAAAACGGGACACCCCCCCCCACAAACAAACAAACAGACAAAAAACAAACAAACAAAACAACAACAACAACAATAACAAAACACACCCCAAAACAAAACAAATACATGTAAACAAACAAACAAACAAACAAACAAACAAACAAACAAACAAACAACAACAACAACAACAAAAACGGTGAGCACAAAGGTAACCTCTCTGAGTGCAATGATCCTAATACATACACATATCTCTCTCTCTATATATATTTACATATATACATACATACACACACACACACACGCACACATACACACACACACACACACACACACACACACACACACACACACACACACACACACACACATATATATATATATATATATATACATTTATAGTCATATTCATATTCATGCTCATATTCATAATTCACACTCATTTTCATACTCATATTCATATTCACATTCACATTCATATTCATATTCACATTCATAATCATTATTCATTATTCATTTTATATTCATAATCAGAGTGGATTTACCATGTGAAAGTCGGGCTGCTCTCCTCTTTGAGAGCGCGTAGCCACAACGCAGCGCCACACAATTTTTTTTACCAAGACTTAAGACAGGCAGAACGGCTAATTGGCCTTCAAGGGAAGGGACCTGGGAAACCTACCTATCATGCTTTTCAAACGACAAGACGTTCAGTTCAATCTTCCTGCCAAACTGAGGAGAAAAGTCAAGACCTCAACAGGGAAACGAACCCTGGAACCTGGAGTTTAGTTACTGGCAGGCGAACGTCTGAACCATTCTGCCACCCTTCTCACGCACGGGTTGTGAACTTAATCCACAGAGGAGCCACGTTTTCTTATTAACCTTTGACTCCCGCACCCTGTCCACCAGCATCATGCATAGTCAACCATGCTAGCAAAGCAAGAACGTAACTCTTTGACCCTCTTACCCTATCCACCAGCTTCCTGAAGGAAGTTGGTGTATGGTGTGAGGTGGTCAAAGGGTTAAGTTTCCGTAGTTGATGTATAGGGTGCGGGAGTCAAAGGATTAACGCAAGCCGGTTGCTTCATTTGATAGAGCCGTGGACTCAAGATCTGATATCTTGAGTTCAATCCCAGCCTCCATCATTCTGGTGGTGTCAGCTGGTGGATAGGGTGAGGGAGTCAAAGGGTTATTTTTAGCTGGTGGATAGGGTGAGGGAGTCAAAGGGGTTAATTTTTAACAGCTGGTGGATAGGGTGAGGGAGTCAAAGGGGTTAATTTTTAACAGCTGGTGGATAGGGGTGAGGGAGTCAAAAGGTTAATTTTAACAGCTGGTGGATAGGGTGAGGGAGTCAAAGGGTTAATTTTTAACAGCTGGTGGATAGGGTGAGGGAGTCAAAGAGTTAATTTTTAACAGCTGGTGGATAGGGTGAGGGAGTCAAAGGGTTAATTATTAACAGCTGGTGGATAGGGTGAGGGAGTCAAAGGGTTAATTTTTAACAGCTGGTGGATAGGGTGAGGGAGTCAAAGGGTTAATTTTTAACAGCTGGTGGATAGGGTGAGGGAGTCAAAGGGTTAATTTTTAACAGCAGGTGGATAGGGTGAGGAGTCAAAGGGTTAATTTTTAACAGCTGGTGGATAGCGTGTGGGAGTCAAAGGGTTAAACACTGCTACTACTAATGATAAGACCACAGTGACCTTGATAAGCACAGAATTTTGTAGAAAAAGAGATCGTCAGAATGGCTTGAGCACCATGGTTCTGTTGTTACTGTAAGCCTATCTTCTTAATCTGATGTTGGTTTTGTCTGAATCTGATATTGCATAGCCCCCCCCCTTCCCTTCCCCTTCCCCTCCTTCCCCCGCTGTACACACTGCTACACACACACACACACACACACACACACACACACACACACAACACACACACACACACACACACACACACACACACACACACACACACACACACACACACACACACACACAAGAAAAATGAAGAAGACAAACAAGACACCCGAAATGTGTTTTTGACTCTGAGGTAAAAAGACATCTTGTTTAACTTGTAATCCGCCCTCCATGTGCTTCTTCTCATATAAAAAGAGCCACAGTAACCGAGTTTGTCTCTTAGAGGAAAAAAAAAAAATTAACCCTTTGACTCCCGCACCCTGTTCACCATTCAGCATTGTCAATCATACTCATCATCATCAAGTGCCTTGTCACATGGCGTTGGTGATCATGGACTTCCATCTGTTTCTATCCTTGTCGTCTCAAGCACCTCTTGCACCTCTTTGTCTTCAGCCACTCTGCAAGTCCGTCCAATATCTTCTCCCTGGATCTACCTAGTGCTCTCTTTCCCTCCAGCTTTCCTGTTGTGACCAGGTGCTCCAATTCTCCTTTCCTCATAAAATGGCCTATAAATGTTGCTTATCTTTTCCTGATCTTCCTTATCAATGATCTTCTTGTGTCTGCCTCCATCAAGACTGTCTCGTTTATTTTCTTTGCTGTCCATGGAACTCTCAATAATCTTGTTAGAAACCACATCTCGGCTGCCTCAATCCTCAATCATACTAACAAAGCAAAAACTTAATTAAACCTTTGATTCCCTCACCCTATCCACCAGCTTCCTGCAAAAAACTATGGATAGGGTAAGGGAGTCAGAAGGGTAAGTTTCTTGCAGTTGCAAATAGGGCGTGGGAATCAAAGGGTTAACTTGTAATCCCCCTCCCTCCCTCCCCCCCCCCCTTTCCCGTGTTTCCTCTCACATAAAAAGAGATCCAGAGGCCCTGAAGTTGTCTCTTTGACTGGGAGGCCAAAGGACATGTTGTTTAAACTGGTAATCCCTCGTCTTCGTGTCACCAGCAGATCGCTTTTGTTGTCTGGTCCAGCGTACAGTTTGGACAGAGAGATGACTTCCACTGTGACGTGCGTGAGAGTAGTGTCAGGCATTTCAGTTACATTTAGCAACACCTGTAAGACTTGAAACTTTTGAGTGTTTTGGCGTGGGGGGGGGGGATGGGGGGCGTGGAGGGGTGTGTGGAAAGGATGTAGATTGAGTTTTTGTTGCTTTTTCTCTCTCTCTGTGTCTGTCTCGCTCTATGCCCGTCTCTCTGTTTCTGCCTCTGCTGTCTCTCTGAATCTCTATCTGCTGTCTGTCTGTTTGTTTGCCTGTCTGTCGGTCTGTGTCTGTCTGACTCTGTCTGTCTGTCTGTCTCTCTCTTTCTCTACTCTCTCTTTCTTGTCTCTTTTTCTTTGTCTCACTCTCTCTTTCAGTCTGAATCTCTCTCTCTCTCTTTCTTTCTTTCTTTTTCTGTGTCTGCCTGTCTGTCTGTCTCTCTGTGTGTGTCTCTCTCTCTGCCTCTCTCTGTGTCTGTCTTTCTCTCTCTCTCTCTGTGTCTGTCTCAGTCTCTGTGTGTCTCTGTCTATCTGTCTCTTTTTCTCCACTTTCCAAATTTCGTTTTTCCTTCAACAACATCTTTCCTTCCTTCTGTATGCATGTGTGTATGTGTGAAAGTGTGTCTGCATATGTGCTTACGTGTGCAGGTATGTGTGACATGAATGTAAGTATGTATGAGTGTATGTGTGTGTATGTGAATTTGTAAATAAGTGTAAATGTATGCATGTATGAGTGTATATGTGTATGTGTGTTTGTGTGTGTACGTTCGTACGTGTGCATGTGTGTTTGTGTGTGTACGTTCGTACGTGCGTGAGTCTGTAGGTGTGTCTGTATGTATGTTTCTGTGTGTGAGTGTGTGTATGTGCTAGTGTATCTGTATATGTATGTATATGCGTGTGCGTGCG
>JAPXFY010000020.1:66015422-66017922 GCA_030674185.1 Monoplex corrugatus
CACACATGTCTGATGAGAGATGAAGACCCAGAGTGCATGTAAATAGAGAGGGCTCTTCCATTCTCTCTTGGTCCGGTGGCTGGTCTGGACCTGGTTGGTGCGCGTTGTGTGGCTGTGTCCCGGGGTTTGTCATCTCCCCACCTTGCCATTCGGTTTGTAAACAAGGTCACTGATGACTGGGTCCGAATGGGTCATGCAACGCATGGACAGCTCCCTTTGCTTGAAGAAATGACTATCTAGTGGCGTCAAGTGCTTGAGAGATGACTGTCCGGAGAGTGGTGAGGCATTGATGCTCCGGATCCCATCCCCACTATCGTGGTGTTTCATGTTAACAATGTTAACCATGAATGTGGCAGGAGAGAGAGAGAGAGAGAGAGAGAGAGAGAGAGAGAGAGAGGAGAGAGAGAGAGAGAGAGAGAGAGAGAGATGAGCTGAACAGCGAGCTGTACAACCTGCCAGACCCTGGTATGATCACACACATCGTAGGGCAGTCTGAGTGTACTCATCGGTAAATATTTTTGTACAGGAAGAATATCGGTTATGATAGGATTGCTTACTTTCTTAGTGTACACGCAGAAAGATCGTCTTTTGTAAGTTTGCTTAGGCCCAAAGCAAAGTTACCATCTAAGATCAGCCACACAGTTGTGCCCAGGAGAGGAAAAAAAAAATGACGAGCAAGGGGAGAACAGCCCGAACCTCACATGGTAAATCCATCGTGACAAAAGAAACGAATATGAATATGAATATGAATATGAATATGAATATGAATATAAATATAAATATAAATATGAATATGAATATGAATATAAATATAAACATGAATGTGAATATGAATATGAATATAAATATAAATATGAATATGAATATAAATATGAATATGAATATAAATATGAATATAAATATGAATATGGATATAAATATGAATATGAATATGAATAAATATAAATATAAATATGAATATGAATATAAATATGAATATGAATATGATATGAATATAAATATGAATATGAATATGAATATAAATATGAATATGAATGTGAATATGAATATGAATATAAATATGAATATGAATATGATATGAATATAAATATGAATATAAATATGAATATGAATATGAATATAAATATGAATATGAATATAAATATGAATTATGAATATATGAATATAAATATGAATATGAATATAAATATAAATATGAATATAAATATGATATGAATATAAATATGAATATAAATATGAATATGAATATAAATATGAATATAAATGTGAATATGAATATGAATATGAATATAAATATGAATATGAATATAAATATAAATATGAATATGAATATGAATATAAATATGAATATAAATATGAATATGAATATGATATGAATATAAATACGAATATGAATATAAATATGAATATGAATATGAATATAAATATGAATATGATATAAATATAATATGAATATGAATATGAATATAAATATGAATATGAATATGATATGAATATAAATATGAATATGATTATAAATATGAATATAAATATGAATATAACTATAAATATGAATATAAATATGAATATAACTATAAATATAACTATAAATATGAATACGTCTCTTTCAGTCCAGGTCTTCCTTGGTCTGCCTCTGGCTCAAAACATCCCATATCTGTTTTGTTGCATTGTATATTCATTGAGCTGGATGGTGAAGGTGCATATTGCTCAGATGTCCACACCAGTTCATTTTCTGCAGATGAATAATTATGATCGTCATGTAGTGTCACTCTCACTGTTTTCACGCCCTCAGTATTTCTAATCGTGACACGTTAGGCATCGTTGACAGTCCTTCACAAACAACCCATCTCACAGATAGTGATTCGGTGCTCCAGGGTCTTTTTTTTAATATTTGCCTCTAGAAATATTATCCTCTGGGCAAATAGCTAATATTTATTGAAGTAAATCTTTGAAAAACAGAGTTGACTGTTTGTTCATGTGTACGTAGTTTTGAAGACAAGTTCACCATGTTATTGATATGACCTTTCCCTGTTGTCCCCATTTCCCCCCCGGATGCCTGCACGTGCAAACTGGGAGGGGGAAGACAGGAGGGGAGTAGGGCGTGTGACCTCTGTCCCAAGGCGTCATCCTCCCTCTGTTTTACACGCACACACGCACGCACGCACGCACACACACACACACACACACACACACGCGCGCGCGCGTGCGCACACACACACACACGCACACACACACACACACACGCACATACACACACACACACACACATACACACACACACGCACACACGCACACACACACACACACACACACACACACACATATCCCCCCCCCAAAAAAGATGCTGATCTAGGGTACGCTCAAGCCTGTTCGGCGAATGACCCTTGACCCAAGTTGTCATCTTCTCTGTCACTCACATATTATTCTTTCTTTTTCTCTTTCTCGTTTTGTTGTTGTTGTTGTTGGTGGGGTTTTTTTCCCATTATTTTTTAACCAAGAT
>JAPXFY010000020.1:66022922-66032922 GCA_030674185.1 Monoplex corrugatus
GGAGGTTATAAATACCAAAGTACTATAGACATATACAACGAGACAGAAGCTACTAGAAAATGGCCTTCATTTTTTGAGTGTTGTCAAATATAACACTTAATATGACAGTGCCAGGGACTTAGAATTGGAAGAACGTAGGTTTGAATCCTGGACCCCATCAGTTCTTTTAAATTCGTTTGGGATTTTTCGGCCCCAATTGTAGTCATTTCTTTCTGTCTTTCTTTCTGTCTTTCTTTCTTTCTGTCTTTCTTTCTTTCTTTCTTTCTGTCTGTCTGTCTGTCTTTCTTTCTTTCTTTCTTTTGTTCTTTCTTTCTTTCTTTCTTTTGTTCTTTCTGTCTTTCTTTCTTTCATTCTTTCTTTCTTTCTTTCTTTCTGTCTTTCTTTCTTTCTTTTGTTCTTTCTGTCTTTCTTTCTTTTGTTCTTTTTTTCTTTCTTTCTGTCTTTCTTTCTGTCTTTCTTTTGTTCTTTCTTTTGTTCTTTCTTTCTGTCTTTCTTTCTGTCTTTCTTTCTTTCTTTCTTTCTTTTTTTTTTTTTTCTTTTGTTCTTTCTTTCTTTCTTTCTTTTGTTCTTTCTTTCTTTCTTTCTTTTGTTCTTTCTTTCTTCTTTCTTTCTTTTCTGTCTTTCTTTCTGTCTTTCTTTTCTTTCTTTCTTTTTTCTTTTGTTCTTTCTTTCTTTCTTTCTTTTGTTCTTTCTTTTCTTTCTTTCTTTCTGTCTTTCTGTTCTTTCTGTCTTTTCTTTCTTTCTTTCTTTCTTTCTTGTCTTTCTTTCTTTCTTTCTTTCTTTTCTTTCTTTCTTTCTTTCTTCTTTCTTTCTTTCTTTTGTTCTTTCTTCTTTCTTCTTGTCTTTTCTTTCTTTCTGTCTTTTCTTTCTTTCTTTTGTTCTTTCTGTCTTTCTTTCTTTTGTTCTTTCTTTTTTTCTTTCTTCTTCTTCTTCTTTCTTTCTTTCTTTTGTTCTTTCTGTCTTTCTTTCTTTTTGTTTTTTTCTTTCTTTCTTTCTGTTCTTTCTTTCTTTCTTTCTTTTTTCTTTCTGTCTTTCTCTTTCTTTCTTTCTTTTGTTCTTTCTGTCTTTCTTTCTTTCTTTCTTTTGTTCTTTCTGTCTTTCTTTCTTTTGTTCTTTCTGTCTTCTTTCTTTCTTTCTTTTGTTCTTTCTGTCTTCTTTCTTTCTTTCTTTTGTTCTTTCTGTCTTTCTTTCTTTTGTTCTTTCTTTCTTTCTTTCTTTCTTGTTTTCTTTTCTTTCTGTTCGTCTTTCTTTCTTTTTTCTTTCTTTCTGTCTCTTTCTTTCTTTTGTCTTCTTTGCTTCTTCTTTCTTTCTTTCTGTCTTTCTTTCTTTCTTTTGTTCTTTCTGTCTTTCTTTCTTTTGTTCTTTCTTTCTGTCTTTCTTTCTGTCTTTCTTTCTGTTTGTCTCTGTCTGTCTTTCTTTTCTGTCTTTCTTTCTGTCTTTCTTTCTTCTTTCTGTTTTCTTTCTGTCTTTCTTTCTTTTGTTCTTTCTTTCTTTCTTTCTTTCTTTTGTTTTTTTCTTTCTTTCTGTTCTCTTCTGTCTTTCTTTCTTTTGTTCTTTCTGTCTTTCTTTCTGTCTTTCTTTCTGTCTGTCTGTCTTTCTTTCTTTCTTTCTTTCTTTCTGTCTGTCTTTCTTCTTCTTTCTTTCTTGTCTTCTTCTTTCTTTCTTTCTTCTTTCTTCTTTCTTTTTTCTTTCTGTCTTTCTTTCTTTCTTTTTTCTTTCTGTCTTTCTTTCTGTCTTCTTGTCTTTCTTTCTGTCTGTCTTTCTTCTGTCTTTCTTCTTCTTTCTTTCTTTCTGTCTTTCTTTCTTCTTCTGTCTCTTTCTTTCTTCTGTTTTTCTTTCTCTTTTGTTTCTGTCTTTCTTTGCTGTCCTCTCTTCTGTCTTTCTTCTTCTTCTTTGTTTTTCTGTCTTTCTTTAATTATTTATTTTATTTATCTGTTCTTTTCTTTGAAGATAAGATATACAGATACACACATCCCTTACATGTAACCGACATTGTTCCAATGATAGGTTGAAACAATAGTGGTGTCAAAATTAAGAAACAATAGGCTAGGTAGGACCTCAGGACCTGGCCAGCTCATGGGTTTATGTGCAGGCTTAAGGCTTGTGCCAAGATCATTCTGGATCTTCTCCATCACATGGCACCTGAGACGTTGGCGCACATGGAATTCATTCCGAACGCAGGAGACGTCATCTTGAGAAACGTAAACTGCAAGTTAGCTCCTAACCAAGTGTTAAGCGTGTTACGGGCTGACTGCGATGTCTGGAACCACCTAGTCGAGTCTCGTCTAGGACACACCGAACTTTCCGTTGCCAGGCCCCCACTTGTCTGGAACGATCTGCCTTTTTCTCTCCGCTGTTCATCATCTCTCTCTCTTCTTTCATGGCGGGCCTCAAAACTCATCTTGTTGAAAAATACTACCAGTAATGAAGCATGATTTTTTTATCTTTCTAATTCAGTAATGTATATATTAGTACTTGCTTGCGACAGATTATGCTAGTGTGTGTGTGTTGGGGGGGGGGGGACTAGGATGGGGAGTTAGTATAACTGACCACTAGGCATAGGGCTGATTGGGAAAAATGACCTAATTTATGTAAAGCGCAGTGAGTCTTTACCTATGTGTAGGAGAATAGCGCTACATAAAAGTCATTTATTATTATTATTATTATTGCTATTATTATTATCATCATAATCATTATTATCATTATTATTATTATTATCATCATCATCATCGTCATCATCATCATTATCATCATCATCATTACTATTATTATTATTATTATTATTATCTACTTCAAGGTATGTGTCATTCACTGAGGGTGTTGCTGAAATTTTCTGACCAACACCGCAGGTGTTTGTATCTGTCGGGATTTGTTGATGCCAGGATACAGTATTGATGTAAGCGTAAAGTATATGATGATGCTGATGCTGATGCTGATGATGATGCTGATGATGATGATGATGATGATGATGATGATGCTGATGATGATGATGATGATGATGATGAAACCACCGGATGCTGACGATGACTTACAGGATCTTTAACGTGCAAATGTAATTTTCTGTGTGAATATACATACAAAGGGGGTTTAACCACTAACAGGTCCGTATATACACACACTATACAGACACAGACACACGACGAAAAATAGAGAGAGAGAGAGAGAGAGGGAGAGAGAGCGAGAGAGAGACAGACAGACAGACAGAGGCCGAAAGACAGAAAGAGAGAGACAGAGAGACAGAGAGACAGTGAGACAGAGACAGAGAGAGAGACAGAGAGAGACAGAGAAGAGACAGAGAGAGAGAGAGAGACAGAGAGAGACAGAGAGAGAGACAAAGACAGAGCCATAGAGACAGAGAGACAGAGACAGAGACAGAGAGAGAGAGACAGAGAGAGACAGAGAGACACAGAGGCAGAGAGACTGAGACAGAGACAGACACACACAGACAGAGAAACAGAGACAGAGACAGACACACGGAGAGACAGAGACAGAGACAGAGACAGACATACACACACACACAGACAGAGAGAGAGAGAGAACAGGAACTATACACCTAGGAACTTCATGCTGACACACATCACATCAATGCCTGACTAACTCACCAGGTTTGAAGCATGACCGACTTGGGCACAAAGCACAGAGCACAAAGCGACAAAGCAACAAAGCCACCTTTTGTTCCCTTCTGCTTCACTTCTACTGCACCAAGTCCTCGGTCCCATGACAGAACTAAGTACTAGTTTTTTCAGTTCATTCAGTTTTGTTCAGTTCAGCTCTGCTCAGTTCAGTTCAATTATTTCAATTCAATTCAATTCAATTAATTCAAATATTCAATTCAGTTTAATGAATTCAATTCATTTCAATTCAGTTCAGGTCAGATCGGGTCAGGTCAGGTCAGATCATTTTAGGTAATTTCAGGTCATTTGAGGTAATCTCAGATCACTTCAGGTCATTTCATTTCACGTCAGATCAGGTCAGATCAGGTCAGATCAGGTCAGATCAGGTCAGGTCAGGTCAGGTCAGATCAGATCAGGTCAATTCAGACCAGATCAGGTCAATTCAGACCAGGTCAAGTCAGCTCAGGTAAAATAGGTCAGGTCAGGTCAAATCAAGTCAGGTAGGTTCCGTTCAGTGCAGTCAAATCAATTCAGTTTGTTCAATTCAATTCAATTCAATTCAGTTCGGTTTAGCTCCGTTCAGTTGATTCAATTCTGTTCAGTCAATTCAAACTGTTTCAATTCAAATTCAATTCAAGTGAGTTCCATTCACTCAATTCAATTCAATTCAATTCAGTTCAGTTCCGTTCCGTTCAGTTCCACTCAGTTCAGTTCAGTTCGCTCAATTCATTCAATTTTAGTTCAGTTCACTCAATTCATTCAATTTAGTTCAGTTCACTCAATTCATTCAATTTTAGTTCAGTTCACTCAATTCATTCAATTTAGTTCAGTTCCATTCAAATCAGTCCAGTCCAGTCCAGTCCAGTCCAGTCCAGTCCAGTCCATTTCAATTTAAATTCATTCAATCCAATCAAATCCAATCACAGCCAAACCAATCCAGCAACCATTTATTGTCAGATTAACTCCTGCTGCACGAAACGTCAGGGAAGTATTGTCAAGATCTGGTCCATATAAATAGTTTAATTATCCTCCTCCTCCTCCTCCTCCTCCTCCTCCTCATCATCATCATCATAACAGTTCCCAGAGGGTGGCGAAGGACGGGGAGAGATGGAGGAAGCTTGTCACAAAGCCACAAGTGATGTCCTTACCATCCTCAAGATTCGGGGACAGATAAAGAAACTTAACGTAACACCTTTCGTGTAAATGGCACACACTCTTCTTGTTTGTCACATCACAGTTTTACCGCTTATTTTCACGAATGTTTCCTGGTTCTAATAGACAGACCACCACACCATTTATGTCCTATGTTGTTGACTGTTTTCTGGTTCTAATAAGACAGACCACCACACCATTTATGTCCTATGTTGTTGACTGTTTTCTGGTTCTAACAGACAGACCACCACACCATTTATGTCCTATGTTGTTGACTGTTTTCTGGTTCTAACAGACAGACCACCACACCATTTATGTCCTATGTTGTTGACTGTTTTCTGGTTTTAACAGACAGACCACCAAATCACAAATGTCCTATGTTCTTGACTGTTTTCTGGTTTTAACAGACAGACCACCAAATCACCAATGTCCTATGTTCTTGACTGTTTCCTGGTTTTAACAGACAGACCACCAAATCACCAATGTCCTATGTTGTTGACTGTTTTCTGGTTTTAATAGACAGACCACTACACCATCAATGTCCTATGTTGTTGACTGTTTTCTGGTTTTAATAGACAGACCACCATACCACCATTGTCTTAAGTCTTCAGGCACAGGTCTGGAATATTTCACTTCTTCCTCTAAACAAAGACGTCTGCCGTCAGCTCGCATTCAGTACACAAAATAGCACACACGTACAGAGAGAGAGGGAGAGAGATAGAGAGGGAGAGAGGGGGATGGTCAGTGAGAGAGAGAGACAAAGAGAGAGAGAGAAAGAAGAGACAAAGACGGAAACAGAGCTGAAGGAGAGAGAGAGGGGGGGGGGGGAGAAGAGAAAGAAAGAAGAATGAGAGAAGGCATAGATAGAGACAGACAGACAGACAGACAGACAGAGACAGAGAGACAGAGTCAGAAACAGACAGACACAAAGACAGAGACAAAAGGGTGTGACATACAGAGACAGAGGGAGAAACAGAAACTAAGAGAGACAGAGAAAGAGAGACAGAGAGAGACAGAGACAGAGAGAGACAGAGAGAGGCAGAGAGAGATTGAGAGATTGAGAGAGAGAGAGAGAGATTGAGAGACAAAGAGAGACAGACAGAGAGAGTCAGAGAAACAGAGACAGAGACAGAGAGAAATAGACAGAGATAACGAGAGAGAGAGAGAGAGAGAGAGAGAGAGAGAGAGAGAGAGAGAGAGAGAGAGAGAGAGACGGTGTCAGAGAGAGAAATGGACACAGAGATATGAGAGAGAAAGAGAGAGAGAGACAGACAGACAGATAGAAACAGACATAGAAAGAGACACAGACAGACAGAGAGACAGAGAGAGACAGAGAGAAAGAGACACAGACAGACAGAGAGACAGACAAACAGACAGACAGAAAGACAGACAGACAGAAAAGAAAGACAGACAGACAGACTAACAGTCAGACAGCGGGCGGGCAACTTGGCAGGCAGACAAACAGACAAACAGACAGACAGACAGACAGACAGACAGACAGACAAAGACACGTATGTGTATATTTTAACAACATCGTTGGCCCCTTAATCATCACGACCATTAGAAACATAAACGATAACATTTTGACAGCGATCAACTGGACAACACAGCGTTCTGTGGAACATGATTCACATAGCCTGTTGACACAACTCTTTACGGCGACACGGGGAAATAAAGGACTGCACTGGATTTTATTTATTTGCGTGTGTGTGTGTGTGTTGTGTGTGTGTGTGTGTGTGTGTGTGTGTGTGTGTGTGTGTATGTGCATGTCATTATTTTCGTGTGGGATCTGGGCGCGGCTCTCTTCAGGGAGAGTGCTTCGCCATTGTATGGCGCCACCCTTGTCGTTAGAGACATGCACAGTTTATTTTTCCTAATTTCTACTTTATGTATGTATGTATATATGTATATGTGTATTGTACGTGTGCATGTGTGTGTGTGTGTGTGTGTGTGTGTGTGTGTGTGTGTATATGTATGTATGTATGTATGCATGCATGTCTGTTTGTCTGTCTGTCTGTCTATATGTATGTATGTATGTATGTAGGTAGGTAGGTAGGTAGGTAGGTAGGTAGGTAGGTAGATAGGTATGCATAAAAACGTGTAGGTTTATTTAAGTTCTAAGAAGTATTTTGCTGTCTTAATAAGAAGGGCATATAGTGTTGTTTACGTTCTAAAAAGTAGATAATTCTTTAATTGAAAAAAACCTGAGAGACTGTTTAAACTCTGAATAATCTAATGTTTTTTTTAATGGAAAGACTGTTCAGTTGCGTCAGCTCTTAAAAAGCTAACGCTGTCTTATTATAAAAAAGACGTTTATTTGTTTCTGTTCTACGGAGTCTTATGCTTTCTGAATAAGACAGACGTTTATTTGTTTCAGCTCTAAAAAGTTTAACGCTCTCTTAATAAAAATTTTTTTTTTATTTGTTTCAGCTTAAAAAAAAAGTCTAATGCTCTTACTTAATAGAAAACATCACTTGTTTGTTACAGCTCAAAAAGAATCTAACACTTTCTTTATAAGAAAGACTGTTTATTTGTTTCAGCTCTGAAAAGTCTAATGCCTTCTGAATATAAAAAACAAACGAACACGGTTTATGTTCTTTTAGCTTCAGAAGGTCTAAGGCTTTCTTTACACTAAAAACTGTTTATCTGTTTCAGCTCTAGAAAATCTAATGCTACCAGTCGCCGTGGTTAACGCAACGGACTACCGACTGGAAGGTTGTGGGTTCGAATCCCCATCAGTACCTTCAAAAATGTATCATTCTGGGATTTTTCTGCTCTAATCGGCTCCTACCTAGAACTGAGCGTGCTATGGGCTCATTGGGAAGGCTGGGACCACACAGTCGAGTCTCATCCACTTTACGGATGCGTCATTGAGGGTGTTGCTCAAATCTTCTGACCGGCACCGCTGGAGTCTGTATCTCTCGGGCCTGGTTGACGCCAGGGTATATTATGATAGTTAACGTAGAGTACAGCCCTGTCACACAGTCTCAATCCTAGATGGAACTCCATAACATCAGATTATCATCCTCATCGACATCACCATCATCGCTATGGAAAAAAAAAGCCAGTTTCTGTGGTCATTAAGGTGGCTTAGAAAATGGGAAGAAAAAAAAAAAAAATGTGAGAACAAAAGTAGCCTGACTGAGTGAGATGATCCTAAAAAAATCTAACGCTTTCTTTATAAGAAAGATTGTTTATTTGTTTCAGCTTCAAAATGTCTAACGCTTTCTTTATAAGAAAGATTGTTTATTTGTTTCAGCTTCAAAATGTCTAACACTTTCTTTATAAGAAAGATTGTTTATTTGTTTCAGCTTCAAAATGTCTAACACTTTCTTTATAAGAAAGATTGTTTATCTGTTTCAGCTTCAAAATGTCTAACACTTTCTTTATAAGAAAGATTGTTTATCTGTTTCAGCTTCAAAATGTCTAACGCTTTCTTTATAAGAAAGATTGTTTATTGTTTCAGCTTCAAAATGTCTAACGCTTTCTTTATAAGAAAGATTGTTTATCTGTTTCAGCTTCAAAATGTCTAACGCTTTCTTTATAAGAAAGATTGTTTATCTGTTTCAGCTTCAAAATGTCTAACGCTTTCTTTATAAGAAAGATTGTTTATCTGTTTCAGCTTCAAAATGTCTAACGCTTTCTTTATAAGAAAGATTGTTTATTTGTTTCAGCTTCAAAATGTCTAACACTTTCTTTATAAGAAAGATTGTTTATTGTTTCAGTTTCAAATGTCTAACACTTTCTTATAAGAAGATGTTTATTGTTTCAGCTTCAAAATGTCTAACACTTTCTTTATAAGAAAGATTGTTTATTTGTTTCAGCTTCAAAATGTCTAACACTTTCTTTATAAGAAAGATTGTTTATTTGTTTCAGCTTCAAAATGTCTAACGCTTTCTTTATAAGAAAGATTGTTTATCTGTTTCAGCTTCAAAATGTCTAACGCTTTCTTTATAAGAAAGATTGTTTATCTGTTTCAGCTTCAAAATGTCTAACGCTTTCTTTATAAGAAAGATTGTTTATTTGTTTCAGCTTCAAAATGTCTAACACTTTCTTTATAAGAAAGATTGTTTATCTGTTTCAGCTTCAAAATGTCTAACGCTTTCTTTATAAGAAAGATTGTTTATCTGTTTCAGCTTCAAAATGTCTAACGCTTTCTTTATAAGAAAGATTGTTTATCTGTTTCAGCTTCAAAATGTCTAACACTTTCTTTATAAGAAAGATTGTTTATCTGTTTCAGCTTCAAAATGTCTAACACTTTCTTTATAAGAAAGATTGTTTATTTGTTTCAGTTTCAAAATGTCTAACACTTTCTTTATAAGAAAGATTGTTTATCTGTTTCAGCTTCAAAATGTCTAACACTTTCTTTATAAGAAAGATTGTTTATTTGTTTCAGTTTCAAAATGTCTAACACTTTCTTTATAAGAAAGATTGTTTATTTGTTTCAGTTTCAAAATGTCTAACACTTTCTTTATAAGAAAGATTGTTTATTTGTTTCAGCTTCAAAATGTCTAATGCTTTGTTTATGAGCAGGTCGCGTGGGGTTGTTCAAGCTTTAAAAAGCTGTTTAAATCCCGAAAAGCCTGATGTTTTCTTAATAAGAAAAAAAACGCTTGTGGTTAAGGTCCGAAAAATCTAATGTTTTTTTTTTAATTAATAAGAAAAAACGTGTGGCTAATGTCTGAAGAATCTAATCTTTCTTAATTAGTAAGAAAAACGTGTGCGGTTAATTTCTGAAGATTCTAATGTTTTCTTAACAAGTGAAACGTAGAAGGTTGTTTCAGCTGTGAACAGTCTACTGCATAAACAGACATATTGTTTTCACTTACCCGTGAAGAGGACACAGGCCACCTCCAGTACCGTCATGAGCAGCAGAGCGGAACGTTGACCATCCATGATGAAGCGGACAGTGGATGGAACAGACCACAGCAGTGGACACAGAGGTCAGGGCAAATTCACCAGATTCCAACCGCTGCTGTACCAAAGGTAAACACTGACAGAAGAACAGAAGGAAACGTGGATGAACTCTTCTTATTACTTCACTTGTCTTCGACTGTCGTTATTTTCCGTTACTTCACAACAAAATCAAATTGTACGGAAGTGTATTTATCCAAACGGAGATCACACAAGCCTTGCAAAATTCGACCTAGATCTAGTGATGAACCAAAAAGTATTTTCTGTTTATTTATTCATTCATTTGTTTACTTTTTATTTACTTATTTATCTACTTTACG
>JAPXFY010000020.1:66052922-66055422 GCA_030674185.1 Monoplex corrugatus
TGTGTTCTGTTGTCAGATTTATTTTCACTTTACAGTGAAACCATCATGAGAACCTAGTAGAATAACCTGGGATAAAGGTTGGACAAAACATGATAAGCAATCTTCGCTACGCATATGACACCATTCTGATTGCAGAAAATGAAAAAAGACCTACAAAATCTTGTGAATGTAATAGAAATAGACAGCAGAAATAAAAAGCTGCAGCTAAGTACCAAGAAGATTGAAGTAACGGTAGTCAGTAAAAAGCAAGAAATCCACTCATTCAAAATAACGACAAATGGCACGACACTGAGACGAGTTTAAATATAATTTTTTTTTATGGGAACAGTCGTCTCAACAGATGGCAGATGCACATTAGAAATAGCCAGCAGAATCGGCCAAACTAAAACAACATTCAAGAAAATGAAGAGCGTACCTATCAATAAACATCAGGAACAGAGTTCGGTTATGAAGCGTGGACGGTCAAAACGCAAAGTCAGAACAAGATTGTGGCAGCTGAAATCTCCAAGAAAACAAACGAGACAGTCTTGAAAGAAGTAAACACACACACAGAGAAAAAAAAACATTAATGAAGATTAGGAAAGACAAGCAACATTTAAAGGACATTTTATGAGGCAAGAGAAATTAGAGCACCTAGTCACAAACAGGAAAGCTGGAGGAAAAAGAGCACCATGTACACACAGGGGCAAATATTAGATGGAGACAGAGAGGGTGGGGGATATACTTGCTGCGACAAAAGAAAGCTTCATATGAAAGCCATGATCGCCAACGTCATGCAGCAAGGCACGTGATGATGATGGTCAGTCACACACAGATTTCAAAGTGTTCTGGGCTCAGCTTCGAAGACTGAACTCGCACATGACATGATTGCTACCAAAGTTTTCTTCTATCTTCTGTTATGACTATTTCTGTTTACCTATGAAAGAGACATTGCACTGAAACTGAAGCTAAGACTTGCAAACTGCTACATCTACCCAACTATATTTTATGGAGTTGAGACATGGACATTGTACAAGCCATAGAAAGAAAGCATTCTTTTGAAATGTTGACACTCAGAAGACTGGGTAGAATCAGTTAGAAGGACAGAATAATAAATAAAGCTGTATTAGAAAGGAGAAATGTCCAGAGAAAACTACGACTTCAATCAACAAAATTGACTTATTTTGGACATGTGATGCGGCATAATTGTCTCCCCAAAACCGTTCTGACTGGAAGAATGGAAGGCCAGATAACGAGAGGTTGTCCAGGCCAAATACGGACAGACGATGTCAAAGACAGGACAGGGTAAAGTCTGTCTGAATGTGTCCACTCAGCACAGGACAGGACGACCTGGAGAACCGTGACATGCCGACCCCTGGACCACAGGGAGGGCTCATAGAACAAGAAGAAGAAGAAGAAAAGAAGAAGAAGAAATAACAATAATAATAATAATAATAATAATAACAACAACAACAACAATAATAATAATAACAAAAATAATAATGATAATAATAATAATAATAAGAAGAAGAAGAAGAAGAAGAAGGAGACACGTGTATGCTGTGCGTGTGTGCAAGGAGAACAGGAGAGGGAAGGTGGGTGTGGGTAGGAATGAGACATAATGTCAATTCCTTGAACTAATTTTGATGGCTTTCATAGAAGTTGGATTAATTTGAACAAATTTTGTAAAATTTGTGTGATGATAATAAAAAATATATTTAACAAAATACAAACAAACAAACAAACAAAAAACAAACAAACAACCAGCAACAACAAACCAAAAACAAACAATCAATCAAACAAACAAAAAGACGATGATAGTAGATGTTTGTACAGAACTTTGCCAAGGATAACGCCTCCATTGTCATGGGATCTTTAACGTGAAGTGACTACGTGCTATTCACTAGTACCATCTGAATTTTAATTTGTTTTGTTTTTGACTCATCCGAAAGACTACTCCTTAGATCACCACGTAAGATGGAGTGGAAGGGGTGGAAAGGGGAGACAACTTCCGGTTCCGCCTGTGCTTCGAATCCAAATGTCTTGCGTGCTTGGTAAGTGTTTGAGCCGCTACGCCACACACTAAACTGGAGACTGGAACTCTGCAAATCATTTTTCACACACGCAGAGCTGTATCCATTTTTTTTCATAGGAATCGATTTATTTGAAAAAAGACAGATCTGTTTTCCATTGCCAGATTTGGCGAAAAGCTGGGAAAGATCGGCCACTGTCTCTCTGTGTCGTTATTGAAGAGAACAAATCGGTTTTTCATCTGCCGGCTCTCACGGAAGGCTCCGGGTTAGCGACCGTATGTCTCTGCCATTTCGCTTCAATCGAAGACGACATTCACTTTTGTTTTATTTCGTTTTCAGCTGGCGAGTTCCCGTGAAAGACGTGAAGAAAGATTAATGACTTTCATTGTCGTTATTGTTTTAATAGAGGAAGACGGGGTTTTTGTTTTGTTTTTTTGGAATTACTTTTTTCTAAACACATTGATTTGACAAGGGGAAGCAACCGTGTG
>JAPXFY010000020.1:66060422-66062922 GCA_030674185.1 Monoplex corrugatus
TTGTTGTTGGTGTTGGTGATTGGTAGTGGTGATGTGGTAGTGGTGATGGTAATGGTGGTGGTGGTGATGTGGTAGTGGTGATGGTAATGGTGGTGTGATGTGGTGGTGGTGATGGTGTGTGGTGGTGGTGATGGTGTGTTGGAGGGGTTTATGGTGTGTTGTGGTGGATGTTTGGTGTGATGGTGTGTTGGTGGTGATGGTGTTTTGGGGGTGAGGGTGTGTTGGTGTGTGATGGTTGTGTGATGGTGTGTTGGTGTGATGGTGTGTTGGTGGTGGTGATGGTGTGTTGATGGTGGTGATGGTGTGTTGGTGTGGTGATGGTGTCGGTGGTGGTGATGGTGTGTTGGTGTGGTGAGTGGTGGGGGTGATGGTGGTGATGCGGGTGGTGATGGTATGGTGGTGGTGGTGGTGATGTGGGGTGGTGGTGATGTGTGTGGTGATGGTAATGGTGTAGTGAGTGGTGGGGGTGTGATGGTAATGGTGGTGGTGGTGATGTGGTGGTGGTGGTGATGTGGTGGTGGTGGTGATGTGGTGGTGGTGAGGATGGTGGTGATGGTAATGGTTGTGGTGGTGGTGAGTGGTGGTGGTGATGCTAATGGTGGTGGTGGTGGTGATGGTAATGGTGGTGATGGTATGGTGGTGATGGTAATGGTGGTGATGGTATGGTGGTGATGGTAATGGTGGTGGTGGTGGTGATGGTATGGTGGGATGGTAATGGTGGTGGTGGTGATGGTAATGGTGGTGGTGGTGGTGGTGATGGTAATGTGTGGTGGTGGTGATGGTAATGGTGGTGGATGGGGTGGTGGTGTGATGGTAATGTGGTGGTGGTGAGTGGTGGTGTGTGATGTGGTGGTGGGTGATGGTAATGGTGGTGATGGTAATGGTGGTGGTGGTGGTGGTGATGTGGTGTGGTGATGTGGTGGTGGTGATGGTAATGGTGTGGTGGTGGTGAGTGGTAATGTGTGATGGTAATGGTGGTGGTGGTGATGGTGGTGGTGGTGTGATGGTAATGGTGGTGGTGGTGGTGATGTGGTGGTGTGTGTGGAATGGTGGTGGTGTGTGGTGGTGGTGATGTGGTGGTGGTGGTGTGGTGGGTGGTGGTGTGGTGGTGGTGGTGTGGTGGTGGTTGGTGTGTGGTTGGTGTGGTGATGGTGGTGGTGGTGTGTGGTGGTGGTGATGTGGTGGTGGTGGAATGTGGTGGTGGTGGTGGATGTGGTGGTGGTGGCGGTGGATGTGTTGTTGTTGTGGTGATGTGGTGATGGTGGTGGTGTGTGGTGGTGTGGTGGTGATTGAGTCGTGATGTGGTGGTGTGGTGGTGGTGGTGATGTGGTGGTGGTGGTATGTGGTGGTGGTGGTATGTGGTGGGTGGTGGTAGATGTGGTGGTGGTGATGTGGTGGTGGTGACGTGGTGGTGGTGGTGGATGATTGGTGGTGGTGGTGATGTGGTGGTGGTGATGTGGTGGTGGTGGTAATGGTGGTGGTGGTGATGTGGGTGGTGGTGGTGGTGATGTGTTGTTGTTGTGGTGATGTGGTGATGGTGGTGGTCATGTGGTGGGTGATGTGGTGGTGGTGGTGGGTGGTGATTGTAGTGGTGATTGTGGTGGTGGTGGTGTAGTGGGTGGTGTGGTGATTGTCGTGGTGGTGGTGTGTGGTGGTGGTGAGTGGGTGGTGGTGGTGGTGGTGGTGGTGGTGGTGGTGGTGGGTGGTGTGTGTGGGTGGTGGTGGGTGATTGTAGTGGTGGTGTATGGTGGTGGTGATTGTAGTGGTGGTGGTGGTGATGTGGTGGTGATGATGTGGTGATGTGGTGATGGTGATCGTAGTGGTGGTGATGTGGTGGTGGTGGTGATGTGGTGATGTGGTGGTGGTGGTGATGTAGTGATGTGGTGGTGGTGGTGGTGATGTGGTGATCGTAGTTGTGGTGATGTGGTGGTAGTGGTGTGATTGTGTTGGTGTTGGTAATGGTGGTGATGTGGTGGTGGTGGTGATGTAGTGATGTGGTGGTGGTGGTGGTGATGTGGTGATCGTAGTTGTGGTGATGTGGTGGTAGTGGTGGTGATTGTGGTGGTGTTGGTAATGGTGGTGATGTGGTGGTGGTGGTGACATGGTGATGGTGATGATGGTGATGGTGGTGGTGGTGAGAAGGGAACACGTGTACAGACCTGCCAGTACCTACCCCCCTCCCCTTCGTGTGTAACGCATGAAGAACATCAATTATGCACGTTAAAGATCCTGTAAGTCATATCAGTGGCTGGCTTATGTAAACATTAAAACATCCAACATGGACACCAACTGGACATGGAGTATGCAGACTTTGCAGCAAAACAAAACAAACAAAACAACCAAACAAATAAGCAAAACCACCTAAGCGGTTTACAAACAGTTTTGGGTAACTTTAAACTATAAGCTTGTTTAAATGGGGTGCTTAGTGTCTTCTCAGGCCAATACTCCCTCCGCTCAATGGATATTATCCCCCTGTGTCTATTCAGGCCATCCCACAATG
>JAPXFY010000020.1:66075422-66085422 GCA_030674185.1 Monoplex corrugatus
TAGTTGGTGGATAGGGTGTGGTAGTCAAAGGGTTAGGGTTTTGTAGTTGGTGGATAGGGTGTGGTAGTCAAAGGGTTATGTTTTGCAGTGGTGGATAGGGTGTGGTAGTCAAAGGGTTAGGGTTTTGCAGTTGGTGGGTAGGGTGCGGGAGTTAAAGGGTTTTAAACCGGCAACAGAGGGCTGATTGTACCGTGTGAGACCCACACCATTCATAGTGGCTCAGACAAACACAAAGTCTTTTGGCTTTCACAGAGTGTTCAATCTGGCCCTCGAAGGGTTTCCCTCACTCCCACCCCCATCAGCTGTTTTCTGCTATCACTTACAGTGCAGCAAAGAGCTGGGGTCACCACAACACGCTTTGCAACAACTTTGGTCACAGACTGTGTCAAGTTAACCCTTTGACTCCTACGCCCTGTCCACCACCAGCATCCTGCATTATCAACGATGTTAACAAAGCAAAAACTTAACCCTTTGACTCCCTCACCCTGTCCACCAGCGTCATGCATTGTCAACCATGTTAGCGAAGCAAAAACTTAACCCTTTGACTCCCTCACCCTGTCCACCAGCATCCTGCATTGTCACTCATGTTTGCAAAGCAAAAACTTAACCCTTTGACTCCCTCACCCTGTCCACCAGCATCCTGCATTGTCAACCATGTTTCCGAAGCAAAAACTTAACCCTTTGACTCCCTCACCACGTCCACCAGCATCCTGCATTGTCAACCATGTTTCCGAAGCAAAAACTTAACCCTTTGACTCCCTCACCCTGTCCACCAGCATCCTGTATTGTCACCCATGTTTCTGAAGCTAAAACTTAACCCTTTGACTCCCTCACCACGTCCACCAGCGTCATGCATTGTCACCCATGTTTCCGAAGCAAAAACTTAACCTTTCGACTCCCTCGCCATGTTTATCGGCGCTTTAACTTACTGCTTTAGCTTCCTGCAGGAAGCTGGTGGATAGGGTGAGGGAGTCAAAAGGTTAAGTTTTGGCAGTTGGAGGATATGGTGCAGGGGTCAAAGGGTTAAGAGCGAGCGGGGGGGGGGGGGTGGGGGGGGGACTGGTTGCTATATTGCGCTGTACGTGCTCCTGGAGTGTTCTGTCACAGATGCCAGCTCTGGGGAAAATTGAAGTTGCTGGTTCCAGACAAGTTCGCCCCTGCCTGTTAAACATTCCCGCCCGAAAGCACACTTACTTATGAATGCACGAGCGCGCGCACACACACACACACACACATGCGCGCGCACACACATGCGCGCACACACACACACACACACATACACACATCTATCTATCTATACATATACATATGTACATGTTTATATCTATATATATGTATATATATATGTACGTATACATCCCCCACCCCAACCCCCACCCTATCCTGTAGGAAGCTGGTGGATAGGATGAGGGAGTCAGAGAGTTAACTCTATCCTGTAGAAAACTGGTGGATAGGGTGAGGGAGTCAGAGAGTTATATGGAGGATATAGGTAGAAAGAAACTCTAGGGAGAGCTAGACAACAGAAGGTCTTCAGAGAAGTAACCCCCTTTAGACAAGTGTTTCGGCCCTGAATTCCTTACACTCTCGGGGGGCCGGGCCACATCCAGGTCATGACTCCTGGATGCCCTTCTGCTGTTGTCTATTTTTATTTTTATTTTTCCCACGCCTGGGAGCGAACCTGGGCGATTCTGCGCTTCAGAACTGCGGTACGCGGTTTTACCAATGTGCTAACGGGGCACACATCATCTGTAGGGAATTTAATCCTTATGAAGTTCACTTTTGGTTCCTCCTTGCCCAGATCCAGCTTGAGCTCCTTTCTGCTGCCTCTGCCATCGCTTTAAGGGCTCTAGTCCTCTTCTTCCCAGAAATGGCGAGTTGTTTCATGAGATCATAAGCGGAGGTGCCCACAAACCCTCTTGCCCCGACCTCTATGGCGAAGATTTTGACCCGCAGACCTGCTTTCTTCAGGGTGCTGGCAAGACCGGCGTATTTTTCGGGCTTGTAGATATGTGCTTCTTCCATTCTGCTTTCGTATGGCACAGTGAGTTCTATCAGAATCACTTGTTTCGAGGAGTCAGAGTGGAGAGCGATGTCTGGTCTCATGCCTGTCTTGCTGATTACATCTGGGTAATTTCTCCACTCTGGGAGGTCTGCTGTACACTCCCAGTCGACTGCTCCATCCAGAAGACCCTTTGGCAATGTGCTGGTTGTCATAGCACTTTCGGGCCAGACCTGTTTCCCTCCTGCTTTGTAGAACGTTGTCATAGCAATTGGTGCGTTTGGGGTCATGGTTTTTTCGCTAACCACGTCTGTGATCACTTTCAGAACTTGGTTGTGCCTCCATGTATACCTTCCTTGGGCTAGCGCTACTTTGCAAGAGCTTAGGACATGTTCCACTGTTTGTTTCTTCTGACAGAGCGGACATGCTGGGTCGTCTGATTTCCCCCATTTCACTAAGTTTGCATTCGAGGGGAGCAGGTCATATACAGATCTGAGGAGGAAGCTTATCCTTAGAGGAGCCATGTGCCACATATCGTTCCAGCTGAGACTTCTTTGGAGTGCACTGTCCCATGTTGTCCATTGCCCCTGTTGACCTTGCTGGACTGCCTTCTGCACTCTTTTGACATCTTCTTCTTCCTTCAACTCCTGTATGATCATGTCTCTTTTTTCCTTCCCTTTGGCTTTGGACCACCACTGCATTTTTGTTGCTCCCAGTCCCTGTCTGTTGGTTTGCGTGTGTCCAATTATTTCTTTGATGCTGAGGTTTCTCTTGGCATTGTTTACAGCCTCTTGGACTTTCCACTTTCTGCCAGTTCTCAGCTTTGGATGAACTGATCTCACGATATTGTCTTCCGATTCCTCCAGCATGCTCAACAGTCTTGCTTTTCCAACTTTGTATTCCTCCACTATGGATTTGAGAGGTAGCTTCAGCATTGCTTGACGACAGTAGAATGCAACATCAGTGAGACCAGGTGGGACACCGAGCCATTTTCTTGTGTATTTGTTGATTTTGGCTTCCATTGCTTCGACTGTGCTGGTGCAAATGTCATAGATTAGCAGTGGCCACAGCAGCTTTGGTATCAGCATGAACTGTAGACACCAGACTTTGTATTTGCCTGGCAGTCCGCAGTTATCTATTTTCTTCAGGCCTTCTTCTGCTGTTTGCTTGGTTTCACATCCCCTTTGTGTGTCTTTCAGGGAGTCATCATACCATCTTCCGAGACTTTTTACTGGCTCTTCTGTGACAGTGGGGATGGCTTGGTTGGATACCATGAATTTGACTGAATCTGCCACTTTTCCTTTTCGCAGTGAGAGACTTCGGGATTTCTTAGGTTTGAACCTCATTCTTGAAGAGGCCACCAGCTCATCCAGCTGCTTTAAGATTTGGTGTGTCTCTTCCTCATCCGTGGACAAGACTGTTGTGTCATCCATGAAAGCTTTCAGAGGAGGCATTTGGTATCCATCTCCCAGATTCACTGGACCTGAATTCTTCATTGCAGCTTTCAAGATGACTTCCATTGCCAACACGAACAGTATGGGAGAGATTGCACAGCCCATTGCAATGCCCACCTCTAGGTCTATCCAGTCCGTGGTGTATTCTTTGGTAGAGAACCGCATTGAGAACCCTTGGAAATACTTCCTCAGCATTGTTCGGATGTTTTCTGGGATGTGATACATTTCAAGAGCCAGCTGGATCATATCGTGTGGAACTGATCCATATGCATTCGCCAGATCAAGCCAAACTACGTCAATGTCTCTCTTCTCTGTTCTTGCTTTTTGGATGGCATCCCAAATCAACGTGGCATGTTCCAAGCATCCAGGCATTCCTGGTATGCCTCCCTTTTGGACTGACATATCCAGATACTTGTTTTCAGTCAGGTATTTTGTCAATCTTGCTGCCATAACAGAGAGATATATATATATCTACACGCACACGCAGACACACGTTCACTACCGCATACATTTACAAAGACATACGCAAACATATCCACCCATACCCAGTTCACACACCACCTGTTCCCTCCTGCACACACTCAATCACACACACACAGACACACACAGACACACACACACAACACACACACACACACACACACACACACACACACACACACACACACACCACTATCACACAAAAACACAAACCACACACACACACAAACAATCATTCTCAAAAACAAAACAAAAACCCACACACAAACATATAACCAACCAACCAACCAACCAACCAACCAACCAACCAGACAAACAAACAAAGAACACACACACACACACACAAAGACACACACACACACCACACACACACACACACACAAAGACACACACACACAACAAAGCACACACAACCACACACAAACGACACACACACACGCACCACACACACACACAAAGACACACACACACGCACACACACACAACACCACACACACACACGCACACACACACACACACACACACACACACACGACACACACACAGCACACACACACACACCACACACACACACACCACACACATCCACACACAACACACACACCATACGCACACCAGCTTCCTACAGGAAAGAGTTAACTCTGACTCCCTCACCCTGTCCACCAGCTTCCTACAGGATAGAGTTAACTCTGATTCCCTCAACCTATCCACCAGCTTTCTACAGGATAGAGTTAACTCTGACTCCCTCACCCTGTCCACCAGTTTTCTACAGGATAGAGTTAACTCTGACTCCCTCACCCTGTCCACCAGCTTTCTACAGGATAGAGTTAACTCTGACTCCCTCATCCTGTCCACCAGCTTTCTACAGGATAGAGTTAACTCTGACTCCCTAACCCTATCCACCAGCTTCCTACAGGATAGAGTTAACTCTGACTCCCTCACCCTATCCACCAGCTTCCTACAGGATAGAGTTAACTCTGACTCCTCACCCTATCCACCAGCTTCTTACAAGATAGGGTTAACTGACTCCCTCACCCTATCCACCACCTTTCTACCGGATAGAGTTAACTCTCTGACTCCTCACCCTATCCACCAGCTTTGTACAGGATAGGGTTAACGGACTCCCTCACCCTATCCATCAGCTTTCTACAGGATATGGTCAACTGACTCCTTCACCCTATCCACCAGCTTTCTACAGGATAGACTTAACTCTCTGACTCCTCACCCTATCCACCAGCTTTGTACAGGACAGGGTCAACTGACTCCCTCACCCTATCCATCAGCTTTCTACAGGATATGGTCAACTGACTCCCTCACCCTATCCACCAGCTTTGTACAGGATAGGGTCAACTGACTCCCTCACCCTATCCACCACCTTTCTACAGGATAGACTTAACTCTCTGACTCCTCACCCTATCCACCAGCTTTGTACAGGATAGGGTCAACTGACTCCCTCACCCTATCCACCAGCTTTCTACAGGATAGACTTAACTCTCTGACTCCTCACCCTATCCACCAGCTTTGTACAGGATAGGGTCAACTGACACCCTCACCCTATCCATCAGCTTTCTACAGGATATGGTCAACTGACTCCCTCACCCTATCCACCAGCTTTCTACAGGACAGACTTAACTCTCTGACTCCTCACCCTATCCACCAGCTTTCTACAAGATAGGGTTAACTTTCTGATTCCCTCACCCTATCCACTAGCTTCCTACAAGATAGGTTAACTCTGACTTCCTCACCCTATCCACCAGCTTCCTACAAGATAGAGTTAACTCTGACTCCCCCACCCTATCCACCAGCTTCCTACAGGATAGAGTTAATTCTCTGACTCCCTCACCCTATCCACCAGCTTTCT
Organism: Monoplex corrugatus; assembly: GCA_030674185.1. Lineage (NCBI taxonomy): Eukaryota > Metazoa > Mollusca > Gastropoda > Littorinimorpha > Ranellidae > Monoplex > Monoplex corrugatus. The sequence continues at coordinate 66,081,217 of JAPXFY010000020.1, forward strand.
ACAGGATAGGGTTAACTTTCTGACTCCCTAACCCTATCCACCAGCTTCCTACAAGATAGAGTTAACTCTGACACCCTCACCCTATCCACCAGCTTTCTATAGAATAGGGTTAACTCTCTGACTCCCTCACCCTATCCACCAGCTTTCTACAGGATAGGGTTAACTCTCTGACTCCCTCACCCTATCCACCAGCTTCCTACAAGATAGGGTTAACTCTGACTCCCTCACCCTGTCCACCAGCTTCCTACAGGATAGGGTTAACTGACTCCCGCACACTATTCACCAGCTTACTACAGGATAGACTTAACTCTGACTCCCTCACCCTATCCACCAGCTTCCTACAGGACAGGGTCAACTGACTCCCTCACCCTGTCCACCAGCTTCCTACAGGATAGAGTTAACTCTGACTCCCTCACCCTGTCCACCAGCTTTCTACAGGATAGAGTTAACTCTGACTCCCTCACCCTATCCAGCAGCTTCCTACAGGATAGAGTTAACTCTGACTCCCTCACCCTATTCACCAGCTTCCTACAGGATAGGGTTAACTGACTCCCCTCACCCTGTCCTCCAGCTTCCTACAGGATAGGGTTAACTGACTCCCTCACCCTATCCACCAGCTTCCTACAGGATAGAGTTAACTCTGACTACCCACTCACACCTGTCCACCAGCTTCCTACAGGATAGAGTTAACTCTGACTCCCTCACCCTATCCACCAGCTTCCTACAGGATAGGTTAACTGACTCCCTCACCCTGTCCACCAGCTTCCTAGAGGAATAGAGTTAACTCTGACTCCCTCACCCTCCCCATCTACAAAGTAACTCACTCCCTCACCTATCCACCAGCTTCCTACAGGATAGAGTTAACTCTGACTCCCTCACCCTATCCACCAGCTTACTACAGGATAGAGTTAACTCTGACTCCCTCACCCTCACCCTCTACAGACATAACTGACTCCCTCACCCTATCCACCAGCTTACTACAGGATAGAGTTAACTCTGACTCCCTCACCCTGTCCACCAGCTTCTACAGGATAGGTTAACTGACTCCCTCACCCTATTCACCAGCTTACTACAGGATAGAGTTAACTCTGACTCCCTCACCCTATTCACCAGCTTCCTACAGGATAGGTTAACTGACTCCCTCACCCTATCACCAGCTTCTACAGGATAGAGTTAACTCTGACTCCCTCACCCTATTCCACCAGCTTCTACAGGATAGAGTTAACTCTGACTCCCTCACCCTATCCACCAGCTTTCTACAGGATAGAGTTAACTCTGACTCCCTCACCCTATCCACCAGCTTCCTACAGGATAGAGTTAACTCTGACTCCCTCACCCTGTCCACCAGCTTTCTACAGGATAGAGTTAACTCTGACTCCCTCACCCTGTCCAACAGCTTCCTACAGGATAGGGTTAACTCTGACTCCCTCACCCTGTCCACCAGCTTTCTACAGGATAGGGTTAACTCTGACTCCCTCACCTTGTCCACCAGCTTTCTACAAGATCGGGTTAACTCTTTGACTCCCTCACCCTAACAACCAGCTTTCTACAAGATAGGGTTAACTGACTCCCTCACCCTATCCACCAGCTTCTTACAAGATAGGGTTAACTGACTCCCTCACCCTATCCACCAGCTTCTTACAAGATAGGGTTAACTGACTCCCTCACCCTATCCACCAGCTTCCTACAGGATAGAGTTAACTGACTCCCTCACCCTGTCCACCAGCTTTCTACAGGATAGAGTTAACTGACTCCCTCACCCTATCCACCATCTTCCTACAATATAGAGTTAACTGACTCCCTCACCCTATCCACCAGCTTTCTACAGGATAGGGTTAACTGACTCCCTCACCCTATCCACCAGTTTTCTACAGGATAGAGTTAACTCTCTGACTCCCTCACCCTATCCACCAGCTTTCTACAGGACAGGGTTAACTCTTTGACTCCCTCACCCTATCCACCAGCTTTCTACAAGATAGGGTTAATTCTTTGACTCCCTCACCCTATCCACCAGCTTTCGACAGGATAGGCTGAGAGCGTCAAAGGGTTAAGGTTTTTGCATTGCTAGCATGGTTGACAATGCAGGATGCTGGTGGACAGGGTGCGAGAGTCAAAGGGTTAACAGAAACAGAGTGCTGGCTTGTACCGTGTGGCACAGAGTTCAAAGTGGCTCAGCTCACACAAACAAATCTAGTTCACATTCACAGTGTTTTCAATCTGGGGCCCTGAAGGTTTGCCCCTCCCTCCACCCCCCACCCCACCCCCTCAATCCTCCCCCACCACCACCCCCAGCAGCTGTTTCCAGGTCTGAATCAAAGAGCAGAAAGGAACTGAAACCACCACAAGATTTGTAACAAAACTTGGCCACAGGTTGTGGTTGTGACAATTTTTAGGCCGGGGGGGGGGGAGCAGGGGGGGAGGGGGAAGCATGGGAGCGGGGGCGGGGGGGTTGCTGGTTGCTATCGCGCTGTACTCGCCTCTGGCAATTCGTGTCACAGAGGCCTAGCTCTAGGGAAACTGAGGATTCTGGTGGAAACTTATCCACGCCATGGATGTGAGGTGTTATTGAAAGATACTAAACGTCTCTGATACAATGATCATGTCACTAATGAACAACTGCGCCAAAACATCAAGCAGCACAAATCATTGGATCATATGAAGATCTACCGACTTTGACAAGAAAAGAAAATTACATGTACGTCAGTATGGCCATGTAACAAAATCCAGTGGTTTTTGGCTGAAATCGTTCATCAAACGGTCGAGGGTGGGATATGGAAGGGAAGACAGAAACAGAAACCCTATGGACTGACAACACTGCGGAATGGACAGAGAAACTATTAATTTTGTAGAGACCCAGGCTTTGACACACAACCAACAGAGCTGGAAGGATCTGGTGAATAGGTTTTCAGTCTGGCGCCTCAGTGACTCTTCGCTGAGTTAAGATTAGAGTAGAAAGAAGAAGAAGAAGAAGAAGAAGAAGAAGAAGAAAGAAGAAGAAGAAGAAGAAGAAGAAGAGAAGAGAAAGAATTTGAAGAAGAAGAAGAATTGCGAAGAAGAACAATTGCGAAGAAGAAGAATTGCGAAGAAGAAGAAGAATTGCGAAGAAGAAGAATTGCGAAGAAGAAGAATTGCGAAGAATTTGAAGAAGAATTTGAAGAATGCGAAGAAGAAGAAGAAGAAGAAGAAGAAGAGAAGAAGAAGAAGAAGAAGAAGAAGAAGAAGAAGAGAGAAGAAGAAGAAGAAGAGAAGAAGAAGAAGAAGAAGAGAAGAAGAAGAAAGAATTTGAGGAAGAAGAAGAAGAACAGCAGCAGAAGAAGAAGAAGAAGAAAGAAGAAGAAGAAAAAAAAAAAAAAAGAAGAAGAAGAAGAAGAAGAAGAAGAAGAAGAAGAGAAGAAGAAGAAGAAGAAGAAGAAGAAGAAGAAAGAAGAAGAAGAAGAAGAAAGAAGAAGAAAGAAGAGAAGAAGAAGAAGAAGAGAGAAGAAGAAGAAGAAGAAGAAGAAGAAGAAGAAGAAGAAGAAGAAGAAGAGAAGCAGAAGAAGAAGAAGAAGCAGCAGCAGAAGAAGAAGAAGAAGAAGAGAGAAGAAGAAGAAGAAGAAGAAGAAGAAGAAGAAGAAGAAGAAGAAGAAGAAGAAGAAGAAGAAGAAGAAGAAGAGAAGAAGAAGAAGAAGAAGAAGAAGAAGAGAAGAGGAAGGAGAAGAAGAAGAAGAAGAAGCAACAGCAGAAGAAGAAGAAGAAGAAGAAGCAACAGCAGAAGAAGAAGAATGCGAAGAATGCGAAGAAGAAGAAGAGAAGAAGAAGAAGCAACAGCAGAAGAATGCGAAGAAGAAGAATGCGAAGAACAATGCGAAGAAGAATGCGAAGAAGAATGCGAAGAAGAATGCGAAGAAGAAGAAGAATGCGAAGAAGAAGAAGAAGAAGAAGAAGAAGAAGAAGAGAAGAAGAAGAAGAAGAAGAAGAAGAAGAAGAGAAGAAGAAGAAGAATGAAGAATGCGAAGAAGAAGAAGAAGAAGAAGAAGAAGAAGAAGAAGAAGAAGAAGAAGAAGAAGAAGAAGAAGAAGAAGAAGAAGAAGAAACGAAGAAGAATGCGAAGAAGAAGAAGAGAAGAATTGCGAAGAAGAAGAAGAAGAAGAATGCGAAGAAGAAGAATGCAAGAAGAAGAAGCGAAGAAGAAGAAGAAGAAGGAAGAAGAAGAAGCAAGAAGAAGAA
>JAPXFY010000020.1:66100422-66105422 GCA_030674185.1 Monoplex corrugatus
AGAAGAGAGAAGAAGAAGAAATGCGAAGAAGAAGATGCGAAGAAATGCGAAGAAGGAAGAATGCGAAGAAGAAAAGAATGCGAAGAAGAAAGAATGCGAAGAAGAATGCGAAAGAAGAATGCGAAGAAGAAAATGCGAAGAAGAATGAAGAAGAAGAAGAAAGAAGAAGAATGCGAAGAAAGAAAATGCGAAGAAGAAGAAGAATGCAAGAAGAGAGAATGCGAAGAAGAAGAAGAGAATGCGAAGAAGAATGCGAAGAAGAAGAATGCGAAGAAGAAGGAAGAAGAAGAAGAAGAAGAATGCGAAGAAGAAGAAGGAATCGAAGAAGAAGAAGAAGAATGCGAAGAAGAAGAAGAAGAATGCGAAGAAGAAGAAGAAGAAGAGAAGAAAGAAGAGAAGAAGAAGAAGAAGAAGAAGAAGCGAAGAAGAAGAAGAAGAAGAAGAAGAATGCGAGAAGAAGAAGAAAATGCGAAGAAGAAGAAATGCGAAGAAGAAGAAGAATGGAAGAAGAAGAAAAGAATAAGAAGAAGAAGAGAAGAAGAAGAAGAAGAAGAAGAAAGAATGCGAAGAAGAAGAATGGAAGAAGAGAAGAGAAAAGAAGAAGAAGAAGAGAATGCGAAGAAGAAGAAGAAATGCAGAAGAAGAAAAGAAGAATGCGAAGAAGAAGCGAAAGAAGAAGGAAGAGAAGAAGGAAGAAGAAGAAGAATGCGAAGAAGAAGAAGAATGCGAAGAAGAAGAAGAAGAAGAAGAATGCGAAGAGAGAAGAAGAAGAAGAAGAGAAGAGAAGAAGAAGAATGCGAAGAAGAAGAAGAAGATGCGAAGAAGAAGAAGAATGGAAGAAGAATGCGAAAAGAAGAAGAAGAAGAATCGAAGAAGAAGAAGAAGAAAAGAATGCGAAAAGAAGAAGAAGAAGAAGAGAAGAAGAAGAATGGAAGAAGAAGAAGAAGAAGAATGCGAAGAAGAAGAATGCGAAGAAGAAGAAGAAGAAGAAGAAGAAAAGAAGAAGAAGAAAAGAAGAAGAATGCGAAGAAGAAGAAGGAAGAAGAAGAAGAGAGAAGAAGAAGAAGAGAAGAAAAGAAGATGCGAAGAAGAATGCGAAGAAGAAGAAGAAGAAGAATGCGAAGAAGAATGCGAAGAATGCGAAGAAGAGAATGCGAAGAAGAAGAAGAAGGAAGAAGAAAAGAAGAAGAAGAATGCGAAGAAGAAGAAGAAGAATGAAGAAGAAGAAGAAGAAGAATCGAAGAAGAAGAAGAAGAAGAAGAAGAAGAGAAGAGAGAAGAAGAAGAAGAAGAATGCGAAGAAGAAGAAGAAGAATGCGAAGAAGAAGAAGAATGCGAAGAAGAAGAAGAAGAAGAAGAAGAAGAAGAAGAAGAAGAAGAAGAATGCGAAGAAGAAGAAGAAGAAGAATGCGAAGAAGAAGAAGAAGAATGCGAAGAAGAGAATGCGAAGAAGAAGAAGAAGAAGAAGAAGAAGAATGCGAAGAAGAAGAAGAAGAAGAATGCGAAGAAGAAGAAGGAAGAAGAAGAAGAAGAAGAAGAAAGAAGAAGAAGAAGAAGAAGAAGAAGAAGAAGAAGAAGAAGAAGAGAAGAAGAAGAAGAAGAAGAAGAAGAAGAAGAAGAAGAAGAAGAAGAAGAAGAAGAAGAAAGAGAAGAAGAATGCGAAAGAAGAAGAATGCGAAGAAGAAGAAGAAGAAGAAGAAGAGAAGAAGAAGAAGAAGAAGAAGAAGAAGAAAAGAAAAAAGAAGAGAGAAGAAAAAGAAGAAGAAGCAGAAGAATGCGAAGAAGAAGAGAAGAAGAAGAAGAAGAAGAAGAAGAAGAAGAAGAAGAAGAAGAAGAAGAAGAGAGAAGAAGAAGAAGAAGAAGAAGAAGAAGAAGAAGAAAGAAGAAGAAGAAGAAGAAAGAACAACAACAACAACAAGAAATATCAGAAGACGTCGAAGAAGGAGAAGGAAAAGAAGAAGACGCATAACAAGAAGACATAAACAAAGAAGCAGAAGAGGACGGAAAAGAAGAGAGGAGGGAGAGAGAAAGAGAGAAGAGAGAGAGAGAGGCGGACAAACAGACAGACAGACAGACAAATAGATATATAGATAGATAGATAGATAGATAGAGAGAAAGACACAGAGAGAGGAGAAAGAGAGAGAGACAGACAGATAGTTTTATATATATATATATATATATATTTTTATATATATATATATATATGTATATATATATATATGTATATGTAAATATATATATATATATGCAGAGAGAGAGAGAGAGAGACAGACAGACAGACAGACAGACAGACAGATAGATACACAGAGAGAGAAAGAGAGAGAGAGAGAGAGAGAGTCAGACAGACAGAAAGACATGATGTTAATTGATAGGCATTTGTTGGTAAGAATGCTTGTCATCTTCTTGAATGCTGTTTTGGCTCGGCCGATTCTGCCGGCTATTTCTGATGTGCATCTGCTGTCTGATGAAATAATCGTTCCCAGGTACTTAAATTTATCAACCTGTGTCAAGGTTGTGCCATTTGCTGTTATTTTGCATGAGGGGATTTCATGTTTTTTACTGATCACCATGACTTCAGTCTTCCTGCTTCCAACCCCTTACCTTTGCTTTCTATTTCTAGTATATTCACAAAGTTTTGTAGCTCCCTTTCATTTTCTGCAATTAGCACGGTGTCATCTGCGTATCGAATGTTGTTTATCATTTTCCCTCCAACCTTTAATCCAGGGTCTTCCGCTAGGTTTCTCATGATGTTTTCGCTGTAAAGTGAAAACAGATCTGGTGACAAAACACAACCCTGTCTGACTCCTCTTTTGATGTTTTGGAAGGAGCTTATATTGTTTTCTATTCTCATTGCAGCTGTTTGTTCCCAGTACATATTTCTGATTATTCGTAGATCGTTTCCATCAACATTGAGTCTTCATGTCGTACCCGATCGAAAGCCTTGGTATAGTCAACAAAGCATAAATACAAATCCTTATTCATCTCAATTGACCTCTCTATGATAGTTCTTAGGATGTATATGGCATTAACAGTTCCTTTCCCTTCCACAAATCCACACTGTTCTTTTGCTATTTCTCTTTTGATTCTATTCCTTGTCCTCATCATGATTATTCTTAACAGGATTTTTGTTACATGACTCATCAAACTGATTGTGCAATGGAGTTCGCATTCTATAGCCCCTGTCTTCTTTGGAAGTGCAATGAAAATTGATTTTGACATATCTTTGGGGATTTTTCCAGTGTCGTAAATTTCATTTAGGAGGACTGTTATTTTTTCTATGCCAAATTCTTCCAGGACTTCAATCATCTCTGTAGTAATGTTATCTGGTCCTGGGGCTTTTCCTAGTTTCATCTTTTTAAGTGCTGCTCTAACTTCATCTTTCATTATGGGTGGTCCTTCAAAGTTCTTTTTCATAATGTGTTCTTCGTTTCTGTCATCCTCAAAAAGGTCTTTAATGTACTCTCCCCATCTGTCTAATATTTTTGTCTTTACCTATGATAAGCGTGCCATCTTTCGATTTTAAGCAGCCAGTTGATGTGCATGTATTTTTCCTGTGAACAATTTCTTCAATTCGTCTGTACATACCCTGAGGATCCGTTTTGTGTCAGTCTTCCATTTCTTTGCATTTTGTTTTCAGCTAAGCTTCCTTAGCTTCATTGCACCTATTCCTGATTTCTTTGTTTATCTTCCTGTATATCTCCTCGTTTCTCTTTATCTTCCTCCTTTCCGCCATCAAGCCCAAAATTTCATTAGTCATCCTTTTCTATCTGCCTTAGGGATTTCTTCACAAGCTTCATTTATCGAATTTCTCAACTTTGTCCGTTGTTCCTCACTGTCACCAACGTCTTCCAGAGCACTGAATTTGTTTTGAACATGTACATGTACATTGTTTACGTATCACTTCTTCTGTCTTTAAGAGTCCAAGGTTTGGTTTGATGTTGGTTTTGGTCTGTTTCCTTTCCCTTAATTTCAGTCTAAATCTTCCCACCACAGGATTGTGGTCACTGTTGCAGTCTGCGCCTGGTAGTGTTTTTGCTGACAGTAAAGAATTTCTAAATCTTTTGTTGATCAGGATGTAGTCGATCTGATTTTTGGTATTATCTCCTGGACTCATCCAAGTCCATTTTCTTCTATTAGGCTGCTCAAACCAGGTGTTTCCTACTATGAACTCATTCATCTGTGCCCATTCTACAAGTTTCTCTCCCCTTTCATTTTGCCTACCAAGGCCATGAGGTCCAACTATATCTTCCACCCTATCCTGTCCCACTTTAGCATTAAAATCTCCCATTATTACAGTAACTTCTTGTGATTTATATTGGACCTTGGCCATCTCTAATACTTCGTAGAAGTTGTCGATGTGTTCCTGAGTACTTGCGGATGTTGGTGCATACATCTGAATGATGTTGATATCAAATGGTTTGCCTCCCAATTTGACCAGTAAAACTCTGTCGGACACAGCCCAGTATCCCTTAACTGCTTTTGATTTGTCCTTGTCCATTATGATGCCTACTCCTTTTTCATGTGAGTTACCACCAGAGTATATCATTGTGTATTCTCCTGATGTTATCATGCCTGCCCCCTTCCATCTCACTTCCCCTAGTCCTAAAATACTAATGTTAAGCCTTTCCATCTCTATTTTGACATTTTCTATTTTACCCTTCTGCAACAGTGTTCTTATATTCCATGTTGCAACTTTGATGTTTTTAAATCTGAGTTTGGATTTGGGTTTGGTCGCAGTAACTTGCTGACAGTCTGGTGTCACCTGTGCCGCATGACGGTCCCTACCGGATGAAGCTGCTCCACATGAGTACCTATTTACGTCGTTGTATTCCTTTTCGATTTTTCTGTCCATCCATGAATAACGTGGGGAAATTACGATGGTGATTTCCCGTTGCCTTCCATCGGTTTGTGTACGGTCTCTCGGCTAGCCTTAGTCTCTCCCGAGATGTCCACAAGGCAGTGGAGCTATTCACCCATAGCTTGGGGATCTGGTTCGTGGGC
>JAPXFY010000020.1:66112922-66127922 GCA_030674185.1 Monoplex corrugatus
AATCCTGTCGCATTTTTGGATTAGCTGATAACAGTTTCCACATTGCTATTGTTTGTTTTGCTTTGTTATTGTTTATTTGGTTTTTTTGCTTTGTTTCAATAGGAGGAAAAAGTCCATCTGAACTTTGAACGCACATTATGACGCCTGCAGCATGTGCCACTGTGCTGGGGTTCCCTGCTGACTTCCAAACTGCATCTGGCGCCAGGTCTTTCTGTGTGTCTTCAAGGCCATCTGTACAGAAAATACAACTGATTTTACTTGTTTCACACATGTTTGTAAACCACAAATACAAATGTGCCCCCCTCTCTTATACATTCACACTACTGGCACACCACACACACACACACACACACACACACACACACACACACACACACACACACACACACACACAGAGTAGTAAGCCATACAGAAAAGAACTGGCCAGCTTGCTTGCATCATGTGTATTTAGTTCAACCCCAACAATTGATGAATGGAGACGGTCATGCATACCATGTGATATCTATACATATATATATATTATATATTACATATATTTACAAGAAACACCATGAGGGTGTGGATGGGATCCAGAGCACCAATGCCTCACCACTCTCTCTGTAGTCAGGGATGCAGGAAATACACCAACATGGCACATATTTGCAAGTCGTTCCCCCATTCCCAGCAAGATTTTCCTCAGAAGCATGTTTACACATTATTTTGGTTATCTGGCCCACAATGCATGTATCAGGCTGCTGAATAGTCTACATACTATTTGTTTGGTGGCCTACTCCATTATAGTGGCAGTTGTACGCCTTGTTTGGGAGTATGCATGCTGAGTATTTTCTTGCTTCTATATGCCATCAAACACTTACAGGGCTTACAAGATCTTCAATGCATGTATTCAATGTTTTACAAACGTGTACATATACACATGATGGAAGTTCTGATATTGTAGCAGGTCTGCACATATGCTGACCAGACATAGACTGGAGAAATCTAGAGATCGGAAGAAATCTACACCTTTTTCTTTTTCTTTTAGGATCATCACACATAGGGAGATTACCTTTGTGCTCATCTTTTTTTGTGTCCCTCTTTCTGTGCCACCATTTTGACCACAGAAGTTAGCATTGTTTTCTTTTACAATGCGAAGATGGTGACAACGATGAAGATGATAATTACAATACTGTGGAGTTCCATCTAGGATTGAGACTGCATGACAGGGCTGTACTCTACATTTATTATCACAATATATCCTGGCATCAACCATTCTACATTTATTATCATAATATATCCTGGCATCAACCACTCTACACTTATTATCATAATATATCCTGGCATCAACCACTCTACACTTATTATCATAATATATCCTGGCATCAACCACTCTACACTTATTATCACAATATATCCTGGCATCAACCACTCTACACTTATTATCACAATATATCCTGGCATCAACCACTCTACATTTATATTTCCTGGCCTCAACCACTCTACATTTATAATATTTCCTGGCCTCAACCACTCTACATTTATAATATATCCTGGCATCAACCACTCTACACTTATTATCACAATATATCCTGACATCAACCACTCTACATTTATAATATATCCTGGCATCAACCACTCTACATTTATAATATATCCTGGCATCAACTACTCTACATTTATAATATATCCTGGCATCAACCACTCTACACTTATTATCACAATATTTCCTGGCATCAACCACTCTACATTTATTATCACAATATTTCCTGGCATCAACCACTCTACACTTATTATCACAATATTTCCTGGCATCAACCACTCTACATTTATTATCATAATATATCCTGGAATCAACCACTCTACACTTATTATCATAATATATCCTGGCATCAACCACTCTACATTTATTATCACAATATATCCTGGAATCAACCACTCTACACTTATTATCATAATATATCCTGGCATCAACCACTCTACATTTATTATCATAATATATCCTGGAATCAACCACTCTACACTTATTATCATAATATATCCTGGCATCAACCACTCTACATTTATTATCACAATATTTCCTGGCATCAACCACTCTACACTTATTATCATAATATATCCTGGAATCAACCACTCTACACTTATTATCATAATATATCCTGGCATCAACCACTCTACATTTATTATCACAATATATCCTGGCATCAACCACTCTACACTTATTATCACAATATTTCCTGGCATCAACCACTCTACATTTATTATCACAATATATCCTGGTATTTGGAGCTCACCTCAGCAATTTCTACTTTTCTCTCCCAGCTCTTGACTTTCTTCTGAATCTCGTAGAGGTCGGGCCTTTTCCTGCACATATTCCATCACATCTGGAACACGGTAATCTGCAAGCTGGCGTCGTAGCTTCCGGTTGATTTTCTCTGCTTTGGCTCGTTCCTGTACAGACAAATACATGCAAAAGTGCCTTGCGGAAATTGTGGGCATTTCACAGTTCTATTATCATTTTTCTTTTGTAAATTGTTCTCGGACAATGCTATAGCCCAAAGTCAACTGAACTCACTGCTCATAACACATAACCAGACACTTTAGTGGAGCATAGAAAACTCAAGCTGGTAGGCAAGCTGACCACACTGCACGGTGTTGCTATATAGTCTTTACCTTTGGTGGATATGATTGCCTGCTGTTTTCACATTTCCATAGGCCAGCCACTGACTTGACATAGGGGATCACTAATGTGCGCATATTTGCTATTCTGCATGAGGTAGGTAGTTCTGGCACAGGCAGGTCTGCACACATGTTGACCTGGGAGATGGGAAAAATCTCCACTCTTAACCCATCAGGCCCAGGTTGATCCACTTGACAACTACACACCTCAAAAGAAAGATTTTACCTTCTCCATATGGTAAGATAATGCTCAGAAAATAAAATAAAAAATCCAACAAAATTTCATTATATTTATTCATGCATGAGAAATGTATTTCTTAGTGGCTGGGTCTTGAATAACTCAAGTTTTTGGAAAATTCCCTGTAAAGAATGGTAATGCTCACACACTGTACCATGTCCCTTTGAGAAAAAGGACAAATAAAATTATTTCATCACATGTTAAAATTTTACTCCAGAATTTATTCAACGTGAGGTAGCAGAATTCTTACACAGAAAAATCTCAAAACAGGTATTCATAGAAGTAAGTCAGTGCATATCTCAAAACTGAAGTAACTGCATCCTCAATTATCATTATCAATGAAAATAATTAAATGTGGCATCATAATATGTATACATGTGCAGTAAAGGGCTAGGAAATCTAAACGTAGGCCAATGCTCAAGCTGAATCAGTAAACAAACATATGAAGCAAGATACCCTGGCAAAACTATTTCTAAAAATGTCTCATATTTGGTAAAAAAAAAAAAAAAATCCAGTCACCTTATAAAATTCAATGGAAACAACTGAACTTTTCACATTGTGTAATTAATCTGGTCTGGATAATACTATGATTTCAGTCCATTTTCTCAGAGGTAAAGATGGACAGTGATGTTGGACAAGCACAACTGTCAACAATACCAGCAAAGTTATCAGCAGGACGGAATAATACTTTGATATTATCTTTCTACTGACAATTTTTCTCAAAAAACACTTAAGACAAATGACGGAAGACCAACAGAGAAGCATCAGATGGAATCTCTTTTGAAGATCTCATTTCTACACATGACCTGGCACTCATCTTGACATCCTTGCACACACAGCTTATAGATCAACCAGAAGAGAACACAGGTGATGACACAGAACATCCCAAACCTCTCATCAATCCAAGCAGACGGAACAAACCTAGCCACAACTGAACAGTTCACTTACCTAGGCAGCGCTGTCAGACATGACAGTGGAGCAGGCAGTGGCCTTGAGAGCCTTAACAGCACAACCAAAAACACCTTCAGAATGCTGAACAATGTGTGGAGGTCTGCCAGGTGCAGTGTCACCATCAAGCTGAGACTGTATCAGAGCTGACTTCTTTCTTCCTGTCTTTAAGGCCCTGAATGCTACAGGCTGACAAACAGTGACCTCACCAAGCTAGCTATCAACCTTTGACCTTATCAAGCTAGCTATAAACCTCTGACCTTACCAAGCTAGCTATCAACTTTTCACATAAAGAACCTTTGAAGAATCATAGAAATATTCTGGCCCAAAACCATCTCCAGCCAACAATTACTCACCACATGCAATCTAGGTAGAATAGATGCAATCAATCGACGGCAGAGATAGATTGGACACATCACCTGAAGACAGCAGGATAACCTCACCTAGACCACCCTTCACTGGACACTAGAATGATGATGTAAGAGAGAAGACCAAGGTACACCTGGCAAAGAACCCAAGTCGGAGACCTTAAGTGCCTCAAAACACACCTTACGCTCCATTCAGAGTCTGGCCCAGAATGGTCATGAGTGGAGAATCTTCAGTCTTGCCCTACATGCTGACAACGTAAGAAGCGTAAACAGCATGGTCTATCAACAGCACTCAAGCATACCCAACATGCTGAGAGAAAACAGGATATAAATTCACAGTCATCCACAATCTGATGCATTGATAGAGTGATCCCCACTACAAAAACAGACATACATACAAAAAGTAAAAAAAAAAAAAAAAAAAAAGAAAGAAAGAAAGAAAAAAAAAGGGGAGAAAAGTTCACCATTCCATCTCATTTCTAAGAAATAACCATAGTGGCTATAACAACCAAAAGGTAAACTTCAAGACCCACTTACAGTTTCTACAAACAAGGTTTCAGTGTCAATCTTGGACAGGGTGTCATTGCGTGACTGGATCTCTGAGTCCAGCTGTTCAGATTCCATGGTCAGTGTGTTGAGCTTTTTCTGAAACCACAGTCACATTTGTTTCCTTCTGTATCTGTTTGTCATGTTAACTGGTATAAATCTATAAATGACTGCACATCTTCACTTCCTTAAAGTGAACAAATATAATAGAAACTCCCAGTTTCAAATATCCTGAAGAAGATATTCTCTCACAGGGCACATTTGTGTTTATATATGCATCCCACTACAGTTACACACATATTATTCTATCAAGTGAACAGACAGACAATAAGACTTACACACACACACACACACTCACTTACATACACAATACACACACACATACACAACACACATACACAACACAAACACACACACACACACACACACACACACACACACACACACACACACACACACACACACACACACACACACACACACACACACAGCATTTCTATCAGAAAACAGAAGTGTACAATATGTTTATGCCCACAGCTATACATCACAGAACTTTGTTACCCCTCTCCCCCCCCCCCCCCCCCCCCCCCCCCCACCGAAACCTCCCTTTACTTATTTTCATTTTGCTATTATCACAAAAATCATTCTTATAATTAGCATGTCTACTTTCCCAGCCATTGGATGAGGTTTTACTTCAGGCCAAGATAATAATAATAATAATAATAATAATAATAATAATAATAATAATAATAATAATAATAATAATGTTTATTTGTATAGAGCACATTCCATATAAAAACATGCTCACCAGCACTTTACATTTCGCAATAAAGGCAAAAGGTGATAAAAAATGTTCACAATTACATACACAATAAGATAACAACAAACATTAAAGCTATACAAGTAAGAAGACACATAAGAAACCACAAAATATTAAAATTTAAACACTGACTTATGTAATGAAGAAAGATTAACAGATTTTTCATATGAATAAAGAGGCATACTGTGTTTATATATCGCTGCGTGTGTGTGCTTGCGTATGTGTGTGTGTGTGTGTACGTGTGTGTGTGTACGTGTGTGTGTGTGTGCGTGCGTGTGCGTTGCTGTGCGCATGTGTGTTTGTAAGAATGTGTGTGTCGTTCGTTGCTTGATTTAACGTCTTTTCACTATAAGTATCATGTTTTATCATGTTGGTTGTGTGTGTTGTGTGGTGTGTGTGTTGTGTGTGGTGTGTGTGTGTGTGTGTGTGTGTGTGTGTGTGGGGTGTGGTGTGTGTGTGTGTGTGTGTGTGGTGTGTGTGTGTGTGTGTGTGTGTGTGTGTGTGTGTGTGTTGTGTGTGTGTGTGTGTGTGTGTGTGTGTGTGTGTGTGTGTGTGTGTGTGTGTGTGTGTGTGTGTGTGTGTGTGTGTGTGTGTGTGTGTGTGTGTGTGTGTGTGTGTGTGTGTGTGTGTGTGTGTGTGTGTGGGTGTTGTGTGTGTGTGTGTGTGTGTGTGTGTGTGTGTGGTGTGTGTGTGGTGTGTTTGTGTGTGTTGTGTGGTGGGTGTGTGGTGTGTGTGTGTGTGTGGTGTGTGTGTGTTGTGTGTGTGTGTGTGTGTGTGTGTGTGTGTTGTGTGTGTGTGTGTGTGTGTGTGTGTGTGTGTGTGTGTGTGTTGTGGTGTGTGTTGTGTGTGGTTTTGTGTGTGTGTTGTGTGTGTGTGTGTGTGTGTGTGGTGTGTGGTGTGTTGTGTGTGTGTGTGTGTGTGCTATGTTTACATGCGTGTGTGTGTGTTTATGCATGCAATAGTTGTACATAAAATTCTAATCAATATTTTGAATGAAGATAAAAACAGAAAAATTCTAATCCATATACAGGAAAAACATTATAACTTCAGTATTACAGCATTAACACCTTGACAATCAAAATTACCTCACAAATTATAAACTATTCGCATATCATACATCACAATTTACATACAAACAAAGATTTTAAAAAGTTTCTTAAAGTATTTCAGTCTCTTTCCCACTCAATTTCTCCCCTATCCCCTCCTCAGCTGTACACATACAGTGATATACACACATGCTCACTCAAGCACACACACACACACACACACACACACACACACACACACACACACACACACACACACACACACACACACACACATACATACACACATGCACGCACACACACACCTTGCTCTATAGGCCCTGATACAAAATACTGTTATACAGGCAAGATACTGTTACGTCTAACTAGATGACAGCTGACAAATCCATCAACTCAGGATTTGATATTCTCAGTTTAAATCCAGCCCACAAGACATAATTTGGCCTATTTGTTTCCAATCCAAATATACAGTCATTCTGATATGTGAGCGTAATACAGATATTTCATATATCCTATCCTCCAATTCTTTTTCAAGACCTTTCGAGCTCGAAAAGGCATCTATCCCTTTGACTCCTGCACCAAATCCACCACTAGTAAACATCTAACTCTCTGACTCCCTCAACCTATCCAACACCTTCCTGCAGGAAGCTGGAGGATAGGGTGAGACTCAAAGGGTTAAATTTTTACTTTGCTGTCATGGCTGACAAAGCATGATACTAGTGGATAGGGTGAGAGTCAAAGGGTTAAATTTTTGCTTTGCTGTCATGGCTGACAAAGCATGATACTAGTGGATACGGTGAGGGACTCAAAGGGTTACATTTCTGCTTCGCTGTTGTGGCTGACAAAGCATGACACTAGTGGATAGGGTGAGAAAGTCAAAGGCTAAAAGAGTCTGGCAGATAATTTAAAGTACATGAAACAAATATGGAACTGTCCATGGTGAGAATGTGACTGGCACAAACAATCAATGTGGGCAGAACTGACAGTGCCATTATCTGACTAATCATACTGCTTTAGAGATTTATTAAAGTGCCAAAGAAATTCGGCAATCTATGGAAGATATTCCAGGGATGAAATGTAGTGTCAGTGACAAGAGTTTGTATTTCTACAGTTGAAGTTAAACCTCAAACAGCTGAGAATTTGTCTGCAACCTATGTGAGTTTTAACTCAACCCAACTGATGCCACTGTGGTCTTTTGAACATGAAAAGTTCAACAGTATATTTGGCTTTTCTTACGTGTGGTTGGTTTTGATGTTTTGTTTTGTTTTCTTGCTTACTTGTTTATTTAGTTACTTGTTTACTTAGTTTGGTATGCATGTTGATATGTGGAGTACTTGCCTTCCAGTCTACAAAGCATGTGAACTGGTGAAAGGCTTGTCTGTGGCCTTTTTAGTCCATGGCGGCTGTCGGCAGTGGAAAATTAGTTATCTTAAAACACAGCAACGCTCATGGCTAAAACAACCAATGCACGATCGGCACGGTTTCTGACAACGACTACAGTAGTAGTATACTGTGGAGTCATCCACCTTGGGGCATTTGCATCTTTGTCTAGCCTCTATAGCGCGCTCAACTCTATCCTCTTCATAGCTCTTTGCTCCCGTGAAAACAGCAGCTATCCACCCCACTCGATCCTGGGAAACAGTATCCCAGTTCGCAACTAGAAGAAAATGAAAGGCTTGTAATTGGAACAAAAAAATGTGTGTATGCTGTGAATGGAAATCTGAACCTGTTTGGGTTTGTGGAAATAACTCAGTACAGAGAAAGAAATGATCTCACTTCAACTCTTGCTCTTTTCATACAACTTCTACCTCTCCTATTTTTCCACTGCAGTTAATTCAGTGCGTTTACCTTCAAGCCTGGCTTACCTTGTAGGAGTTCAAGACTTGTTGGGTGTTACCAGCCATAAGTTTAAGTCGCAATAAGTCTTGGTTCCGCTCATCAATCTTCTCCAGGTACTGCTGGTTCTCAATCTTCAGCTGGTTGAAGTCCACTTCATGCAACACTTCTCCCATCTCTTCTTTCTGCATATGGACAAACACACATATTCAATCAAGCAGGCAAGTGCATGTGCATATATAGATATTACATGAAATCACATACATGTACATGTACACACACATGCAAGATATACAATTCATGTAAGCACACACAGACTGACATGCACATACATGTACATGTACACACACAAACATACACACACACACACACACACACACACTGACATACACAAATATGATCTGCATACATATATGCTTGCACACAGTCATTCCCTTGCCATCACCATCACAACCCAATCCTCCACACAATCACTGGATCGACTGGTTTTGATTCACTCTGAGCCATGACAAAACATTTTTATCTTGTGAAATGCAGGTTACTCTCTTTGGGATAAGCATGTCACCATAGTACAGCACAACCTATTCATTGTCTTTTCCCTGTATCATGTATGCACATTTTTTTTATCTATCTATATATATCATGATGCCATAGTACAGCGCAACCTAGTTGTTTTTTTCCCCTGTACGAACTATGCATATATTTTTTGATCATCTATATATCAGTACAGTTCAACGTTTATTCCTTAGACAAACATGCATTCAAACACACACATGCATGCATACAAACACACACACTTGCATGCACAACAAACACACATACACATCCACTCACACATACACATTCTACCACACATCCCCTCAAAAAACCACATGTAAACACACCAAATTTTCACTGCACTGAGACAAAGAGACAGACAGTCATAGACGTCAGACTGATACAAACAGGCAGAAATACAGACAATCTGATGCCTTTTACAAAGGACCAACCTGTTTTAGTTGAAGATGCAGTTTTTTCTTTTGGACTTTGAGTGTGGAGTTTTTCAGTCGCAGTTTCTCTATCAGTGTGTCCTGCAAATATAGGCAACAAGGTCATACTGCATGTGATCAAAGACCAATCAGTTAAACAAATAACAAAACATGTTAAAACTAAAATCAGAAGCAGTCAGACATCTCTACAAATATGAGGGGTTTTTGTTTGTTTGTTTGGGAAGGGTACTAGTATAATGACAGTAACAACTAAAACCAAAACTATTAGTACTAAACTAAACCTAAAAAAGTGGAAAGTAAGACAAAATAAACAAGAAAACAAGAACAACAACAAAATGACAAAACAAACAAGAAAACAAGAACAACAACAAAACAAAACAAATAAAAAATTCATGAAATGAAACAGTCTACATTTTGTCTAAGCCTAACATTCTTAACTTGTTTTATTTCTGTATTTTGCTATTGCAAGAATAAAGTCCACATATTTTTTCGAAAAAATTCTGTGTCATAACACATGCTCTTTCTTTATTTAAACATTTAATGTTATTTTTCTTTAAAAAAATCTTTTGATCAAGCAGTCAGTCACCTAATTTTCAGATGCTTCATGCTGATTTGGAAAAACACCAGTAACACACAGATCATACACTTTACTTTTGCTTCACCTTTAATAAAACTGAACATTTTGAATTTATGCAAAAGAATGCCTCTAAGATGAATGTTAACAATGAAAAAAATTCTAGAAAGAAACATTATGATTAACTTTATACATTCACTTAGCTGATTAAACTGGAAACAGTTTCAGTTCCCAAGATAGGCTCTTCAGGCATGGAATACATTCCACATGCGCTGATGCCATGTGTTGGAGAAGATCCAAGGTGTTTCCAGGCATAGAATACACTCCACACACACCAATGCTGTATGATGGAGAAACTGATTACGGCATAAGCAATAAGTCTACACATAACATAAGCCGTAAGTGCTGGCTAGGTCTTAAGATCCTATCTAATGTATGGGTTTTATGTCTGTCTTTGCATTAGCCTGTCACTGGAACAACCTAGGCTATACTGTAGCCTGGAAATAGGACATGGGTTTATGTACAGACTTGAGACTTGTGCCATGATCATTCTGGATCTTCTCGATCACATTACACCTGTGACGTTAGTGCATATGGACTTCATTCCGAACGTCGAGATGTCTTCTTGAGAAACTGAAACTGAAGCTGAAATCACTTGGCAATAGGATTAGGAATGAAGAAACACAGACAAAACTTACCCTTGCTTTGAGCCTGTCATCAAAGTAGCGCAGGACCTTTTCAGCGATGACTTTGGCGGTGCGATTGTTCACTGACCCTTTGACAATGTCACGATCAAATTCATAGGATTCTTTCTTAGTCTCTGCCAGACGCATCTCTGCTTCCTCCATGATGGCCTTTGTAAGTTCAGACAAAGAGACAGAATTAATGACTTGGCCATGGGTATGCTTGTCAACCGGGTAGGAAATTGGTCTTTCAAACAGAAGGTAATCTCCCACCTACTAGGTAAAGGATGGAGATTTTTCAAGATCAAGTAAGAACCAGAAGAACAAGCAAACCAAAAAGGACGCGTATTCGATACAACAAGACAAGACAAGTGCAAATTTTCGGCCAACCGGCCTTTGTCAAGCGCGAATGCACGATCACGAACAGACACCAACCAACGGATAATAAGAAAAGGACTAAAAACTTCCCTGCAGCCTCGTCCAGTAGATAAAAAGGGACTGCACTGAATACCCATTCTTTTTGGTTTGCTTGTTCTTCTGGTTCCTGTTTGCTTGGACGCTGGCAGTCGCACTTGTTTTGGATCTAAGATCAAGTAGGTTATTCCAGTGTCCGGTGGTTTATGGAAATATGAAAAACACATGCACACCCAACACAAACACAGTATGCAGACTGTGCAGCAACATACTGCCTGCACCCTGTGGGCAAAACAACATTCAAACACCTATCTGAGAAAATACAGGAGTGGTTTTTTATTAAAAAAAAAATGAATGTGGTGAAGTTGGTACAGATTCAAGTTATCAAACAAGCATAATCAGTTACTGAAGATTTATGTTTGATCGAATCAAACAAAATCCCCACAACATCATGTTCTTGATTGAAAAAAAAGCTTTCTGGGGAGATAATAGTTTGATACACTCACAACAGCAAACACAACAACCAGTGATTGTGCAGGTGAAAGTTTATAATTTCTATATCCAAATTCAAATTGTCTGTATTTCATTTGCTTACACTTGTCTCAGTTTTATCCATTTCCCCTCTGAATTCAGTTAAATAAAACAAAACACATACCCTTCTTCTGGCAGTTTGATGATAAAAGTAAGCACAGATGATTTCACATCTACATAATGCTGGAGTTCATCACCAACTCTGAATGATTTTTTTCATATTCCTGGAATTCTTACAGAGGTGTATCATGTAAGGTTCAAATGTTTCTGTACAGATTTAAGGTATAATGTTTCTAATAAATCATTATGCATATTAGCAATATTTGAACATACACAGTACTAATACACACACACACACATACACACACACACACATACACACACACACACACATACTCTACGCACACACACACACATATATATATATATATATACACACACACACACACACACACACACACACACACACACACACACATACTTGCATAATGCATGCATGTACACCTAGTCATTCTTGCTCATGAGCAGGAATAAATCATCCAAGAAGCAATACTCATATTAGCATTTTAAAAACAGCACATTGTATTACTTCTCTTGAATAAATTGTCCAGCTGTGTCATATTTGGATCAAACCAAACCACCAAATTACACAGGAGTACCAATCCATTTGTGGTCTATCAATGATTATGAACTAAATCAAATCAATAAATCATCAATTTGAGTATTAAAGAAATGTAAGAAGTTTATCACAAAGTTAAAAGAACAACTGCAGGCATGAAAAAAAAATCTGCAGTGGATAAACTTACCTTGTAGGTGTCGAGCACTTTTTCTGACTCTTCCTTCAGCTTTTCAATTTCCTCTCGCAGCTCTTCAATTTCCCGCTGAGCAATGTCGCATTTCTGTTCAGCAGACAGCTTTAGTGACCTGTCCATGTTACTGCTGCGGGATTTGGAGCGTTTGCGGTGACTCATGCGTCCATGTTCATCACGACCTGACTGGCCACTGCTGACTGTCAGGGAGGCGGTGGTTTGTGAAAGACTTGAATCCTTGGGTTCCACACGACGTAGGTATTTTTCAAACATGCGAGTCTCTGCCTCCAGTACCTGATTGGCACGCCTGTTTTATGCCCAAGAGCGCACGCACACACACACACACACACACACACACACACACACACACACACACACACACACACACACACATACACACACACACACACACACATGCATGCACACATACACACACTCATGCAGGCATGCACCCATGCACGCACGCGCACACACACATCCACACACACACACATTACATGCATTAACACTATAACAGATCAACATAACAGGCAAATGCACAAATCATTAAAACAGCAATATGTACTAAAAACAAACAATTAATCAACCAAAACAAATTCACAACTACTTTTACTACTGTTCACCAAATACTACACAGTTGATGTAATGCTTAAGTGTTATTTCATATTCTCACTTGACACAGTCATGAAATACAAACCAGCTTCATAATCCTACACAACTAACCATCCCTACAAGTTTACAGAAAATGCAAGCTTCTTTTCCCAATATGAAGGTTTTGTTTTGTTCCTGCCTTTCTATCTGCCTCCAGAGGAGATTTTTCCAATTGCCCAGGTCAGTATGTGTGTAGACCTGTTTGTGCCTAAACCACTTTGTGTGTACACACATACTGAAAACCAAATATGCATGTTAAAGATCCCATAGATCATGTCAGTATCTGGTGGCATATGGGAACATGAAATTGAAAACACCTGCATAAACACCCATCCACACAACAGACTAGGTAGCCTGTGCAGTAAACACACTACCTGCACAAAATGGACAAAACAACATGCATAACATTATACACATATATAAAAACCAACATGCTTAAAAAAAGAAATAAAATGGGAAAGAATAAAAATATATAAAAGCTTCAGTCTGTTTCACTTTCTCAAGATGTCATCTCCACACTGAAAGGAATTCCACATGTACTGACATCACAGGTGCCACGTAATGGAAAAGATTCAAGATGATCATGGAACAAGCCTTAAGTCTGCTCATAAACCCATGAGACTGCCAGGTCCTAAGGTCTTACCTAGCAAATGGGTTGTGTATTTTATACTAGTGTTTGTATCAGGCTGTCAGTGGAACAATCTAGATAAGATTACATTGTAATGTCACATATATCTGTGAATCTCATTGATTAAACAAAAAAAAACAAAAAAAAGAAAACACAGCTTGTACTAAGTATAAACTTATTATTTCGAATCCCAAAAAGCCCCCGTCCCCCTCTCCAAATCAATATTACAGATGGCCTCTGTTATCTATCAATATGATGAAAATAATATCTCCCCTAGCTTATTGTCTACCTCTGAAGAAAAAAAAAATTGGTAGACACATAACTGACTAATAATAATCAAGAAATAACAAATAACAAACAATAGTAATAAATGAATAAATGAATAAATAAATACCCCCCCCCCCCCCCCCACACAAACAGCTTTCTGTGTGTATGGAATAACAAAAACAAATAGCTTAATCTTGTTTTCACTTATGAAATTGCATAGGGATAACAAATTATAGGCCCATTTGTTAAAGTTGTGGACAAGTGATTATAATTTCTCCTAAAATGAATTAAAGCTGTTTGATAATACTATAGCTTAAAGCTGTGAATTAATCAGCACTGATCACGTTAATCTACATTTTTTCTAGACTACTACTGGAACTAGCAAAACGTACTACTGCAGTACTCGTCAAGGAGTTTGATGAGTACCGTACAACCCATAAACAATGAGACATGGCTGATGGATATATGTAAACAAGACCTCGCCTATATTCAATATTGTCCCATAATCAATCAAAACAGACCTAAGTCAGCCATGGTATGGACCTATTTTCCTGATTAAATCATGTACGTTGTAATGCAACTCCACGTAGCTATGTACCTGCGACACAGGGACGTAGCAGTTCACTACTGGAAAAATGTAGGCTACGGGTAAGTTAAATTCACTGACTGAGTGAAGTGAGTGGGAAAGAACGGGCTGTTTTCAAAACAGTTTTGATTGATTACAAACAGGTCATTTAAAGTTTGATTAGAAAGGTGCCTAACAGTCAAATCCTACTTCACAAACAAAACTTACAGTGTCTCCTCGACAAGCTGGTAAAGCTGCTCATCGCTTAAATCCTGTAAGGGATCCACCTCAGACGTATCAACACTCTGAGTGTCAGCGCTCAGCGTGTCCGCCTCCATCTTGCTGGTTTGCAAGTTGCTGCGATACACATCCGGGCCTTTTCCAAAGACCACCTATCCTGGTTATGCACACAGCAGTGGTGTAAAATTTATGTTC
>JAPXFY010000020.1:66132922-66210422 GCA_030674185.1 Monoplex corrugatus
GAGCAGAAGAAGAGAGAAGAAGGAGGAGCAGGCAGAAGAAGAGAGAGAGAAGGAGGAGGAGGAGGAGCAGCAGAAAAAGAAGAAGAAGGAGGAGCAGCAGAAGAAGAAGAAGGAGGAGGAGCAGCAGCAGCAGAAGAAGAAGAAGGAGGAGGAGGAGGAGCAGCAGAAGAAGAAGAAGGAGGAGGAGGAGAGCAGCAGAAGAAGAAGAAGGAGGAGGAGGAGCAGCAGAAGAGAGAAGAAGGAGGAGGAGCAGCAGAAGAAGAAGAAGAAGGAGGAGCAGCAGAAGAAGAAGAAGGAGGAGGAGCAGCAGCAGAAGAAGAAGAAGGAGGAGCAGCAGAAGAAGAAGAAAAGGAGGAGCAGCAGAAGAAGAAGAAGAGGAGGAGCAGAAGAAGAAGAAGAAGGAGGAGCAGCAGAAGAAGAAGAAAAAGGAGGAGCAGCAGCAGAAGAGAAGAAGGAGGAGCAGCAGAAGAAGAAGAAAAAGGAGGAGCAGCGAGAAGAAAGAAGACAGAGAAGGAGAGAGGAGGAGAGAAAGAGAGAAGAAGGAGGAGCAGCAGAAGAAGAAGAAGAGGAGGAGCAGCAGAAGAAGAAGAAGAAGAAGAGGAGCAGCAGAAGAAGAAGAGAAGAGGAGGAGAGAGAAGAAGGAGAGAGAGGAAGGAGGAGCAGCAGAAGAAGAAGAAGAGGAGGAGCAGCAGAAGAAGAAGAAGAAGGAGGAGGAGGAGCAGCAGCAGAAGAAGAAGGAGGAGGCAGCAGCAGAAGAAGAAGAAGAAGGAGGAGCAGCAGAAGAAGAAGAAGAGAGCAGAGCAGCAGAAGAAGAAGAGAGGAGGAGGAGCAGCAGAAGAAGAAGAAGAAGGAGGAGGAGCAGCAGAAGAAGAAGAAGAGAGGAGGAGCAGCAGCAGCAGAAGAAGAAGAAGAAAGGAGAGAGGAGGAGGAGCAGCAGAAGAAGAAGAAGAAGGAGGAGCAGCAGAAGAAAGAAGAAGGAGGAGGAGCAGCAGAAGAAGAAGAAGAAAGGGGGAGCAGCAGAAGAAGAAGAAGAAGGAGAGAGCAAGAAGAAGAGAAGGAAGGAGGAGCAGCAGAAGAAGAAGAAGGAGGAGGAGCAGCAGATGAAGAAGAAGAAGGAGGAGGAGCAGCAGCAGAAGAAGAAGAAGGAGGAGGAGGAGCAGCAGCAGAAGAAGAAGAAGGAGGAGGAGCAGCAGAAGAAGAAGAAGGAGGAGGAGCAGCAGAAGAAGAAGAAGAAGAAGAAGGAGGAGGAGCAGCAGCATCAGAAGAAGAAGAAGAAGAAGGAGGAGGAGGAGGAGCAGCAGAAGAAGAAGAAGAAGGAGGAGGAGGAGCAGCAGAAGAAGAAGAAGGAGGAGGAGCAGCAACAGAAGAAGAAGAAGAAGAAGAAGGAGGAGGAGGAGGAGCAGCAGCAGCAGAAGAAGAAGAAGAAGAAGGAGGAGCAGCAGCAGCAGAAGAAGAAGAAGGAGGAGGAGGAGCAGCAGCAGAAGAAGAAGAAGGAGGAGGAGGAGCAGCAGCAGAAGAAGAAGAAGAAGGAGGAGGAGTAGGTGCAGCAGCAGAAGAAGAAGAAGAAGAAGAAGAAGAAGAAGAAGAAGAAGAAGAAGAAGAAAAAGAATTACATTTCTATAGCTCAAACACTCCATGTCAAAATCATGCCTGTTTCACTGTAAAGAACTGAACATTATCGTACTTTCAGTCAAGTGAAAACAATACTGAGAAAACATGAGAAGAAACGTATTAGGAACCATAGTAACATACATACCGGGCACCATAGTTAAAAATACAGAAAGAGAGGCACAGAGAGAAAGAGAGGCACAGAGAGAAAGAGAGTAGGGGAAAAGTGAGAGGGGAAAGACAGCAGGAGAGGGCGGAAGGGACAGAAGAGAGAGAGAGAGAGAGAGAGAGAGAGAGAGAGAGAGACAGAGACAGAGAGACAGAGACAGAGAGACAGAGAGACAGAGAGACAGAGAGACAGAGAGAGACAGACAGAGACACACACAGACACAGACAGAGAGAGAGAGAGAGAGAGAGAGAGAGAGAGAGAGCGAGAGAGAGAGAGAGAGAGAGAGAGAGAGAGAGAGAGAGAGAGAGAGAGAGAGAGAGCAAAACTAGATGTATGAAAATACGTATTCACAGACACACAAACAATGCAAATGTGCCCATGCACAGAGAACAGACAACACACACACACACACAAGATGAAATAATGTATGAAGAAGATGGTCTCAGTGTTTATGGGTGGATCTTTACCAAAATTGAGTTAACCCTTTGACTCCCGCAACTTATCTACCAACTGCAAAACCTTAACCCTTTGACTCCCTCAACATATCCACCGGCTTCCTGCAAGCTTTTGAATTCTCACGCTATCCACCAGATTCCTGAGTGAGGGAGTCAAGGGGTTAAGTTTTTGCTTTGCTAGTATGGTTGACAATGCAGGATGCTAGTGGACAGGTTGTGGGAGTCAAAGGGTTAAAGCTGAGGACTGCTAGGCACATCGGATATAGCCGGCAGAATCGGCCAAGCCAAAACAGCATTCAAGAAGATGTCAAGCATTCTTACCAACAAATGCCTATCAAATAACATCAGGAAGAGAGTCCTTGAATTTATTATTATTATTATTATTATGAACATTTAGTACGCCTAATCAAATTAATGCCCTAGGCGTTTACAATGGCAAAACATATAACCAGAATCACAAGCACACACACCCACAGAAGCACCCACACACACACAAACACACACACACACACACAAACACACACACAGCATGACATGCAAATACAATGACACATTGACACTAAGACACTATAATGTCACCATTACATTACATGGGGGGAAGGGGGCAGAGATTACCAGTTTTGGGAAACAGGTAAGTTTTGAGGGAGCGTTTGAATGTGGACAGAGAGGGTGAGTATCTAAGAGAGCGAGGTAACTGATTCCAGATGGTTGAAGCTTGATAGGAAAAAGAACGCTGCCCAAACCTTTTAGTGCGGACTATGGGGATACTATAGAGACGGGTATCAGATGAGGACCGCAAAGCTCGAGATGGCGTGTAGAGATGTAACAGATGGGTGAGATACTCAGGACAGGAAGACTCAATAGATTTGAAGCAGAGGCAGGCAATCTTGTAGGATATTCTTTGCTGAACAGGGAGCCAGTGGAGAGAACAGAGCAATGGCGTAACATGGTTAAATTTTGAAGAGCGGAAGATGAGACGGGCAGCATGATTTTGAACTTTCTGAAGTTTGTTAATGAGATGAGAGGGGGAACCAGAAAAAAGAGCATTACAGTAATCGAGACGGGATAGAACAAATGCACAGACAAGAGCCTTTGTCGTGTCTTCTGAGAGGAGGTGGCGGATAGAAGCAATTCGGCGGAGTTCAAGAAAACAAGTCCGACAGACGTTGCTCACATGCTGGCGGAAGGACAGGGTTTGATCAAGAGTTACACCAAGGTTACGGGCAAAATGGGAGAGAGGGATAGATGAGTCAACAAGTGTGACAGAGGTTGGAAGAGAGGGGTGATTTTGGAGTTTGGGTGGGGTGATCAAGATCAATTCGGATTTCTCTTCATTTAATTTCAGTTTGTTTTCAGTCATCCAATCCTTCAGGTCAGCTACACAAGATTGGGTTTTCTGGATCATGATGGGAAGGTCAGGGAGAGGCCCAGAGACATACAGCTGATTGTCATCCGAGAAAGAATGATGCTGAAGCAGGTGTTCTTGGACAATAGAGGAGACAGGGTAGGTGTAGAGAATGAAAAGTAGGGGGCCCAGAACAGATCCTTGTGGCACTCCGTAAGTCAGACAGGAAGGATTAGAAGAAAGACCATTGACAGAAACTACTTGCAGACGATTGGTGATGTAAGAATGAAACCAGTTCAAGACAGTATCATGGAGCCCAAAAGAGTGATGTAGACGGGAGAGAAGGATAGAGTGGTCAATAGTGTCAAAGGCAGCAGATAGGTCCAAGAGAGTCAAAAGTGATACGTTGTTAGAGTCGAGAGTAGTCAGTAAGTCGTTGCAGATTTTGAGAAGAGCAGTTTCGGTACTATGTCCAGAACGGTAAGCAGACTGAAGGGAATAGACAAGGTTATTGGAATGAAGGTGGTTTAACAGCTGGTCAAGAACAACTTTCTCTAAGACCTTGGAAAGAAAAGGAAGATTTGACACAGGTCTATAGTTTTTCAAATTCTCAGGGTCAAGAGTCGTCTTTTTTAGAAGAGGTCTTACAATTGCTGACTTGAAAGAAGAAGGAAAGGAGCCAGTTGAGAGGGAATGGTTAATGATATTGGTGATGTGAGGGAGAAGAGTATCGAGACAATGGGTGAGAAAAGAAGCTGGCAATGGGTCGAGTTCACAGGTTTTAATGCCAGATTTCATGATGATTTTCTTAACAAAGTCCTCAGAAACGGGTTGGAAGAAAGTAAGGGGGATTTCAGAGAAAGGGGGTTCAGGAAATGTAGCATGAGTGTTCGTCGTGGAATCGAGAGAAAGCCTGAGGTTAGCAATCTTGTTGAAAAAATAGTCAGAGAAAGCCTGTGGAAGATCAGAAGGTGGCAGGTGAGATGGAAGAGGAGAAGAGCCAGTTTTGCCAAGAAGAGTATTAGTTATATTATACAGTTGTTTGGAAGTGGAACAGGCAAGAATTTTAGCATTGTAATAGGCTGATTTAGAGGCATCTACGAGGCTATTAACAATTTTGTTGGCAGTTTGAAAAATTTGCTTATGAACAGTCAGACTAGACTTGAGCCACTGTCTCTCGGCTCTGCGCCTTTCACACTTGGCCGCTTGCAGCTGAGGCCCAATGGAGGAGAACCAAGGTGATGGTGGCCTCTTGGAAACAAGACGGCCACAGGCAGGAGCGAACCGATCCAGGAGCCCAAGGAGAAGGGAGTTGAGGTCATCAGGTGTGGTTGGCGGGGAAGCAGATAAGAGAGACTGAAGGTCAGCCTCAAAGACAGTCATGTCCACTGCAGAAAGGTGTCTGGCTTGAATGTACGTTTTGCGGGGTGGAGGGCGGGAAAAATGAAGATCAGCAACAAGGCAGACATGGTCAGATGGGAGGGTGTGGTCGATGATGATGGAACTCACCATGGTCTGGTCAGTCCTGTGGATTATATTATCCAATGTGTGCCCACGAATGTGAGTGGGAGCGTGGACGCACTGAACCAGGCCGTAGCAGTCCAGGAAATCGATGACTTTGGAGGTGGTGGGTTCGGAGGGGCGATCAAAATGAATGTTAAAGTCGCCAGCGATGATGTAGGAACCATGGAGGGAGTTACAGTAGGACAGCAGATCCGGGAATTCGTCAATGAAGTTGGAGTCAGTGAGACGGTTCTTAGAGTTTGGAGGAGGACGATACAAACACAGAAGGTGGAAAGTGTGGTGGGGAAGGTGAGGGTAAGTTGTGCCAGTTCGAAAGAAGTGTGGGTGAAAGGGAAGGAGGATTTGGTGGGGAGGAAAGGGGAGAGTGGATCAGCAACAACAAAAGCAATGCCACCACCACGGGACTGGCGGGGGAAGGAGAGGGTGTGGTGGCCAGGGGGAGCGATGTCACGGCACTTAGCCTCGTCACCTTCAGCACGAAACCAAGTTTCCACCACAGCAAAGACATAGAACCAATACTGTTATACGGATGTGAGGCGTGGACAGTCAACAAGCAAAGCCAGAACAAGATTGAGGCAGCCGAGATGTGGTTTCTCAAAAGAATGTTGAGAGTTCCATGGACAGCAAAGAAAACAAACGAGACAATCTTGATGGAGGCAGACACAAGTAGATCACTCATAAGAAAGATTAGGAAAAGACAGGCAACATTTATAGGCCATTTTATGAGGAAGGGGGATTTGGAGCACCTGGTCACAACGGGAAAGCTGGAGGGAAAGAGAGCACCGGGTAGACCCAGGGAGAAAATGCTGGACGGACTTGCAGAGTGGCTGGGGACGAGGAGGGTGGGGGTGATGCTAGGCGCAACGAGAGATAGAGACAGATGGAAGTCCATGATCGCCAACGCCATGCGGCAGGGCACCTGATGATGATGATGATGATGATATATCTCGAGAGCCTGGCTGACAGCAGGATCTTTCATAACAGCGAACATAGAATGCAGCCTTGTCACGCAGTCTCAGTCCGGTAGGCCACAGCTTCATGATTATCATCCCTATCGTCATCTTCATCATCATAGTAATGTGAACTGTCCCAGATGTGTGGCCATTAACCCTTTGATTCCCTGTCCAATCCGCCAGCATCCTACATTGTCAGCCATGACAGCAAAGTAAAAACTTAATCCTTTCACTCCCTCACACTATCCACCAGCTTACTGCAGAATCTGGTGGATAAGATGAGGGAGTGAAAGGGTTAAGTTTATGCAGCTAGCGGCGGACCGGGTGTGGGAGTCAAAGGGTTAAGTTATGCAGCTAGCGGCGGACCGGGTGTGGGAGTCAAAGGGTTAATGTGGCGCAGGAAATGGAAAAAAAAAATGTTTTCGGGTTCGCGACGAACTGAACCCGCCTATTACTGAAGTTGGTTTCATCTGCTGGTTTTGACCAAAATCTGACTTGGCGTGAGAGAGAGAGAGAGAGAGAGAGAGAGAGAGAGAGAGAGAGAGAGAGAGAGAGTGTGTGTGTGTGTGTGTGTGTGTGCGTGTGTGTGTGTGTGTGTGTGTGTGTGTGTGTGTGTGAGTGTGTGTGTGTGTGTGTGTGTGTGCGTGAGTGTGCGTGTATGTGTGTCTGTGTGCATGTGTGAGTGTGTGTTTACGTGTGTGTGTGTTGTGTGTATGTGTGTGTGCACGCGCGTGTGTGTGAGTGTGCATGTGTGTGAGTCTGTATGTGTGTGTGTATGTGTGTGTCCGTGTATGTGTGTGTGTGTGTGTGTGCGTGTGTGTGTGTTTTGTGTGTGTGTGTGCGTGCGTGTGTCTGCATGTGCGTGTGTGTGTATGTGTGTGTTTGTATGAGTGTGCGTGCGTGTGTGTGTTTGTGTGTGTGTGTATGTGTGTGTGTGCAAGTGTGTGTTTGTATGTGTGTGCGTGCCTGCTTGTGTGTATGTATGTGTGTGTGCGAGCGTGTGTGTGTATGTATGTGTGTGTGCGTGTGTGCGTGCGGGCGTGTGGGCGAGTGTGTATATGCGTGTGTAAGTGCGTGCGTACGTGCGTGCGTGTGTGTGTGTTTGTGTGTGTGTGTGTGCGTGCGTGTGTGTGTATGTGTTTGTGTGTGTGTCTGTATGTGTGTGTGCGTGTGTGCGTGTATGCGTGCGCGCGCGCGTGTGCATGTGTGTGTATGAGTGTGTATGCGTGTATGCGTGTGTGTGTGGTGGTCTTTCATTTAATGTCTATTCACTTAAGTGATTTTAGACAACAACAACAACAACAACAAAATTCATGAGGAGTGAAGAGTATACTTGGAAATGGTTAATCTTCAGGAAAAAGAAATGAACCAGAAAACAACTGTGCCGAAGACGAGAAGGAACAAAATCACAAGATGTTATCATAATTAACGATTGAAACAATAAAATTGGCTAACCATAACATTGAACATGTGAAATAACGGCGTGTTAAAGATAATTTGCTATAGGACTTTTTGACAGGCTAACAAAAAATTCATATGTTAAGGATGGTGAGGCAAATACGTCAGAAACTGTCTTAGATAATGTAGGAATATGTCGTTTCACCCGAACGCATTTGTTATCTTTTTTCCACACAGACATACTATATTCCTGGTGTATTTTGTTTTAAATGCATCAAGTTTCCACCTATACATAAGGGATTGTATACTTCTGCTGGCAGGAAACTGCTTAAGTGTTTTGCTAATTTCAAAGTTCATATAACAGTTTTCATACTTTTTCTGTTTATCTTGAAACTGCTTCCATACATAGGAGTCCACTAAGTACAGGAGTCTACTGAAGAAACACATAAGGTATATTAAATTTAGCACACAACATAACAAAATCAAATGTATGGTCACTTTCGAATTTCATTGTGATTCAATTTACTGTATTCTAGTGGTCATGTAACAATGTGCATGAATGTAGAATTGAAATTCGTCCCGGGAAGAATTTTTATAGTCAGTCCCATGATGCATGATTTATGTAATCTATTTCATTAAGAAAACGTAAAGCGTTCTTACCTATAAATGCCTCTTAATTAACATCAGGATGAGAGTTCTTCAGTGTTATATAGAACCGATACTGTTGTACGTATGTAAAGCGTAGATAGTCAACACATAAAGTCAGAATAAGATTGAGGTAGCTGAAATGTGGTTTCTAAGGAGAATTCTATGGACAGCAAAGAAAACAAACGAGACAGTCTTGAAAGAGGCAAACACAAAAAGTGTATTAAGGAAGAAAACTAGGAAAAGACCAGCAATATTAATAGGACATTTCATGAGGAAAGAGAAATTAGAGCACATAGTCACAACAGGAAAGCTGTAGGGAAAAAGAGCACCAGGTAGACACCCAGGGCGAAAATATTGGACGGGTATGTGGAGTGGATGAGGACAGAGAGGATGGGAGATATGCTTGCAACGACAAAGCATAGCTTCGTATGGAGGGCCATGATCATCGCAAATGTCATGCAGCAGGACACATGATGATGTGATGATGATTTCCGTAAGACACAGAGTGCATAAGTTTCTCTGCATCGTTCACATTTCTTTCAGTACTACAGTGGTGTCAGAATACCATGAAAAAATTCGTGTTTGAAACGATTTCCGTTTGATGCTGTTTACTCCGTTTTGAACATGTGCAACACATGTTTGTATTATGATGTCATCTTGGTCAGTTTATTCCTTTTCTCACCCAGCAGCAGGGAAGTTTGAGTCTTTTTCTCCCGATTTTTGTATCTAGTGTTTGTTTGTAATCTTACACTTGACAAAGGCCAGTTGGCCGAAAATTTGTGCCTATCTTGTTTTGTTGTATTAAATACACTTTCTTATTTTTCTTTCGTGTTTTTTCTGGTTCCTGTTTGCTTGAATGCGGGCAGTCACACTTGTTTTGGATTACATGTTTGTAAAATAAGTAGAATTTAAAATATTGAACACTGTAAAGGTTTGTATGTATATCCTACTCTATGTCAGGACCTAAGTCATTGTCCTTTGTAAGCTATCATCACTGTCACCTACAACTGATTGTTACAGCAAGGTCTGTCAGACAGGATCAACCTGCTCCTCTTCTGGCTGGCTGTGGCAGACCTCATCAGCGTGGTAATCACATTTCTTCATCAGGTGCACTGCTTCATTCGGATCTGGGACAAGGTGCAGGTCATCAGCTGGGAAGCCATCATGAACTCTGGGCCTATCTACATCGGTCTTTGGGCCACCTTGGTGTCTGAAGGTCTCATCATGATCATGAGTGTGCATCGGTGTCTGTCTGTGGTCATGCCACTCAAGGCAGGCAGACTGCTGTCTTACAGGTACGCTGTCGTCTCCTTCGTGTAATCCCATGGTCAGCATGGTCGTTGGGGAGTGGGGGAGAGGGAATGGGAGGGGGGGGGGATTCATGAGATACAGCAGTAGAAGACAAGCTCCACCATCTCTAATTCTCTCTATTGTTAAGGAGTTGCTTCCCGTTGATCAGAGGGCAATAGAAAGGTCAAGCAAAGCAACAAGGGAGACTTGTGTTACGGTTACCTTTGTAAGGAGTTTATCCAAGCGACTGGAAACAGTAATTTCTGTGTTGTGATCATTCTATTATGCTGACAAGTAAAACGTTATTCGACAGATGTTTCACCAGCTGTGACAATGCATCTTTCTCAAGTATGGTTTAAGTGAAAGGTATCTAGTCTAAAAAAATCAGATCATTTGGATAAAATCCAGGTGTTTTTTCAAGAGTGGAGTAACAACTGCTCAGTTCATCTGCAAAAACCCGTTAACTTGAAAAAGAGACTGGATCAAGTCCACAGCTTTTTGTAGGTGACTTGATGACATTTCATGTAGAATACTTTCCCTTTCTGGGTGAAACACAGAAAACACTGAACTTAAAACGCTTAGAGGATCACATTCACATGGATTTAAATCAGGTCTTACACTGAAGTCATGGTAATCACTAGAAAACAAAAAATCCCCTAATGTTTAATAAATGGCACCACACTAAGACAAGCTGATAAGTTTAAATATCTGGGAACAACCATCTCACCAGATGGCAGATGCACACTGGAAATATCCAGCAGAATTGGCCATACTAAAACAGCATTCAAGAAAATAAACAGCCGTTCTTACCAACAAATGCCTATCAATTGACGTCAGGAGGAGACTTTTTCAGTGTTATATAGAGCCAATTCGAAGCCTGGACAATCAACAAGCAAAGTCAGAACAAGATTGAGGCTGCTGAAATGTGGTTTCTAGGAAGAATGCTAAGAGTTCCATAGACAGCAAAGAAAACAAACGAGAAGTGTCGAAAGAAGCAAACACAAACAGAACATTAATGAAGAAGATTAGGACAAGACAAGCAACATTTATGGACATTGTGAGGCAAGAGAAATTAGACCACCAGGTAACTACAGGAAAGCTAGATGGAAAAAATGCACACAATTTGACTGGAAATCGAACTGAAGGGCTAGTCCTTCAGAAGGGTACGAATACGAGTCGGACCCGAGTGCCTTCTGGCTGCGCACGCTAAAGATCCCACGGCAGTTTAAAATCGTGAAGAGAAGGGCTTACCCGGCTGCCTTGGTTAAAAAAAAAAAAAACACTGGAGAGATAGTTTGATTTCCCAGGTCCCACTCCTTGAAGACAAGTTAGCCTTCTTGCCTTTCTGAAGTCTTGGCAAAAAATGTGAATATGAATATGAATTTGAAGCAAGGGAGAGGGATTGGCACCGAGCCAGAAAAAAGTTGAGGTCTCTGCCACTCTCACTCCCCTACGATCCGGTTATGGAACTATCTAAATAGGACCTCAGGACCTGGCCATCTCATGGTTTATGTGCAGACTAAATGCTTGTGCCATGATCAATTTGGATCTTCTCCATCACATGGCACGTGTGACGTTAGTGCATACAAAATTCATTCCGAGTGCGGAGACGTCATCTTGAGAAACTGAAACTGAAACTGAAAGCAGAGTAGATGAAGACACAAATGGTGGGAGATACACTTGCAGTGACAAATGATAGATTCGTATGGAGAGCCATGATCGTCAACGCCGTGTGGCATGCCACATGATGATGATATGATGATGATGATGATGATGATGATGAAATCAGTTGAGAAGCGTTTGATCTTTTACTGAGGTATCTCAGAAAAAGAATTGGTTAGGTGAGGTGTCGTTTAAAGTTTGTCTAGAAGCTCACCATTCACGAAGCAAAGCTGCTTAATAGAGAGGCAGAAATCTTTTCATTATAGTGTTTCAGTTTCTCAGAAGGCTCATACTTCGGTAGTAGTCTTTAGTCTGTTTCCTAACATAAATTGGCAGGTGCATTGTCAAACTTTACTTCCTCTATTGTTTCAGTATGTTGCAATTAAATTCCAGCTACTCTGGTGTCATCATTTATCCATGGGGCAGCCTCTGACCCTTATTGTAATAGATTGGGTGTGTTAGAGAGAGAAAAGAAGAGAGAGAGACAGAGAGAGAGAGAGAGAGAGAGAGACAGAGAGACAGAGACAGAGAGAAAGAGAGAGAGAGAGAGAGAGAGAGAGAGAGAGAGAGAGAGAGAGAGAGAGGAATGATGCATGCACTACTTTTGTCCATCTAATTTTATTATTTTCGAATTATATAAAAGGTAAATATCAAGATTCTCTGTACTCTCCTACTGTGTGGGAAACAACTCAAACTCTGACCTAAAAAACATTGGGGTGTATTGATCAATGATATGATGAATACTATCATTGTAGGCATCAACAAGTTTCTGAAGTTGAACGTTAGAACCCTACTAGGTGGCTGACTGCGTAAAGCATTTCCTGTCTGACTAAAATTCAGAGAGCCATAAAGCTCTGGCATTTCTTGATGCCATTAGATGTCTGCTATATGGAAATCTTTTAACATATAAGGTAAACAATACAGCACTGAGAGTCCATTGAAGTCTTGTACACGATTGGAAACAAAACAGTTTTTTTCCTTGTGGACAACCACCCAATCAAGAGTACGGTTAAGTTGACACATTGATTCGCTGAATCAGATTATTATAAATGAGAATTAAGTTGAATAACTTGCCTACAAGTACAACCATCAAAAATGAAAATTAAAGTAATTGAAGACACATCATAAACATAAAACGAATCACCAAAAAGAGATCGTTAGAGTTTTCAACTGATTAAA
Source organism: Monoplex corrugatus (assembly GCA_030674185.1). Classification (NCBI taxonomy): domain Eukaryota; kingdom Metazoa; phylum Mollusca; class Gastropoda; order Littorinimorpha; family Ranellidae; genus Monoplex; species Monoplex corrugatus. The sequence continues at coordinate 66,145,154 of JAPXFY010000020.1, forward strand.
AGAATGTTTTTGCATAATGCTAATATCATGATGTCGTTACCAAGTCAATAATGTACTTTTCCTAAAATATCAATTTGTAGAACATTTGCCTTTTTTGTTTTGGTTTATTTGTTGTTTGTTGTTGTTTGTTTGGTTGGTTTGCTTGTTACTTTGCTAGTTTGTTTGTTTTTATAAACACAACAGTACAACAGAAATGGAGGTTATGAAACAAATAAATATCTGAATCATCTTGTCTTTGTTACACTCAGACCCATGCTGGTTGCCATAGTCGTGATGTATCTGGGTCTTCTGGTGTTACATCTTCCTGTTATGTTGGCCTATACCGTTAACTGGAGAGTAGACCTTCAACCAATCGTAGTATTGCTTATAGGGACATTGCATATTGGTTTGTTCTTGAAAGGACAGTCCCACAAGAAATCAGGTCAACCACTGGATCGATCTTCAAACCTGTTTTCATCATCGTTGTCACCGTTTGTTGCATCATCACCATCACTAAACTACGCCAGGCATCTCGTCAACGACTACAGATGCAGGAGAGTATGCAGCAGAACAGTAGTAGGGGAGACAACCAAATCACCAAAATGTTGCTAACTTTATGTGTTATCTACCTTGTTGCCTTTTTACCCCAAATGGCAAATTTCATCACCTATCATTTGGTCCCTGAATTTTTCGTGTATCGGAAATACCACAACACGTTTGTTGTTGTTGCTGGGGTTGGCTTGACTGCTTCTGCTCTAAACTCTACGGCCAATTTGTTTGCTTATCTGGCGCTCAGTTCCAAATTTCGAACAACTCTGAGAACATTGTGTCAATGTTGTGGAGGAAAGTCATCCACACAGGTTAGAAAGTATGAACAAAGAGAAGGCAGAAATCAAAGACAGTGATAAATGCCTTTCAGTAATAGACTGTACATTGATTGGAACTTATAGTGTGGACTGGAATTTATTCAAGATGATTCATCATAATCTGACACCTCCACAAGTGTCCACCTAAATCTGCTGTACCTTTATCGTGGGCAAGACCAACTGACTGATGAGACCTACACTGTGTACACAATGCGGACATTGCCAGTCTTGGTTACACTAAGGTTTAAGAAGATTTATTTTGTTTTAAATGTGGAGTATGATAAAAACAATTCACACCAGAATTTTAACTAAACGTTTGTTATAATCCTCACTAAAATGCTGTTATGAAAGCTAATATTAATATATTTTGCTTTTACTGAGAGCACAGCTATGAAAGGAATAGCAGTTTGGCAGTGAGATAACTATTAAACTGCACATGCACATTTCCCTTTGTGGACGTGTATATTCACACAGAATAAACACGTTTTTCGAAAAATTATTTCAGCAGTGTGTCCTATTCTGTATTTGAAAATCAGACATCTTTTGAAAACATTGATTGATAACTTGTACTCGCAAAGTTCAAATTTATGATTTTGCTTGTTTTCAACAAAATGTAATCTAAAATGGTGTCTACAATTAAATCATCACTTACACCAAAAGGGCCAGTATGTCAGGAGCCTTACGTTACTCGTAAAACATGCTGTATTTATATTTAAAACTTCCAGCGCATGCCAAAAATATTTTACACGTTCACAATGTCGTAAAATGTGATAGATGCTGTCTTCTTTCTCCACATTGGACTTAGTACGGCCACTTGCTGCTGCAAACCTAATGTAGATTTTTGTTCTTTGGACAGAGTAACTGAAACTGTTATCCTCATATACTTTATGGCCACTCTTACAGACTCTTATACTCCTGTACAATGTGCTCCTCGCTATGACCAGGCCCTTCTCGTTGCTGACTTCTTTACATTCTCCTATTGACAAATTGATTTCAGTGTTGCTGCCCACCATCAGGTCAGTGACACTGGGAACTGATTCTCAATGTTCATGACCCCTATTATGTATTTGCAACAAACTGTTAAGACGATGTCACACTTGGCAAGGATGTAGAGTGAGCTGAGCAATGAATCCTCCATACGCTGTTTGCTCTACAGCCTTGTCTTGCTGTTTGTGTCACACTAGATACCTGGAAGCCAGACAGTTTGATTTTCATCAACAACTGAGCAATGTTCTTGTCATAATTGTATTATAAAGAAATTCTTTGATTAAAGTTCTATTTCATTACTTCGTGAGCTATACTGCATAAAATTTACATTTTTCTTTTCCTACATTTTCACTTAAAATTTCAAGGGCAGCAGTCTTTTTTCTATATCTTAGACTGTAATCATTCGAAAAGACTTTACTCTTTTTTTCAAGTACAGTAGGTCTGACTTCACGTAATCGTTTATGTCCCATCCCTAAAAAACATGCTCTCTGCATAAACATTGGCCTAAAATATCTGTAAAAGAATAAACTTATTCTTACCTTCTCCAAATGTCTTTTTCGTTCTGACTATATACCCATAGACACAATGTGGTCAACAGAAATACAATGTTTGTAACAGTACTGTTTGCGCCTGTAACACTAAAGTGCTGTGATCTTTCCTTTGGCTGGATCTTCAAAACCGTTTTTCTGTATTCTTGCTACAGTCACAGTAAGGCTTCCTGCCAAAAAAGCAAAGCCAGTCTTTTGCATTCTGTGCACATGCATGATAACTTAGTTCTAACACGCATGTGACCGTGCTTGAGGATTGTCTTTGATACGGTTGGTTTTCTTTGATATGTGGCCTTGTACACACACTTCCTGAAGGACTTGATACGTAGCTTTTGAAATGACACTTCAAACATTATAGCCTGCATATCTAGTAATAGTTTCTATGATCCCATTTGAAGAAATTACATATATACACTAGGCTTTAACGTTCCAACAAAACACCGAAAAGTTCCAAAACTTAATTAAACGAGTACAAAAGAAACCTGGACGAAACAAGTAGAGGGCTTCAAAACCCTAGCTCAAGAAAAAAAGGAAAATACATGGAAACAGTTCTGCAAGAGAGTAAGCGCCCATACAACACAAACACAATACTGCAATTTTATCAACAAATGGAAGAATAGGCTACAAACAACACAAACCCTTGATATCACGTACACAGATGGAACCATAATAAGAACAAACAAACATAATGATCAAGCCCTATTACGTTGATGTATACAACAGAGTAACCAGAAAAAAAAAACTTGAAAAAAGTCTTGCTGAACTAAGCAAAAGATTGACACAAACTGGACTAGACGGTGAAGTAACTGAAGAGAAAATGCATGAGGCACTTGCACGGTGCAGAAAAGACAGCCCCTGGCCCAGACAAGATTCGATACGCTGAGAAAGGTCATGTTCCCGAGGACTGTGTCCTGAAAGCTTTATCCAAACCAGGAAAAGATCATCACAGATTAAATGGATATCGCATCCTAACTTTGCAAAATGTAATTGGGAACTTGACGGAAAACATAACAGCTCCACACACACACACACACACACACACACACACACATACACACACACACACACACACACACACACACACACACACACACACACACACACACACACACACACACACACACACACACACACACACACACACACACACACAACCCAAAACAAAACAAAAAACAAACAAAACAAAAAACATCTAGAGACCTTGAAGACAGAAAAATATTCCCACAAAGTCAAGGTAAGAATCATTCTCTTCCAGCTCCTTGACCATCTTGTTCTAGTCTTCTTCTTCTTCCATTTGCAGTCTATATGGTCAGGACACATCGGGCGATGAATGCCCACATCTGGCGATAAATGTCCACATCTGATGATAAATGTCCACATCTGATGATAAATGTCCACATCTGATGATAATTGTCCACATCTGGTGATAAATGTCCACATCTGGTGATAAGTGTCTACATCTGATGATAAACGTCTACATCTGATGATAAGTGTCCACATCTGGTGATATATGTCCACATCTGATGATAAATGTCCACATCTGGTGATAAATGTCCACATCTGATGATAAATGTCCACATCTGGTGATGAATGTCCACATCTGGTGATAAGTGTCCACATCTGGTGATATATGTCCACATCTGGTGATATATGTCCACATCTGGTGATATATGTCCACATCTGGTGATATATGTCCACATCTGGTGATATATGTCCACATCTGGTGATGAATGTCTACATCTGGTGATATATGTCCACATCTGGTGATAAATGTCCACATCTGGTGATATATGTCCCCATCTGGTGATGAATGTCTACATCTGGTGATGAATGTCTACATCTGGTGATATATGTCCACATCTGGTGATGAATATCCACATCTGGTGATGAATGTCCACATCTGGTGATGAATGTCTACATCTAGTGATACGTCTACATCTGGTGATATATGTCCACGTCTGGTGATAAATGTCCACATCTGGTGATATATGTCCACAACTGTTGATGAATGTCTACATCTGGTGATATATGTCCACATCTGGTGATGAATGTCCACATCTGGTGATGAATGTCCACATCTGGTGATGAATGTCCACATCTGGTGATAAATGTCCACATCTGGTGATGAATGTCCACATCTGGTGATGAATGTCCACATCTGGTGATAAGTGTCCACATCTGGCAATAAATGTTTACATCTGGTGACAAATGTCCAGATCTCGTGATAAATGTCTATATCTGGTGATAAATGTCCACATCTGGTGATGAATGTCCACATCTGGTGATAAATGTCTACATCTGGTGATAAATGTCTACATCTAGTGATAAATCTTGTCTGGCCAGTGATGTTATACGGCTGCGAGGCATGGACAATGAAGAAAGAGGATGAAAGACGAGTGGAAGCAGCAGAGCTGTGGTTTTACCGAAGACTGCTGAGGGTCAAATGGACGGATAGGCGCTCAAATGAAAGCATACTGAATGAGTTGGGTACTACATGCAAGCTTCTAGTACTCATACAACGGAGGAAACTGAAATATGTTGGACACGCAATCCGTAATGAGAGAACAGACTTGATGTCCACTGTCCTCCAAGGTAAAGTGGAAGGAAAGAGAAACAGAGGACGGCCACCTGCATCACTTGCTAGAAACATCACAAACATCAGTGGCAAGAAACTCCAGGAGGTGGTCAGACTTAGCCAAGATCGAGAGTGCTGGAGGCAACTTGTGAGGACATCATGTGCAGCGGCCAACACTGTTCCCGGTGACGCCGACAGGTGAGACAGGTGAGGTGAGTGATAAATGTCCACATCTGGTAATAAATGTCCACATTTGGTGATAAATGTCCACATCTGGTGATAAATGTCCACATCTGGTGATAAATGTCTACATCTGGTGATAAATGTCCACATCTGGTGATAAATGTCCACATCTGGTGATAAGTGTCCACATCTGGTGATAAATGTCTACATCTGGTGACAAATGTCCACATCTGGCGATAAATGTCCACATCTGATGATAACTGTCCATCTCCGGTGATAAATGTCCACATCTGGTGATAAATGTCAAGATCTCATGATAAATGTCCTCTTCTGGCGATAAATGTCCACATCTGGCGATGAATAATGGCCATTTTTCCAGTTCCTCCTGGCTTTCATGGAGCTTGGTGGTCAGAAGAGTTGTAGTGAGCCATGTCTCCTGTGGCTCCACTTGATAGAAGAGACATCAATGAAATATGTATTCAGCTGCCTGGTCCTCTTGACCATAGGGACAGAATGGTGAAAATGTCAATCTGACTTTACGTTCCATACTAGCACTGATGTGGTTGTTGCTGATATGATCTCATCAGGACCACTCGCTGCTGTCTGGATGGAAGATAATAGTATCAGTTCTAATGATCTTGATCCACACCAATCTGTCTAAGGAGCTGGTCATCATCATCATCATCATCATCATCATCATCATGTGCCCTGCCGCATAGCATTGGCGATCATGGCCCTCCATATGCAAGGAGCTGATCACAACACAAATAATACCTTTAGTTAGGATCCTCAATGATCTCCTTATGGCTGTCGACAATGACATCATTTCATTTTTATCTCCCTTTGGCCTTTCAGCTGCTTTTCATACAATAGACCATAGCATTTTTCTTTCTTGTCTCGATTCATACGTAATCTTCAATATTGTGCTTTCGTCGTTTAAATCTTGTATTAGTGGGTACGCTAAAAAAGTCCTCATGCTGAATGGGTTTGAAACAGGTTAAATCACACTTTCAAGTGGCTAAGCAGGCCTCCACAAAATGGCTGAACAAGACCCAGTCAAAGTCTAGGCAGACACGCTCCCTGGTTCAGATGTAATACAACGGTATGGTGTCACGTGGCCTTCTAACTGTGCTCATTCCAACACACAGTCACATAGACTTCGTTCTATTCAGTTGATGTTACATCTACACTCAGTTTCCAAACTTGCTGCAATGTCTTGGGCAATAACTGACGGGCCCTCTTATCTCACACAGACAAGGAAAACCACTACTTTTGTGGGGAACCTGCACATAATGGACACGACCGACCCACACTGCTGGCCAGAGCAGGAATTGATTGACATCACGTCTTACCCTCATGGCAGACAGTCTTCTACTGTCGTGGTTGAATTCCACCCACCTTTGGCCACACTGGTCATCACAAACAGTGATACCTAGGGGCGAGTTAAGGAATTTCTCTTAACTCCCTCTACACAGCATTCACATTTGTTGCCCTTGAAACCCTGTAAATGGGCCTCAATTTAGAACATTTCCTCATCAGAAATTGGAGCTCCTCTTTCTCACAGCTAAGTTTACATACACTGTCAGTGGTTTGAACTGACAGAAATAAAACGCACATATTAAGAAAATTGTTGTTATGACCTTGAAATAGAGGCAAGGTAATTCAAACTTTGGCATTCATCAGAATAGCTGAAGGAAGTGCAAAAATAAAGGAAACTAAACAATAAAAAAAAATGTCGTGATGACCCTTGAGTACATAGAACTGTTTGATGTGGCATGACCATTTCCCTTATGCTGGCTTGAAATGTCAGTGCATGTACAGTGACTGTTAATTTTTTTTATTCTTTCCCAAGAAAATCCAGATTTTGTACTTCTAAATGTCACACTCAACTTGAAAAATGTTCACTTGAATTAAAACTTGACATGCATCGAGGAGTTTGGAATTTGTTTAAGAGGGATTTGTTTTACTCGGACAGTTCCATACGCACTTCACACATATCTGGCAGCAAATATCTGGCATACTCCATGAACCTGCACAAAACCTGTTGTGCTGGCAAAGTCTTGAAACGAGGAGAAGTGGGGAAGAGAAAGGCCCTCTGGAACACTATAGTACCGCCAAACTGATTGAAGCATTTAAACGCACAGCAAACAGACCAGATTTTATGTTGTGGGCAGGAATTGAGCTCAAGACGTAAGAAACTGAGTACACAGCTGTCATAAAAAGGGTCAATCAGCCTGCATAAAACAACAACAAATAAATCCCTGCTGATTGCGTGATGATCGTTCCTTGCGTTGTTAGTATTACTTTCTGTCCAATTAAGCTCCTGCAGTCACTACAGAAATTTGTTTTCTTTTTTTCGAAAGACAGTAACGGTAGTTAAGTTTAAATATTGCATCAGTACGCTGCCAGTGTATGTGAAGTTATCTCCTGTTTCTCTTGTTGCAAATAAAAACAATAATAAGATACAAAAAAGCAGCTGCTTATAGTGCAGAAAGTCTTGGTTTAAAGTCATTTGTTTCAACAGAGATTTTCTCCATTCTTCCCAACACCTTGAGTGGTAGTCCAGATATTACTTTTATCATATACGATGACAAATCATAGTCCCCTGTATAGTTTTATTTTTTAAATGACAATCATTCATAATCCCTTGCACAGTTGTTCGGTAAATCGTAGTCCGTTGTGTAAGTACAAAGCGCACACAAAAGAACCTACCGCAACAAAGGCCTTGGTTCTGGACAAAGTCAGTGAAAAGGCACTTTTACAGATAAACATAAGCACAATCAGACCAAAAAATCAAAACAAAACAAAAAACACTGGCACTACAGTATGGCGACATATTCTCTCTGGAGACAAAGAGTAGTTTGAATTTCACATGGTCATTGTGTTGTGAAAACCAGTTACCGTGGAACAATTACAATGGCCCTGACAACAAGAACTACCCAACCTCTGTAGTTGTTGTATCTGTTGTGACAGGCAACAGTTGTGAGTGCAGACGTTAAGATGATACTTGCTGTGATTTACTGTTTCTTTTAAATTTTTTATATTTTTTTGGAGATCAGATTTTCCCAGTGATATCTACAGTGCGTATTTGCTCTGTAGAATGGGGGGGGGGGGGGATCTTAGCTCTTTCTTTTAATGTACCTTAGATGGACACAATGGTGATCTTAGCTCTTTCTTTTAATGTACCTTAGATGGACACAAATGGTGCATGCATTATACTATTCATTGCATTCTCTCTCTCTCTCTCTCTCTCTCTCTCTCTCTCTCTCTCTCTTTGTGGTCTTTGGCATTGTATTTACAGTGGACTCTTCCCTTTGGTTCCTTTTGTCTCCTTTCCTTTTTATTTCATGGGCTGCTCTGGACATCTGAGTCTGCATCTGGAGTCTGGGTCCAACTTTGCTTCTGCGATGGGATGTGTTGGGTCCTTTTTCTGTCCACCTTCTGAGTGTTCTTGACGTTTCTGGTTCTGCTGTGATTTTCTGTTGAAACCAATCAATTTCACGTTTGACCCATTGCCTTTGCTGATGAAACGATAGTGAAACAATCAGTGTGTTAACCCACCATGACCCATCCCTTCCACAACACACACGTACACACACACACACACACACACACACACACACACACACACACACACACACACACACACACACACACACACACACACACACACACGCACACACACACATACGCACACACAAATATTATGAATCTGATGTCCCCTGTCAGTTTGTATAGAACCGCTCATTATGCCTTGATTATATACATATATATACTTTTTTTTTGAAAAAAGAAATATTTTCTCTGACCAAAATTTTAATGATCATGGCCAAATTCATGTGCTTGCACACTGTGTGTGTGTGTGTGTGTGTGTGTGTGTGTGTGTGTGTGTGTGTGTGTGTGTGTGTGTGTGTGTGTTGTATGTATGTGTATGTGTATGTGTATGTGTGTGTGTGGTGTGTGTGTGTGTGTGTGTGTGTGTGTGTGTGTGTGTGTGTGTGTGTGTGAAGATACCAAGGTAAAACTTTTTCTATTTTCAACACCGGTCTGCTTATTGGTTGGGACATGCCGGACTTTGTGACAAAAATTAACAGATCAACCCAGCTCTGTGATCAGTTCACCTCGCGTAACATATTTTAAGTCATGCAGAAACTGCATGCGCACCAGCACTCACACACCCCACACACACACACACACACACACACACACACACACACACACACACACACACACACACACACATTATATATATACATTATATATATAATATATATATATGTTGTTGTGGTGTGTGTGTGTTGTGTTGTGTTTGTATAACAAAAAATCGTTGTGATGGCTTGTCTGTGTCGATTTACTAACCGGCACCTTTATCATTGGTGAATTAAGTGGAGATATGTCTTCTATAAAAGTGTCTGAGTTACCTTTTCCTTTCAGAATTCTGACATTTACAATACTTCTTAACCATTCGTCATGTAACAATGACAAGCAATTTCGCCAAAAGCAGTGAAGTAGACCTGAGCACTGATGACTCTCACACAGACGTCACAAACCTGATGGAACAGGACCTAAGGCCCTAGGAAAAACTCAGATCCCTTTGTCAGTGCACATGTAGGTGACATGGTAAAGTTGATACATGACTGCTACATTCAGCAGTTCATGTGTTTTAGGAATTCTAGGTAATATCATCTGCTGCATTGTCTTTCTGAAGGTAAGATCAGCCTTTTATATGTTTATCTTTTGAACAGTTTAGTGGGCATAAACTAATATTTCATCCTGAAAATGGTAAATTTGTGTGATAATAAAGTCAGGTGTGGTGATGGACAAAATACTGCAGGCGAAACGTGTGGAATGTCCGATGTGTTGTGTTCTGATCTGATTCTGTACCATTGTGACAACTTCTTTCAGTATTATTTTCCTTTTACTTTCTTGAACAATTGTTTATCTACTACAGACTTGCTAGGCCTGTCACAGCTTCAGGAACTATTTCTACTTCCTTCAATGACAATTTGAGGTTCGACTTTGGTTTCCAATCTACCTACAGAATATCAGCTTCATCTCCTCATAACACCTCCCAATACAAGTGGATGGAAAATGTCAAATAAAGTAAGTGGCAAAATATATTCAAAACACAAAGCTAAAACGTACAACAGTCATACAAAGCTCACACATTATGAAAGCGTTGAATTGTCCTAAAAATGTGAAGCGTTTTGTAAAGTCAATATCCAGCGCTCACTGCTTGCTCTAAATGTAGAATAGTCAGAGTTAGTCTAATGTTCTGTTTTTGAGTAAGATGCAGATGACTTGTTTCCTACTTTTAAACAGCTTTTGGGGGAGGAATCTACAGTGTCTGGTTTCGAGAGCAGAATTTGGACAGTTTCACTTTTTTCATTACTTCAGTGACTGCTGATATCCACATTATTATCAAGACTATAGATATACATTCAAAGCTGATCCAGCACAACTACACATGGATTTCAATACAGTAAACATCACAAACTATCAAAATATTGCAAGATTATGTCATGTCCATAAGGAATAAGAAAAGAAACAGACGACAATGTATATTAAATGTTACTGAGATGTTCCAAAACTGATCTGGTTAACAAGTGGGCCAAGCAGTCAACTATTTTTGGCTTTGAATTTGTTTGTGTTTATTTGCAAAGAAATCAGACATCAACAAATACTGAGACGAAAGTGGTTTCTGTTTCTTCTGGAAAGTGGGCATCTGTTCACACACTATTTTAGACACACAAATTATCATTTCCAAGTATTATATAATCAATGTTTAGCTGTAGTTCGTTGAATAATGAACTTCAGCTCTTTATAAGACAGAATAACTAGGAGAACAAAGGAGAAAAACATACATCAAGGACAGAACTGAAAAGTCGAAAGAGATGATACTGATGATGACTTCACAGAATCTGAAATGAACCAGGTACTTCAACAATTCAAATACAGCACAGTCCCTGGTTGAGAAAAAGTTAACTGCACACATAAAAAACGAATGGTCTGAAAAAGACAGAACCAAAGTGTTTGTGGTCTATCAATACCAAGAAAGCTTTGTTCATGAAGAAAGTATTATAAGTACCTGATGACTTCAGATTTTCCAAAACGCAATGTACGTGTGCTGGATAAACCTGCAGTTTGTCATTGTCATTACGTTCATGTCCCTTCATACTAACATGTACTGAGCAGTAGAGCCAGGTACGGTATAGCACCTGAATATTACTTACTGCTTTATACCAATCAGAAAGTTGATTCTTGTTACAGAAGTAGATTCATGGAGTGAGTCAAAATAAGGGCCTAACTTTAATTCACACTATCTAGCTCGGCTATCATTTTATGAGCGTGAATACACTGATATTTGCAATTAATATGCAACATTTATTCATGTATGGAATTCTTATTCTGTCTCACAGTGAACCTCCATTTGGATTTATTCTTCTACGTAGGTGGAAGAAGTCCACCAGTTCAAATACTTAGGATCGATCGAATACAACGATACAAATTGTTCCACAGACATCAACGCCAGAATTGGCATGGCAAAAAAACGGATAAGGGACCTCACAATCATCTGGAAAGACATAACGATAGACACAAACTAAAACTGAGAATAATGAGATGCCTGGTCTGGACCATTACGATATACAGAGCTGAAAGATGGACCCTCAAAAAGAAAAGAAAATAACAGAAATGCAGTGTTTACAGCAATACTATTAGTGCATGCATCTTCAAAGTGCTGTCATTTTTCCTCTGATTGGATCTTCAACATCGTTCTCTTATCTCGCTTCAGCAGTTTCAGTATGGAAATATTCAAATATTATTGTCAGAAACATATGAGAAAGTGCTATTCACACACTTTCCTCTTGCTAATGTTAGACATTTTTTTGATCACTTGACCTTGACCTTGTTCCGTTATCTTCCAAACTTACATGTTCTGTTCGCCTGAACAATCCACAGCTTTCAATATAAACTGGTAAAGATCCACCATTTGATACTTGAGAAAATCATGTTCATTCGTTTTCTTAAGAGAAAGGCAGACAGACAGGGACACAGAGATAAGCCTTTCTATGGTCGATGTAAAATAAATAACCTCGATGAAAAAAGAAAGAGATAGAAGGAAAAACAAGGATGATCGCTCAACAACTAAAGCAAAAAAAGCAAAAATACACAAAATACGTTGAGGACGAGTTAATGTCACTTTTCCAACGTTCCATCTTTCTTGGGGAGTAGATGAATCCGTGCACATCCATCCACCCCACCCCACCCCACACACACATGCACGCATGCATATGCCACATGAACACACACACACACGCGCGCGCGCGCGCGCACACACACACACACACACGTATACACACACATGCACGCACGCATATGCACACATAAACACACACACGCACGCTCGCGCGCACACACACACACACACACACACACATGCACGCTCACACACACACACACACACACACACACACACACACACACACACACACACACACACACACACACACACACACACACACTCACAGAGTAATGATGTAAGGAGATTATCGAAATTGGGCAAGGGAGATCACTCGTATATTTGTCTTTTTCTTTCGTCCTGTATCTATATGATTTTATGACTTCATAGACGTTAACACGTCACTGTTCTGCAACAATTATCTGTTCATTATGATAAATCATAAAATGCATGCTCACTTAGCGGATTTTTCTTAAATGTATACACATTTTTAAAAGGCGATGTAAACAGCATATTTACATATTGTGGACACATACATAGGCTAATTGAATACATGATACATATTTATGTTAAGGATGATGAAGAGAATGATGATGATGAATGATGATGATGATGATAGTAGTGGTGGTGGTGGTGGTGGGTGATGATGATGATGATGATGATGATGATGATGATGATGATGGTGGTGGTGGTGGTGGTGATGACGGACATTTCTTACGCGCTTAAAATGTCACCCGCCACCCGTCACCGTCAGTATCACCGAGTTGTGTGGCAGCCGTAGCAGCAGACATCACAACAACTCTCCTCCATTCACTACGGTCTTGGCTTTTCTGTGCTATCTCGTAGACCAACAAATCGCTGATTCTGGTCATGTTGTTCATATTGGAAGTAGGTGGTCTGTTCGGATTTCCTTTGGCCTCAATTATTCTTTGAAAAACATTTATCATCAGGGTTCTGTTGGTGTTGTATTTGAATGACCGATGTATTTCAATATTACGTTTGTTGATTTCTGCCAGCAGTCGGCGTTGCACTGTGAGTTCATTCAAGATGTTTTCATATGTTCTTTTGTTGATTGATTTGACCCTAAGAAGCCACTTGTTGGACTACATCTCTGCTGCTTCGATCTTTTTATAGATATCCAGGCTTCGTAGCCACATAGCATTTCTGGCCAGATCAGACATTTTAATGTTTTGATCTTAAGGGTTTTTGGTATGATTCTGTTTGTCCAAATGTTGTTGAATTGAATCGTTTCCTGTTTTGCCATTCCTACTCGTACAGGTAGGAATTCCTACTCGTACAAGAGAAGGAAAACTCTGATTTCAAACCTCCGCTGCCTTGCGGCCATACCCACTCATAGGAAAGGCTTCGGGAGTCAACCCTGAGGAAAAATCCGGAGTCGGAGTCCCTAAGGCAGTTCGCCGTTGTCTACAACCTCGTTCTGGCAACTCCTGCGTCGCCCCTGGTACCAGGCGTACAGGCCTCCGTCTTTCCCCTGGATTCTACTAGTGGCGAGGAGAGGGGGGATCTGCTGCATGGGCAACAGCTAGTCCTCCATATTCACTTGCCCAGGCCTGCACCTGGAGAGGTCACTCCAGCTTCGCTGGTAACTGCACGTCATGACCACAACGCCTCCTGGTGCAGACTATCATCTCCTGAGATGTAAAGAGGCCAACGAACGAACGACTCGTACAGGTGTGATCATGAGCTTTAATTGGGCCAAAATATTTAAAATCACCCACAGTTTCTAACGAAATCTTCTTGATTTGAATATCTCAAAATGCTTGGCTTTCTTCGCCTTCTAGATGCATTACTTTTGTCTTCTTAGCGTGACATCAACATGTAGACATTGAAGACCGGTGTCATTCTGAGAGTAATGTCCTGCTTGAAATACGGTCAGTCATTGGTACGATCTTCAAACCAATCTGTAACATCATTGTCATTCTCTGTTTCATCATCACTATCGATCAACTACGCCAGGCATCTCGTGAAAGACTGCAGATGCAGATGGTGGGAAAATAGGAGAATGGTAGGGGGAGACAACTGATTCACCAAGGTATTGTTGTTTCTGTATGTTGTTTATGTTGTTCTTGTCGTACCTGACGTAGGTATTCAGACCATCATCATCATCATGTGCCCTGCTGCATGGCATTGGCGATCATAGCCCTCCATATGAATCAATCTTTTGTCGCTGCAGGTACATCTCCCACCCTCTCTGTCTTCATCCACTCGCACGTCCGTCTAATATTTCCTCCCTGGGTCTACCAGGTGCTCATTTTCCCTCCAGCTTTCCTGTTGTGACTAGGTGCTCAAATTTCTCTTGTCTTACAAAACATCAAATAAATATTGCTGCACTCAGCTCACGTATTCTTTAATCCCTGATTGTTACGTGTATCAAAAATATCACAATATATTTTTCGTCATGTACGGGATCACCTCAACTGGATCTAGCCTGAATCTACAGTCAACTTGTTTGCTTATGTGGTTCTCAGTTCCAAGTTTCTCACGTCTCTCAAAACACTGAGTCAGTGTTGTGAAGGTAAACCTTCCTCATGATTCAGACTGCGTGAGGAGACGCAAGCCAAGGACTTAAGTATTGACAGAGAGCTTAAGGTGGATCATCTACGCAGCTCTCTGATTCGAAGCATTGTTGTTATCTGTTATTGCGTTGTCTTTCTCAAAGTGTTCTTTTTCAATTGGTGTTTCAGATCAGGCGAGTTATTCTGTGGAATAAAAGGTCTGTTTTGTTTTCTTGTTTTAGTTTTTGTGTTAGGTTTTACTGTTGCACGAGAGACAATCCTGATTTCCTTCTGAAGGGACTGTGACAAGGTACCTGCATTCACTTTTCTTGACAAGGTCCTGCCTGACATATATTCTTTTCTAAAGTATTCAGTCCCACTAGACTAATTCCCTGAAATTAAAACAGCAATATTTTTAAAACGTTTTTTCTTTTCTTTCAAAATTTCTCTTTTATCTTCATAGAGTTCATTGTTAGAGCATACGGACCTTCACTTTGAAGGACCTAAATATCAAAGGGAGGTTCAATATCACTGTTCCCTAACCCTCAACATTTACACAGCGCTGCTTTTCTCAAAAGTTTCTGTTTCGTTTTGTGTTTCAGTACAGACGGTTTATTCTGCCCTAAAGTCTATTTGGTTATCTTGGTTATGTCTTACTGTCTATTCTTTCCATTGCTAGGGAAACAATTTGATTTCTCGCTCTTCGGGCTGTGACAACATGTCTCATTTTACTCCACTTTTGTTTTAGACTATGGTGATATTCTCTTGACTCTTGAAACCAAAATGTCAAACGTCATTAGAAATGTATTGACACAGAAAATGAGATAGTACTTACATTAAACAACTTTCATTCTAAAGCGTGTTTTAAAAGTGATCCTTTCATTTTTTATGACAATGTTTGTTTTTGACAGTGGGGTCCTGTCATTACAACTAATCTTGAATATGTACATGTACAAGGTGAATCAAAAGCAGCAATATCTTATTTGATTAAGTCAACTAAGTATAGTTACAAGCAGTTGGAAAATAAGGGCACAGTGACATGATAAAATGTATTTTCAACAGTGCTATTGCTGATCTTGAAATAGAAGCAAAGTCATCGAAGCTAACAGTCAGGGCACCATTCAAATTATGAAACTAATTATGTCTGTTTCTTTTTTTTTTAGTGGTGATATTGCTGTTTATACAAATGTCATAAAGATCGGTAAAATACAAAGAATTTGTTCATGTGGCTTGACCATTTCTTTTATGGCGTCTTTTATTGGTTATGCGTGTATATAATTACTGTGTAAATTGTCAAATCTGTTCAAGGAAAAACAAATGACAAAAATCGAGTTGAAGTTGTTTCCTACGAGGAAAATAATAATTAATAATTACAATATTTATATAGCGCAAAATCTTGATAAAATCAAATCTAAACGCTGAAACACACACACACGCACGCACACACACGCACGCACGCACGCACACACACGCACCCACGCACACACACACACACACACACACACACACACACACACACACACACACACACACACACACACACGCGGCTATAAATGGGGAGAAAGAATAAAAACAATGGAAAATTATAGAGAGCATATTATATACAGTTATATATTGCAATGTGATTCCCCTCCGAGTGGAGACAGGCTGCAGAGGGGATTGAGTGAGGTCAGGATTTTATGCAGAGGAGAAAAGGTGAGTTTTGAGAGCGGACTTGAAGGAGACAAAAGTAGGGTGCTGACGGACTGAGAGAGGAAGTTTGTTCCAGGAGAGCGGACCAGAAACAGAGAAGGCTCGTGGACCATAGGTATTGAGCTTAGTGCGTGGAAAGCGAAAAGTCAGAGGATCGGAGGCAGAGCGGAGGGTACGTGAGGGAACATAGATCTCAAGTAGGCTTGACAGGTAATCGGGGGCTGCGTTATTGAGGCTTTTGTAGCACATGGTGTCTAGTTTGTACTGTATGCGCTTTGATACAGGGAGCCAGTGAAGTTGTGCCAGGAGAGGAGATATGTGGTCAGCTTTTTTCTTTTTGAGTACAAGGCGTGCAGCATTGTTTTGAACGCGCTGTAGGATGTAGTGGTGGAGGCAGGAAGACCAGACAGGAGTGAATTGCAATAGTCAATGCGAGACATTATGAAGGAGAGAACGAGTTTTGCAGTTGTTTCGACAGAGAGATACTTCCTGATCAGGCTTATACGATGGAGGTGATAGTAGCAAGATCTGGCAGTTTGAAAAACAAAGTTGTTCATGGAGAGGGTAGAGTCAATGCAGACACCAAGGTTTTTAGCTGAATCAGAAATTGGGACTGATGTGTTACATAATGGGAGAGAAAGAGGAGGCAGCTGAGAAAGTTTCTGACGGGTGCCAATGAGAATAGCTTCTGTCTTGTCATCATTTAGCTGAAGTTTGTTGTATGTCATCCAATTTTTTATGTTCGAGTAACACTCAGTGGTGCGAGTCAACAGGCGTTGTATATTGTCAGGTGAGTCACTGTCTTGAAGTTGGGTGTCATCAGCATAGAAGTGGTGTTTTATAGAGTGGGAGTTGATGATGGTGGACAGGGGGGAGGTGTAAAGAGTGAAAAGAACAGGGCCAAGGACAGATCCTTGTGGAACACCACAGGTCAGATATGCAGGTTGAGAGTAAGTGCCATTGATGAGAACGGTTTGTTTTCTGTTTGATAGATAAGAAGTGAACCAGGAGAGAGCAATGTCAGAGATGCCAAAAGTATGATGAAGTCTAGAAAGGAGAATACCATGATCAATGTATCAAAGGCTGCAGACAGATCAAAGTGTGAGGAGAGAGACTTTGCCAGTATCAGTTGCAAGGAGGAGATTGTTGAGAATGTGTAGCAAGGCAGTTTCAGTGCTATGGCACTGACGGTAGGCTGACTGGAAAGGATTGAGGAGATTGTTGGCAGACAGGTGAGAGTTCAGTTGGTTGAGGACAACTTTTTCAAGCAGTTTTGACAAGAAAGAGAATTAGAGATAGGCCGGTAATTTTTCAGTTCATTTGGGTCTAAATTGTATTTCTTGAGGAGAGTGGTGAACAATAGCAGACTTGAAAGAATCTGGGACAGTTCCAGTTTTGGAGAGAAGTATTGATGATGTCAGTGATGAATGGGAGGATGCGTAGGGAGACAGTCAGAGTAGAGAGAACCTGGAGAGGATCCAGTTCGCAGGTTTTGAACGACATGGATCTGATTGTGTTGAGAATTTCTTCTTGTGAGACTGGGGTAAGAGTAGTAAGAGGTGTGCCAGAGAAGGAAGGGTCAGGTGGGCATGGTTGACAGGGTGTCCTGTCGAGCCTGTCACGAAGAGTTTGTATTTTGGTGGTGAAATACTTGGAGAATACAGATGGGAGTTCTTCATTTGTGTGTTTTATTGGGAGAGGTAAATCTTTTCGTGTGCCAAGGAGATGATTCATGGTTGTAAAGAGTTCTTTTGAAGAAGAGGCATTCAGGATTTTGGTTTGGAAATAGTTTGTTTTTGCAGATGCAATGAGGGTGGATACTTTTGTTTTAGAGGCTTGGAAAAGTTGCCTATGTACAGTGAGTTTGGATTTGCGCCAGCGGCGCTCTGCTCTGCGGCGGGCACGTTTTGCACATGCAATCTCATGAGTGAGCCAGGGGGTAGGGGGGTGGTCAGGTAAAAGACGGGTTGTGGCTGGAGCATGAGTGTCCAGAAGATGGTGGAGAGTAGTGTAGAATTCATCGGCAAGGTTATGTGACTTTTCAGAAAGGAGACGGAAGGCATCAGATGAAAATGTGGAGAGGTCGATAGATTTGAGATTGCGTCGAGTCACTGTGCGCATGGTACGGGAAGGAGGAGGAATGTCAAGAGAACAGAGAATTGCAGAGTGGTCAGATGGAAGGGCTGAAGTTAGACGGGTAGAAAGAACTAAGCAGTTATCAGTAGCTGAATTGTGGTGATCACGAGAAATGATCCAGTCAAGAATGTGACCTTTTTGATGGGTTGGTTCAGAAATGTGTTGAGTCATATTGTGATTGGACAGAGAGTTGATGATATGTCTTGTGTCATAACGGTGAGTGTTGTCATAGTGGACATTGATGTCACCTAGAATGATGAGTTTTCCAGGTAAGAGACAGTAGTAATCAAGAAGTTGATCAAAGTTAGAGAGAAATATGGATGTGGTGAGCTTGTTGGCAGAGCTAGGTGGAGGTCGATAGACACAGGAGAAGGTGATGGGGTGAGGGGTGGATTGGAAGGATACTTCAACGTGCTCGAAAGAAGGATGGGAGAAAGGCAGAGACTGCGAGAAAGACAGGCGGGAATGGAGTGAGTCGTTGTAGAGGATGGCGATACCACCACCTCGGGATGAGCGATGGAAAGAAGCAAGCCTGTAACCACTCGGAGTGAGACTCACATGTATAGGTTCATGACCAAGTGGGTTAAGCCATGTTTCGGTGATAAAAGCAATGTCAACATCTCATCTGCGATAAAGTCAGCAATGACATCAGCTTTGCCATCAGTGCATGTTGACTGAGCGTTAAAAAGGCATAGTTTCAGTTTATCACAATGCGGCGGCCGAGGTGGAGACGAAGGCAGCACCGACGGGACAGAAGACGAAGGCGACACCAGCGGGGCAGAAGATGAAGGCAGCAACGACGGGACAGAAGACGAAGGAGGCACCAGTGGGACAGAAGACAAAGGCAGCACCAGCGGGACAGAAGATGAGGGCAGCGCCGGCGGGACAGAAGACGAAAGCGGCACCGGCGGGACAGAAGGCGAAGGCGGCACCGGCGGGACAGAAGGCGAAGGCGAAGACGGCAGAGGAGGAGACGAAGTTTGCAGCAGCAAGGTCGAGTGCAGGGGCAGTGGAGGAGACGAAGAAGCAGAAGAGTGGTGTCGGACTGGCACAGCAGGAGGCAGATTGTGCCAAAGTCGGTGGAAACGTCCACCACGACAGGATCGCGCAGTTTTTATATTATATGTTGGGACTGACCTCAAGACATAAAATCAGATTTTGCACTTCTTACATTTACTGCAAACTTCAATGAGCTTCAGTTCAGGTAGATTTTCAGTTTGGAATCTGGATTTTGCTCAAGAGAGAACTATCACCCTTAAATATTTTATACACACTCTGCCTAAATCCACCAGCAATCATCCAGGAGACTCCACGAGCCGCGCCAAACCCAACATGCTGGCCCATCCTTAAAATGGAGAGGGATGTGATGGGAAGGGGGAGGGGGCAGAAGGCACCTATGAAGCATTATAAACTGAAACCACCAAAATAATTGAAGCATTAACATGAGCAACGAACAGACCAGTTTTTATATTATATGTTGGGACTGACCTCAAGACATAAAAACGTATGTCTATGGATCTCATCAAAGAAGCAAACCATGCGTGTAAAAGAAAAGAAAAAAAACTTGTGGTCTGCCTCAGGATTGAACCCACGGCCCTTGCGTTTTCAGCATGAAGTTCTAAGCATCTAAGCCAACTGTGCCACTAACAAATTACTGCAATCTGAAAAGAAAGAAAGAAAATGATCTAAATACTGCATCAAGGATGATGATAGAAAGTGGCAACAAATTTTAAATCTGGGCATGATTATCTGGAAAAGTGCTAGATATCTTAATGTCTGTGTGAATTTGATTTGATGCCTTAGCTTCCAAACTTAATGGTCACGACAGTTCACTGCTAAAACCAATGTTTGGTAAAGATCCACCATAAAAAAGTCAGAGAATTGTGTTCATGTATTTTTATCACACGCACACAACACACACACACACACACACACACACACACACACACACACACGCACGCACGCACGCACGCACGCACGCACGCACACACACACAAACACACACACACACATCACACACACACGCACGCACACACACACGCACACACATCTTCACACACACACACACATCTACCCACACATCTTTACACACACACACACACACACACACACACACACACACACACACACACACACACACACACACACACATCTTCACACACATCTTCACACACACACACACACATACACACACACACACACGCACCACGTCGCACACATGCACCTAACACACGCATTCCATACACCCCCACACATATCACACAAACAATCATCAGTCTATATAAAATCTCATTTAAAAATTCAGAATACAAATGTATCCGTTTACGGCATTAAAAGTCACAGTTTGAAGTCGTGTACATTGACGGATTTATTTCCTGCACCTCTAGACCTTGACAGTCAGGTAAATCGAAATCCCCTGTGCAATTTTTTTTCAGTTTTCAGATAAATGAAACATCTTGGTACCCATTTCAGTTTTCAGATAAAGTGTTAAATGGTGGTTCCCTTTCAGTTTTCAGATAAGACGATAAATTGTAGTCCCCCATGCAACAAATAATAGCTCATGTAAAAATACCCATAGCAAAAAGATTTCTTCCTGGATAAAGCCTGTGAAAATATACACTTTTACATATAGACAAAATCACATGCAGACCCAAAAGAAAACTAAAGCAAAAATGGTGGCGCAACAGTATGGCGACATAGTCTTCCCTGTGAATATTCTGCAGTCTGAAATTCACACGGTAATCATGTTGTGAAAACCAATTGCTGTGGAAATAAACACTATGGCCCTGACAACAAAGAATTACCCAACCTCTGTAGCTGAGGTATCTGTACCTGTTGTGATGTGTACTAATTATGAGTGGAGACGTTAAGGAAATATTTTCTGTGACTCACTGCTGAAACAAATTAGTTTGACATTTGACCTTTTGTTTTTACTGAGAAAAAGGAAAAGATAAATAAAACAATAGAACCACCAATGTCGTTCCCATCCTATCCCACTATCACCCTAATCATTCCTGCTCCTAAATGTGGGTCTGAGTTCCTCTCTCACTCCATATTGAACTGCTCATTATGCCTTGTGTACATAGTAAAGAAGGAATATGATCTTAAATCGAATGATCATTTCCAAATTTATGTGACTGCACACTCTGTGTGTGTGTGTGTGTGTGCATGTGTGTGTGTGTGTGTGCATGCGTGTGTGTTGTGTGTGTGTGTCTGTCTGCGTGTGTGTGTGTGTGTGTGTGTATCTGTCTTTCTGTGTACATATGTGTACGTGTATGTGCGTATATATGTAGTGTGTGTGTCTGTGTGTGTGTATCTGTCTGTCTGTATACATATGTGTACGTGTATGTGTGTATATATGTAGTGTGTGTGTGTGTGTGTGTGTGTGTGTGTGTGTGTGTGTGTGTGAGTGTGTGTGTGTGTGTGTATGTGTGTATGTGGATGTGTGTGTGTGGATGTGTGTGTGTGAGTTTATGCGTGTGTGCATGTACGCGCGTGTGTGTGTGTCTGTGTGCATGCGTGGTGTGTCTGTCTGTGTGCATATGTGTACGTGTATGTGTGTACATATGTATTGTGTGTGTATGTGTGTGTGTATATGTATGTGTGTATGTGCGTGCGTGTGTGTGTGTGTATGTATGTGTGTATGTGTGTGTATGCGTGTGTGTATGTATGTGTGTGTGTGTATGTGTGTGTGTGTGTATCAGCAACGTTGGTATGTGTGTGTGTATGTCAGTGATTGCATGGTGTTTGTGTACGTCTGTAAATGTGTATCTGTCTGTCTGTGAGTGAATACATAGAAAAAAAATTAACATTTTCATTATGAACACCAATTCTCCGTTTCTTCGTCGTGTCATGCTGGACCCTGTGACAAGAATAAAGAGATCAATCCAGCGCTCTGATCAATCCACTTCACGTAACATACTTTAAGTCATGCAGAAAGTGCACATGCATACACATGCACACACACGTGCGCGTGCGCGTACGCACGCACAGACACATACACAGGTACACACTAACACATGCTCACAAACACATACACACACACACACACAAACACACACACACTAACATACAAACACACACACACATTAACACACAAACACACACACACACACTCACTCACTAACACACATACACACACACGCACACACACACACACACACACACACACACACACACACAACACACACACACACACACACACACACACACACACACACACACTTGTTCAATGAAAACAATCATTGTAATGGATTTTCACCATCGATTTCCTGACTCTCACTTCTACCATTCGTGAATGAAGTGATTAGATATCTTCTATAAAATATCTGAGTTGCCTTTTCTTTTCAGAATTATGACATTTAGAATACAACATCATTATTCGCGGTGTAACAATGACATTCAATTTCACCCAAAGCAGTGAAGTAGACCTGAGCACTGATGACTCTCACACTGACGTCACAAACCTGATGGAACAGGACCTAAGGCCCTGGGAAAACTCTGATCCCTTTGTCAGTGCACAACTACGTGACATGGTAAAGTTGATACATGACTGCTACATTCGGCAGTTCATTTGTCTTGTAGGAATTCCAGGCAATATCATCTGCTGCATTGTCTTTCTGAAGGTAATGTCAATCATTTGGTAAGTATATTTTGAACAGTTTAGTAGAAATGACTAAAGCTTTCATCACAAAAATATCCTAACTTCGTGAAAATAAAGTTGTGTGTGTTGATCAACAAAACACCACAGACAACACAAGTGGATTAACCAATATTATGTTGTGTCCTGTTATGATTCACTACCGTCATGCCAAATTCCTTCTGTTTCATTTCCTTTTACTTTATTGATCAATTGTTTGCTGAAGGCTTCCTGTGTTTGTCATAAATTCTCCTGGGCCCTGTTAACTGGATAACTATTTCCATTTCCTGCTACCATGACTAAGAGTTCAACATTGGGTTTCCATCTAGTTACAGACTGCTATTTAGATCTGATGACCCAACAGGAACAGTCATGTTGTATGTGTTTTTTTCCTGCATGGAAAGGAATAGGCCATACCCTGCCGCCCTGGCTCTAGTCGAGTTAGAAGGGTGGGGAGAAAGACTTAGCTATGGGTTTCCTCCAGCTGGCGGCTGGGCTCCACCCGTCCCCAAGTGTCACCAGACAATGACCAACTTCTTACTCGAGGACTTCGGGTGGCTTCTGGGCCCCTATGAGTTATTGGATGAAGTAGGCATGGAGGTTCAATTCCAGGAAGCCTATCTCTCTGATCAAGTTCGCCTTGCTTGCCTTGAGCATGAACTAACAAATTTTAACTGGGATGTGATGTGCATCAGTGAAATGAGAAGACCCGGAGAGAATCTAACGAATGGAAAAGCCCATGAAAACTAAAAAGGCGTTGGGTTCCTCATAAACAAGAGACTTGAGGACAATGCAGAAAAATTACGGCAACCTCAGATTGAGTTGTCTGTATTGCCATCAGAATTTCAAAGAGATACAAGATTACCATCATCCAAGTCTACGCTCCAGCCTCTCTGTCATTTCAAGAAGAGCTAGATGACTTCTACCGTCCCATTAGCCCCCTAGGTTGTGTCTAAGATTTTCACCAAAATCATCACGAACAATCTCAAACGTCATAAAGGAAAACCAATCTAAAGAACAAGCCGGTTTCAGGAAAGCAACACACAACCACCTTCACAAGACTGGCCAAGTAATTGAAAAATGTAATGAATACCAAAAGCCCCTGGCCTCGTCATACAGCCCTATGACGAGGGGCTTTCGGTATTCATTACATTAATCAACTAGCCTGTTGTTTACCTAAGAGCTCTCAATTTTGTATAGATCTGCAAAGTCACCGAAGCAGTCAGACAACAGGGCGTTGATCCTGTATATGTAAACGTCATTCAGCATATCTACAGATTTGTCAAACCATTCATCCAGCTACACAAAGAGTCTGAACCATTCAACCTAAAGAAAGGAGTAAGACAGGGAGACACAAGCTCCCCTAAACCCCTAAATTGTTTACAGCTTGCCTCAAAATGGTCTTTTGCAATCTTGACTGGTCTCAAAAAGGCATTACAATAGACGGAGAATACCTCAGTCACTTCTGGTTTGCCGACGACATTATCATCTTTATGGAGGGTCTCAAACAACTGCAAAATATGCTGAATGAACTAAATGAATGCAGCAAAAAAAAAAAAAGAAAAAAAAGAAATAAAAGTAAACAAAAATTATGGTCAACAACTACATCGAAAACCTAGACAGAAAAGTAACGATCGAAACTGAGGAGCTAGAAATAGTTGACCATTACAATTCCTTAGGCCAACATATCTCAGTAAAATCCTCCTCCAAAGAAGAAGACACCAAACGTAGGATAACCCTTGGCTAGCAAGTGTTTGGAACAGCAAGTTCGGTTTTCAAGAATGACAAAATTCCAACTGTCCTGAAACGAAAAGTCTACGACCAATGCATTCTGCCCAGTCACCTACTATGCAAAACCATGGAATCTAACGGGAAAAAAACTCGCTTTGAAACTAAGAATCATGCAGTGAGCACATGACAGGATCGTGCTTGGTATGCTGGAAAGATCGCAAAACGGCTCAGTGGATCAGAGAAAGAACAAAAGTGCGAGAAACCCTGGAAACCATTAAAAAAATGAAATGAAACTGGGCTGGACATCTCACCCGGAGATTGGATAATCGTTCGACAACAAAAACCACGTTCTGGATACCAAGAGACGGCACTCGCAACAGAGGAAGACAGAAAACTAGACAGAGAGACGACCTAGATGGATTTGACAAGAACTGGAGAGGAAAAGTGCTGTAACAAAGTGAATGGAAGCCGCTGTGGAAGGCTTATGCCCAACAACGGACTTTCGATGGCTGAAAAATGACAGACTACTATCTCTGATTCGATCTCGTGAACTGGGTTCATCCCATGTTCGCGAGATCTGAGTAGAGATTCACGCAGACAGCATTAGAGCGCTGACGAAGATGGCGAGAACGCCATCGAAAGCTACGGAACTGTGAGTAGCGATTTTTACACTGTTGGGAGACCTTGTTCTTCAAAATTGGTAGCATTATGTCTACCCCCAACTGTTGAAACTTCCCCTACGTCTCATTCGCGATTACGATCGGACGATCATCACTACCTTTCGTGAGTCAGAGAAATTACACCGCTCCCTAGCGAAGTTCAGGAACCATCTACACTTCACACTGCACTGCAAACATCACGGCGTCTTTCCCACCAGCCTAAAAATCAAAACTCCGATGAAAGGAACAGCAGCAAATAATATCATCAATCAGGCACAACGAGCACTCATGAACGAACGCATCAAGCAAATCAACACCCGCATCACTTGTCTGGAAGGGAAAATCCAAGACCTCGAGGAAAGACTGAGCTCTAGCACACTACCAGATGCTATGCTCTCCGAAATCAAAGAGTGGCTAAACAACACACGACGAATAGAATGGGACAAAGTACGCCAACGCCATCGAAAGAAATTCGAACTTCTAGCACCAAAAAACAACAGGAGACAACAGAATGACAAAAGCGAGATTACACCTGTACCGGAAGAAACAAAAAGAAAGACCAAAGAGAGGTGGGTGATCAATCTATCAGATCGCCAACTCACTAAACCTGAACAGGAAGTACTAGAGAAAGGACTAAATTTCGCCGTAGCCCCTAACAAGCTTCCAGTGGTAGACCTCATCACAAGCATTGAAACAGCTTGCAGGTATATTGGCCCTAATTCAGAAGAAGCCACACACTTAAGATCAGACTGTGTCAGAATCATGAAACAGGCCAAACTACCGAAATCCAACTTAACACCGGACCAAAGACGGGCTCTGGCGGATTTAAAGAACGAACACGCCACGATGATCCTACCAGCTGACAAAGGTCGTGCCACAGTCATCATGCCTAGACCCATGTACTATGAGAAGGCAAGCAAACTTCTGGAAGATACTACAACATATGAACGCCTCAAGAAAGATCCTACTTCCAAGTTTTCCAACAAACTGAAAGACACACTGAAACGCCTGAAAGAGACGGACCGCCTGTCATTAGAACAGTACAGGAAATTATACCCAACTGTGTCCGACGTCCCCAAGTTCTATGGTCTACCCAAAGTCCACAAGAAAGAAGTCCCCCTCCGTCCCATAGTCGCATCCAGAGGTTCCATCATGTATGAGACGGCTAGATTTGTGGCGGACATCCTATCACCTCTCGTAGGACACACAGATCATCACATCCACAACAGTGCTGACCTAGTGGAAAAACTGAGTAACTACACCCTCGCTCATGATGAACTCCTTGTGTCATATGATGTCTCTGCCCTATTTACCAGCGTACCAGTGAAAGAAAGCATAGAGATCATACGCCGAAGGTTACAAAACGACCAAACCCTCCACCAACGTACATCTCTCACAGTGGACGACGTATGTGAACTCTTGTCCTGCTGCCTCACCACCACCTACTTCACCTTCCAAGGTGAATTCTACCAACAAAAAGAAGGAGCAGCCATGGGCTCCCCAGTAAGCCCTATAGTAGCCAACCTGTTCATGGAGGATTTTGAAGAGAAAGCATTGGCTTCTTTCCACTCCCCACCACGATACTGGGGGCGCTACGTAGACGACACCATGACTATCCTCCCCCAGCAACTGGTCGAACAGTTCACAGAACATCTGAACAACCAACACCCAGCCATCAAATTCACAAGGGAAGTGGAACAGAACAACTCCATAGCCATGCTGGACACCCTCATCACCAGAACTGATGGCATTCTATCCTTCTCGGTCTACCGTAAACCAACTCATACGGACCAATATTTACAGTTCGACAGCCACCAGCCCCTTGAACACAAACTGGGAGTGATTCGAACCCTTACCCACAGAGCTAACACCATATGCAGTACCCAAGAGGCAAAAGACAAGGAGACAAACCACCTGAAAAAAGTGCTCACCATCTCGGGCTACAAAAAGTGGGCCTGGAACAGCCCGGGAGGCAGGAAATCCAACACCGCATCCCAACAGCCAGTGAAACAACACCAGCGCAAGGGACACATCACCATCCCATACGTAGGAGGTGTGAGTGACGCTCTGTCCAGAAAGATAGAAAACTGGGGGTGGCTGTACATTCCAAACCTTCCAACACCATACGCAGCCAGCTGGTCACCCCAAGGACAAAACCAGAAACTCGACAAAGCTGGCATTATATACAGAATAGACTGCCAGGACTGTAACCAACATTATGTCGGTGAAACTGAACGCCCCCTTCAGAAGAGACTAACAGAACACAAGAGGGACTCTTCTCCAGTAGGAGCTCACCTACACGCCGAAAAACATCAATTCAGTGCGGACAATGTCAACATCCTGGACAGAGAAAATAAGTGGTTCCAGCGAGGAGTCAAGGAGGCCATCTACATCGCAGCCACCAACCCCCGCTCAACAGGGACCGGGGCCGTTACACCCTGCCCCCGGTGTACCATTCTCTGATTCGATCTCGTGAACTGGGTTCATCCCATGTTCGCGAGATCTGAGTAGAGATTCACGCAGACAGCATTAGAGCGCTGACGAAGATGGCGAGAACGCCATCGAAAGCTACGGAACTGTGAGTAGCGATTTTTACACTGTTGGGAGACCTTGTTCTTCAAAATTGGTAGCATTATATACTATCTTTATCTCCCTGCAAAACCACTCAATACAAGCAGACAGGAAAAGTACAGTAAGCGCCAAAATCTATTTAAAACACGGAGCTAAAAAGTATGTCAGTCATACAATCAAAGTTCAAGGATTACGATATTATTGAATCAACAACATGAAGAGTTCTGTGCTTTCAATATCCAGTGCTGTCTGCTTGTCGTCAGTGCTAGCCAGCGATGCAGGCCTAAAGCGAAAGGTGACAAGCACGCAGTCACTATCCCATACACTAGACGCATCACATCACCAGATGACACAGTGTTACACAGGACCAATATTGTTATACGGATGCAAAGTGTGGACTGTCAACACGTAAAGACAGAACAGACAGTTAAGAGTTCCACGAAAATCACAGAAAAAATACGAGACAGGTTGAAAGAAGCAAAGACAAAGGGAACATTAATGAAGAAGACTAGGAAAAGACAAGCAACATTTATAGGACATTTTATGAGGCAAAAGAAATTTGAGCATCTAGTCACGATAGGAAAGCTAGAGAACAAAAAGAGCACTGGTAGACCCAGGGAGAAAATAATAGTTTTGCAGATGGATGAGGGCAGAAAGGGTAGGAGATATACTTGCAGTGACAAAAGATAGATTCATATGGAAGACTATGATCGCCAACGCTATGCTGCATGACACATGATGAAAATGATGAAATTCTTTGCAGAAAGTGGAGCACGAGAATGATATAGTCACGCTTCTCTTTTACAAAGAACAAGAGGGGACACAAAATTCTGAGTATGCTGGAGGCATGCAATAGAAGAAGCAGGAAAACCAGAGAGCAGAGAGCTACATTAATCGATGTGAGACGAGAGAAGTCGCAAGTTTAGAAACTGCTGCAGTTGAGAGATGCCAACGAACAGAAATAAAACATCGCAGTAGACAGGAAGACGACTGAAGCGAGCATACGGCGATGAACTTTCTTTTGAAACGATATCAGTTCGATGTTGGTTTTGGTGTTAGTGGTGTTGTGTCTCGTTTTGTGTATGTGAAAACACATGTTTGTGCATGATATAGGATTAAATGTACTCAAGAGTGTATTTACATGTAAGCCCCACTCTATGTCAGAATCTCAGTCATTGTCTTGTGTAAACTGTTATCACTATTGTCATCACAGTCATTCACTCAATTGATTGTTACAGCAAGGTCTGTCAGACAGGATCAACCTGCTCCTCTTCTGGCTGGCTGTGGCAGACCTCATCAACGTAGGAACCATGTCTATTTCTCTGTTGCGTTGCTTCATTCAGATCTGGGACAAGGTGCATGCCCTCAACTGGGCTACTATCATGAACGCGAAGCCAGCCTTCATTGGCTTTTGGGCCAGCTTTGTGTCTCAGAGTCTTATCGTGATCATGAGTGTGGATCGGTGTCTGTCTGTGGTCATGCCACTGAAGGCAGGCAGACTTCTGTCTTACAGGTAAGCTGTCATCTCATATACCTTATTCCATACAGGTAGGATTTTGTCTCCTTCACTTAACATCATGATCAGCGTAGTCGTTTGGGTGGGGGTGGGAGTGGGGGTTCACGGGAACACAGTATGCATTAGAGATCAGGATCCTCCATGTCTGACTGTCTCCATCTGTCTGGGACTCGCTTCCAGTGGATCAGAGGGATCTGCACACTTCAATTCACAGGTAAAGATTTACATGTACATCTATTGTTTCCATTGATCGTGTTGTACATGTAATTACTCTTCCATCATTGTATTAGTTATATCTAAGTACTGATCATACGCCATCGTTTAAACAGTCATGGACATAAAAGTCTATGACCAGTGGGTACGATATCATGACCTGTCCAGCAGATGGGTTTATGTGCAGGCTTAAGGCTTGTGCCATGATCATTTTGGATGTTCTCCATTACATGGCACCAATGACGTCAGATCATATGGAATTCATTCCATGCGCAGACACATCACCTTCAGAAACTGAAACTGGTTTGTGCATGTATTGTTACTATTATTATTATATTATTATCATCATTATTATTACTGTTATTATTACTATTGTTGTTGTTGAAATAGTAGTAGCAGTAGTAGTATCATCATCATCAACTTCATTAATCACCGAATTTCTGTTCATTCATTTACTCACACATGTACATAGTCACATTCCTCACAATGTCCAGCATACTGCACTCATACTAAATAGTATTCAGATCTAACAATAAAGATGCATTTACAGCCTGTTGAGTATTGCAGATATTATTCAATAATCTTCATTTTCCAATAAAAAAAAAAAAGCAAAGGTTTGACATAAGAATGCTTGGCTAGTGTTCTTTGTCTGTTATAAATCATGATTGTGTACTATTCTCAAAACTCATTTGAACTCGTTGCACATCACATATTTTACAAGACACACATTGTGGTACACATACAGAAGTATTTACAGATCAAACACACACACGCACATCAAAATGAACACAAATTAAAGGTTGTCCATAACCCTGAAGTCATAGGTACTTGAGATAGTGGAGACCTCAACCTTTTCAGGGCCAGGATGATGAGGGGCAGTGCCCATCTTCTCTTCCTCTCTTTTTACCTTCCCTTAACTCTGAAGAAAGTCAGGTACCCATTCGCACCTGGGCAGACTGGAGGCTGCATGTACACACATTTCCAGGCTGTGATTCCCATCCGTGCAAACTTGTGTACACAGACTGAAAGTCGAGAGCTCTATCTCTATGGCAACTAGAACTCTAAAAACGAATTTAACAAACGTGGCTAATGCTAGGGTTGAACTTACAATCCATGCATTAAGAGCATGGTATTCAGATAACTTTGCTAATAAGACACACATTAATAACTACATACAAAAAATACTTACTAAAACATTGTCTAACCATATGAGCCAGGGTCAAAAGGTGCTTTGTGGTGACGTTCCTAGTTCAAATCACTGCAACTAATTTTCGTGCCTTTGCACAGCCTGAACAATCCTAGATATTGAGCTTTAAATGTCAAATCAAATAGCGACATGAATTCATGGTGGTTGAACAAATCATTTGGCTTTTCCAGAGGCAGTAGCTCATACTTTATAGGGCATAGTTTCATCCGTGACAGGTGTCACACGAACGCTAAAAACTCAACTAGTTTCCAAAGTATCCATTTGATTACAATGCTGATGAGTTCTATTCAGACAGTTTTATGCATAAAACATGAAAAGCCCTATCTCATTGCAGTTTTTAATCATTTTTCCCACTGTGATTGATCAAAGAACTGTAGGCCTGTGACACAAAAGTGTCACGAATGAAACCTTATATTTACACTTTAATATTGCAGAACGTATGAAAAAATTAGGCAGAAAAAAAACAACAAATGAAATTATAAACTAGTGAGTAACTTTGATAAGAAACTAAAAAATGCATACATAGGTACAATCATTGATTTAATACCAAACTTTATTCTCAGCCTACTACACCTATCTGTAAAAGAAAGGCTGAAATTTGAGTAAAAGTGTAAATATAAACTTGACTGGCTAATGAGTGAATGGTTCAACCTCCATGAATTCATGTCTGCTATTTGATTTGACATTTAAAGCTCAATATCTAGGATTGTTTAGGCTGTGCAAAGGCACGAAAATTAGTTGCAGTGATCTGAACTAGGAACGTCACCACAAAGCACCTTTTGACCCTGGCTCATATGCACACGCATAAAAAAATCATTCATGGTCATAAATGTACACATACATCAGTGATTGATAGTTAATGATGATGGTGGTAATGTTGTTGTTTTCACTTTACAACTTCAATCACTTATTTCAAATCTTTTTTGAAGACTTGTCTTTTTCAATTGTGATTTTTGCTTGTGTGAGTGAAGAAGTGTGTGACTGTGTGTTTGTGTGTGTGGTTGGTTGTGTGTGTGTGTTGTGTGTGTGTGTGTGTGTGTGTGTGTGTGTGTGTGTGTGTGTGTGTGTGTGTGCGTGTATGTGCGTGTGCTTCTGTGTGCGTAATCAATACACAAATGAGGTCGATATATGAATGCAATTTATTCTTACTACTTCCTCTTTGCCATTGTACTACTACACTTCTCTTCTCTTCTCTTCGTCATAGCGGTAGGAGTTCATATGTATTTACAGCGAAAACATCATGAGAAACCTAGAAGAATCCCCTGGATTTAAGGCTGGAGGAAAGATGATAAACAATCTTTGTTACGCAGATGACACCATGGTAATTGCAGAAAATGAAAGGGACCTACAAAACCTTGTGAATATAACAGAAAGCAAAAACAAAGGGTTGGAGCTAAATAGCAAGAAGACTGAAGTCACGGAAATCAGTAACAACATGAAATCCCCTCCTGCAAAATAACAGCAAATAGTACAACTTTGAGACAGGTTGATAAGTTTAAATATCTGGGAACGATCATCTCAGCAGACGGCAGATGCACACCAGAAATAGCCAGCAGAATCGGCAAAACCAAAACAGCATTCAAAAAGATGAAAAGCATTTTTACCAGAAAATACCTATTAGTTAACATCAGGAACAGAGTTCTTGTATGTTATATAGAACCGATAATGTTATACGGTTGTGAGGCGTGAACAGGCAAAAAACAAAACCAGAACAAGATTGAGGCAGCCGAAATGTGGTTTCTACGAAGAATGTTGAGATTTCCATAAACAGCAAAGAAAACAAACGAGACAGTCTTGATGGAGGCAGACAAGAAAATCATTGATAAGGAAGATTTGGAAAAGACATGCAACATTCACAGGCCATTTTATGAGGAAAGGGGAATTAGAGCACTTGATCACAAAAGGAAAGCTGGAGGGAAAGAGAATACCAGGTGGACTCAGGGAGAAAATACTGGACGGACTTGCAGGGTGGCTGAGGACAAAGAGGTTGAAAGATGTTCTTGCAACGACAAGGGATAGATGCATATGGAGAGCCAAGATCGCCAAGGCCATGCGGAATGACACATGATGATGATGATGATGATGGTTATGATGATGATGATGATGATGATGATGATGATGATGATGATGATGATGATGATGATGAATTGAAGCTGAAATTTCAATGTGGATAGACTTCGTTCCTATAGTGTTGCACTTTTCCAAGTGAATCTACAGTGACCAAAACATATTGTTTAACAGATGAAACACAGAACACCCTGAAATGAAAAGAGTAGGGACAATTTTTGAGTGGTGTATAGATGGTAGGAATGTCAGAAAGATACTGAGACCTGTTTCAGGGACAGACGAAAGCATAATGAAGAGTATTTTCAACTGAATCTCAGTTCAACACGAATCCAATACCAATACAATGATTTGAGAAGAGCAGAGATAAGCTCACGTTTGTAGCATTAGAAAATGAGCTGAGCAACATTAGTTTGAATATTTTCGAACCTTTGGAGGAGATACTTTAGAAGACCAACCCAGAGCATTTTACAAAAAATAAGTAAAGTGAGAACAAATTAAAAACACAGGTACTTTAGTGAAATCAATAGAAAGGCAATAATGAGTACCACTGATATTCCAAGTTCAAGATAATTCACTTTGCAAATGTTGGAAATCGGCTGTTTAAAGAAGAGAGTCTGGTATAAAGATAACATTACAAACTCTACAATGTTTTTTTCCTCAATATGTCAATTTGTAAAATTTTTCTCTTTTCTGCTTCTTATTTGTATTTTGTGTTATATAATAGATCGGAAATGCAGGTTATAAACAAAATGATGTCTTCAAATCATCATTAATTTGTTATACTCAGACCCATGTTGGTTGCCATAGTCGTGACGTACCTGGGCCTTCTTCTGTTGCACGTACCTGCTCTGTTGGCTTACACCATTGCCTGGAGAGTGGACCCTACAACCAATCGCAGCATTGCTTATATGGTCACTGCAGATTGGTTTCTTTTTGACAGAACATTTCCACAGGAAATCAGAAGTGTCGCTATCTGGATCTTCAAACCTGTTTTCATCATCGTTGTCACCGTTTGCTGCATCATCACCATCACTAAACTACGCCAGGCATCTCGTCAACGACTGCAGATGCAGGAGAGTAGGAAGCAGGGCAATGATACGGGAGACAACCAAATCACCAAGATGCTATTGTTTTTATGTGTTATCTATGTTGTTCTCTTTCTACCAGAAATTGCAGTCTATATCATACACCATTTGGTCCCTGAATTTTTCGTATATCGGAAATACCACAACACGTTTCTTATTGTTGCTGGGGTTTTCTTCACTGCTTCTGCTCTGAACTCTACCGCCAACTTTTTTGCTTATGTGGTGCTCAGTTCCAAATTCAGAATAACTCTCAGAAAAGTGTGTCACTGTTGTGGAGGAAAACCATCCATACAGGCCAGACAAAAGACGAAGACAGTAGTAAGTGTTTCTCAATAATAGATTTCCTTCACCGGTTGAAATCAATATTTTGGACTGGAATTTGTTCATGGAAGCTATCATAATCTGACAATTGCACAAATGTCTATCTGGCAGCGATGATCTGTCTTCTTCTTCTTCTTCCTTTATACGGCCAACATCACTCTGCTGATGGTTTTGTCGTAGTTTGGGGAGATTGCCGAAGATTGCGCTGTTGTGAGGATTTGGAACATTTTCGCAACTCCAACTGAGCCAGTCTGATTACCTTGAAGATACCGGGGGTCAAGCCCCTACCAGCAGTGCCTCAACCTTCATCACCGCTACTTGGCTAGGTCCCATAGAGGTGTGAGGGGTGGTGGGGGTGATGGTGAAAAAGTAACAGGGGGAGGGGGTCAGGGATGGAAAAATGACTGGGAGGGATGGCAGGGGGAGGGGGGTTTAGGGTGTAGTGGTCAGGAGGAGGGCAAGGGGGGAGGGTTGGGGGGTAGGTTGTTACAGGTTCTAGAGATGGGAGGCCAGTCTGGACTTGAAGCAGTCCGGTGACTCAGCTGTCACAACCTCCTGAGGCAACTTGTTCCATTCAGGTATGGTCCTCGGGAAGAACGTCATCTGCCTGTACCGTGTCGTGCAGGTAGGAATGTCGTAGCTCAGGTTGTTGTTTGTCCTAGAGCTCAGCCTGCTGTCAGGTGGTTTGGGCAGGTACATGGAGACCTGTATTGTATACATAATGCTGACAACATCGTGTATACAGAACGATGGACACAAAACACAGAATGGTCTTAAATTTTGACTAGTATGAATAATTTTACAGCTAGACGTTTTAAGTAAACGTTCGCCATAATCCTCGTTGAAATACTTTGCAAAAAGCTCATACCGATGTTTTGTTTTCTCTGATCACAGCAACGAGACTTTTACTTGAATTTCATAATTTCTCAATGCGGTCTGGCTTTCGAGAATCTACCAAGAGTAAGCAATGAGAAAACTGTTTTCATTCACATGTTAAGTTTTATCTATATGACGTCTTTGTTTAAAATCTGATATTCTTAAATGTATTTCAGCATTGTTACATCTGTGTGTTTTATATTTGGACATCAGACATTGCTTAAATACACAAAAGGATAACAAATACTTTGCTATGTTTGAATCGATGATTATGCTTTTTTTCTAACGAAAATAAACTCAAAAGTAATGTCTACAATGAAATCATCATTTACACTAAAACCTGCAAATACTTCAAGAATGAGTCATGCAACACACGGACAGCCCCCCTTTGCTTGATGAAAATACTATTGAGTGGTGGTGAAAGCTTGGGAGGTGATTGTCTGGAGAGTGGCAAGGCATTGGTGCTCTGAGCTCCAAACGCATCCTCGTGATGTTTGATGTAAACATTGAATGTTGACCATGGGACACTCAACCTGTGTAAGGCATGTGAGCCTTGACCCAAGTGGTCATTCTCTCTCCAACCACGTGGTTCATCTTGATCATTAACTCTAGGCTTCGGACTACTTGGAAACCCTCTGCCCTGGCTGTTGACTTCACTGAGGAAGTTGTTCCACCCAGTGATGACGTGGTCATATCACCCTTCACGTCGTTTAGCCCACCAGCTCAGGCGGTGTACTGGGATGTGGCATTTGGAGCCAGCTGTGAGAGATTGAGGAGATAGATGGGTACCAGTGCTTCTGTCCATCCCACAAGTAATATGCAGCTGCCAGAGAACAAAAGTACTACCCCTATCCACAGTCCCCTCTAGCCCCTAAACTCAAAGTCCATGTCTCCTATTATGCATATGTGATAAATGATTAAGGCGATACCACACATGGCCATGACAGAGAGCGTGCTCTTTCCCCTCCAGCTTTCCCATGGTGATAAGGAGTTCTAATTTCTCATGCTTCACAAAATGTCCTATAAATGTTGCTTGTCTTTTGTCAATCTTCTTCATTAATGTTCTTCTCATGTCTGCCTCCTTCAAGACTGTCTCATTTGTTTTCTTTGCTGTCCATGGAACTGTTCACATTTCAGCTGCCTCAAACTTGTTCTGACTTTGGTATTGACTGTCCACGCCTCACGTCCGTACAACAATATTAGTTCTATCTAACACTCAAGAATTCTCTTGCTAATGTTAATTGATAGATATGTATTAGGAAGAATGCTTTTCGTTTTCTTGAATATTGTTTTAGCTTGGCCAATTCTTCTGGCTATTTCTGATGTTTGTGAAGACTGTTATATAGACAAAAAATATGTCAGACACTGCATTCCAGTCTGTGCCTTTCTTTAGAGTTGTATGGAACTAATTATTGCTACTTTACACTCCACAACCTTGTCTCGTTGTGTGTAGTCACAGTACATGTTTGAAGGTCTGTCAAGCCATTTTTCATTACTTACTTACTTTTACTTTTTCCTTCCGCTTGTACCGGTGGGCGTCGCGGGGAGATACAGTCGTCTGTCAGCAGCAAGGCGGGTGGCCTGGAGAAGGGACATCTCGTGAGCTCTGAGGGTGTCTGCCACGGAGTCGCTCCATCGTCGTCTTGGTCTTCCTCTGGCTCTCCAGCCAGAGTATCTGGTGTTGTATGCACGAAGAGCTGGATGGTTTAGGGGCATACGTGTGAGCAGTCCGAACCACTTGATCCTCATATGTTCGATGTGTTGTAGGATTGGTGTTGCTCCTACCATGTCTCGTATCACCTCATTTCTGATCTTGTCCCGCCTTGTCTTGTTTACTGCTTTCCTCAGGCATTTCATTTCACAGGTGACCAGTTTTCTCTCGAGGACTTTAGTTAGGGACCATGTCTGGCTCTGGTATGTCAGCGTTGGTAGAAAAGTGGCGTTGATGAGTTTCGCCTTAGTGCTGGTGGGAATACTGGGGTGTTTCAGGAGAGGGGCAAGTTGGTAGCTGACTGCGTTGGTTTTCTGGCATCTGGTCTCGATTTCTCTGTCTAGTTTGCCATTTTCAGTGAAGATGCTGCCCAGGTATTTAAATTCACAGGCTTGCTTCAACTGGGTTCCGTTGATGTTGATATCCAGTTTGTTTGGTCTCTTACTGACAGTCATGACCTCGGTCTTGCTGACGCTGATCTTCATGCCGTATGTCTCGCAGCTTTCATTGAGCTGGTCTGTGTGCTCCTGTAGCTGTATCTTGTCATTGTTCACCATTGCCTGGTCGTCCACAAACATGAGTTCATTGAGTGCCTCAGGATCTGGGTTTGCCTCCTTCGTAATCTGATCCATATAGATCACGAAGAGAAGAGGGGAGAGATTACAGCCCTGCCTTACTCCCGATGTCACTGGGAACCATTCAGATGTTCCACTGGCGGTACGGACTGCACTCCTGCTGTTGGTGTAGATGGCCCGAATGTTGTCTAGCAGCTGGCCCTTGACGTCGTACTGCTCGAGGACCTTCCATAGCTTGTCTCTGTTGACTCGATCATTTATATAAGAAAATTGTTGCTTTTATAATGTTATCGCAGAAACTTTGATACATATTTTTCTGTAACCGAATGAGTGATGTTTTCTACGATTTACCAAATCTACCTTAAGTTGTTTCGAGTACCTGAATTTATTTCATAATTTCTGAAATT
This sequence comes from Monoplex corrugatus, assembly GCA_030674185.1. Classification (NCBI taxonomy): domain Eukaryota; kingdom Metazoa; phylum Mollusca; class Gastropoda; order Littorinimorpha; family Ranellidae; genus Monoplex; species Monoplex corrugatus. Next base: position 66,183,454 of record JAPXFY010000020.1, read on the forward strand.
TTATTACACAAATTTCACGTTTCCTTTCATACATTTTCATTTGAATATTTTTTAGGCAATAACTTTTTTGTTCTATAGCCTATGACTATTTTGAAGAGTTTACTTTTTTGCAAGTTACTTGACTTCATTGTTTATGCCCCTTATCTAAAACATCTTTTCTTCATGAACATTAACTTAAAATATGTATAAAAATAAACCTACTCCCACTTTGTCAAAATATGTTTTTAGTTCTGGCTGTACACCAGTAAACATAATGCAGCCAGCGGGAATGCACTGTCTGCAACAATACTGTTAATGCAATCAACTTCAAAATGACGTGATCAATCTTCTAGCTGAAGCTTCAGCACCATTCTTCTATCTTTGGTCAACAGTATGGTACGCCTTCTCTGTTTCAGTTTCAGTTTCAGTTTCTCAAGACAACGTCTCCGCGCTCAGAACGAATTCCATATGCACTAACGTCACAGGTACCATGTATATGGTGATCATGGCACAAGCCTTAAGCCTGGACATAAACCCATGAACTGGTCAGGTCCTGGGGCTCTACCTAGCCTATGTTTAACCTAGTCTATATGTTGTACTGGTATTGTATCAGCTTATCACTGAAATAGACCTGGTTACATGCAAATAATATGTGTATCTGTGTGTCTGATCTTCAGAAAAAGGAACATATATATATATATGAAATAAATAAATATATAGTTAAAGGTCTGAATCACGACACAACTACTAGTCTCAGCTGTCTATCAACTAGTTGAAGACACTATTTTCTCAGTCACAGGTCCGCCGGTCTGTCGTCCGCCTTCTGTGTAAAAAAAACACCAAACAAACAAAAAATCAAACAAAAAAACGACCACAAGCAAACAAACAAAAACAAACAAAGAAACCCCCAGAAAAGCCAGTCTTTTGTATCCTGCACGCATGCATGATAATATAGATCCAACAGGCATGTCACAGCGTGTCTTTAATGCAGTCTTTGTATCGCTTCTTTGACTTTCCTCAGGTTCTGGGGCAAGCACTGCACAGAGGACTTTATAAAGAATGCTTATCTCTATAACATGGCTGGTCTAATGTACTGATACATGAGCATTCAGATAATGGCCTTGATGCTGATCAAGCAAACCATGCCCAGGATCTGTTTAAAAAAATCTGATGTGGAAATATTCTGGAGCTGTTTAATGTTTTCTGCAAGAATGAATGGAGCCACAAAATAATAAACAAAACCCATGTGTTCAAGAAGTACAAATAATATCATTCCAGGAGGAATGGTTGTGAATTTGATGTAGGTCTGTTCAGACACTCTGTCTTGCTAAGATAATGGTGACTCCATGAAAATGGGACACTTTATTTAATTTCATTGCAGTGGTTTGAAGGCCAACTCAGTGTGTGCTATGAGATCATATCCACCATCAAACAGTACTTATATGATCACCTACTCTAGCAGTTTAGTTCCAATAACCATCCTGCAAAGATGCATGATATTCGTTTTTGTTATGTTGTTTCTTCATTATCTTTCCATCAAGAAGGTCATGTTGATAGTATGGCGACCTGAGTTGAACGAGTCACACTGAGTTTCTGACAATGTTCATTCAGGTATGGCTTTAGTCAGATGGCTGAATTAAAACAAAATCTCAACCAGGACGACTGACCTGAAATAGAGGCAGGTGAGTACACGAGATGCTTGGAAAAAGAAATAAAATAAACAAGGAAACCATCCTGACAATTTCACCAAAAAGGATCTGGTACCACTTACCATTTTACTTCCCACTCTGGTCATATTAGTTCTATTTATGAAAAAAGAATTACTGCCAAAAATGTATTACCAAGCAAAGTAATCGTAGGTATGATGTTACAGCCATACAGACAAAAGCAAACAAAAAAGAGACTTTTTACTCGTCAGAATAAACTCTCTCGTCAGAATAAACTGACCTAATACACAAAATGAAATATAAAAAAAACTTGAAGGAACACGACGTACTTTTTTAAAAGCAGCAGGGGTGGTGGTGAGCAGCCCAGAGGGCCTTCTCCAAACGCTTCCTCAATATTTAAAGCTTTCAATGATGGCTCTATCTGTCTGATTAGACAACGAACGTGCCTGTTAAGTAGTCAGCATCATGTGAAACAACGTTGGCTGTGGCTCATCAAGCCGAATCCTGAGTGGTAATCCCTGCCCCATGAAGGCTGGTGGCTGTGGCTGAGTGGTAACTTCTGCAGCTTTTCTTTTCTCTCTTTTGTTTCTCCTCTGCAATGGCGATAACTGCATGTACAGCCTGTTAACAGGCACGGCGATTCTTACCTGTCTGTTCCCAGGTGTCTACACTGTTATCAGCAGACTTCAGGTCACGTTTGTAAACGTCAGAGAATTGTGTACATGCACGCACACGCGCACACACACACACACACACACACACACACACACACACACACACACACACACACACACACACACACACACATCATATATATATATATATATATATATATATATATATATATATATGCTGGCGCCAAACGCCATACCCCGGGACCTCGCTTCGGCAGGCGTTCTAAACCATGTGAGGGGGTGATGTTAACACGACATCACTGGGCGTAACCTCAAAATGAAGGTGACTGGCCAAGGCGGAGAAAGTTCCTAGATGAACCAACGGCTATGTGTTCGAGACCAGGGCGAACCACCAAGTAGGAGGATATCGGCTTTGGACTGGCATGGAGAGGGATGGGCTCCGCCATGCGACATTGCCCAAGAAACGCCAATGAAGATGACAACAAAAAGGAGAATCATACCGGATCGGTCGTCGCCTGGATTCAGGACCGCCTATTCCGTTGGCAGGAATCACCAGGGCGGAAGTGGAAACTATGCTACAGGTGGACCAACTAAAACTATCCGTGCCAGAAATAACATCGTCATCGTCACCTGGAATGTACGAACACTCAGAGAAGCTGGGAAACTAGAGGAATTAGAGCATGAAATGAAAAGGTATGGCTGGAACATACTAAGTCTATGTGAAGTACGATGGAAAAACTACGGAGAAACATCAACTTCAGAAGGTCACAATATATACCACAGCGGGAGAGAAGAGCGCCACGAGCATGGAGTAGGAATCCTTGTTCACAGAGACACTGTACATGTAAATGCTGTCATGGGATGCCGACCAATCTCCAGCCGAATCATTACCAAACGGTTGAAAGCATCGCCATTCAACATCACAGTCATTCAAGCATATGCACCAACAACAGTCCATGATGATGAGGAAGTGGAAGACTTCTATAACCAGATACAGGGAGTCTTAGATGAAACGCCAAAGAAAGATATTGTCGTAGTACAGGGCGATTGGAATGCAAAGATCAGGGAAGATGCGTGTAAAGATTTGAATGGAACTTGCGGGCCTTACTGCAACAGCAACACAAATGACAGAGGTTTAAGACTCCTGGAATTCGCCAGCTACAACGATTTCAGAGTGATGAACACCTTCGGCCCACACAAAGCGTCAATATGATGGACCTGGCACAGCCCAGGTGGTGATCATCACAATCAAATAGATTACATCATGGTCAAACGCAGATTTCAGTCTAGTGTCAACATCGCCAAGACCACAAGTTTTCCAGGAGCTGACATTGGCAGTGATCACGAACTTGTGATGATGTCATTTGCACTACGTTTAAAAAACTGCAGGAAACGGGGCAACATCAGAATTAAATTCAATATGGACAAACTAAAGGACCCGAGCATACAAGACTCCTTCCAAGCAAACATCGGAGGTAAATTCGCGCCACTCCTAGTCTTGAATCGTGAGGATACAGAAGTAGAATCATTAATCGACGCCTTCAACAATTCCATGACAGAAACAGCAGAAACACTCCTCGGCAAACCGCGAGTGAAAAAGAAGCCCTGGGCACGGACAACATCCTAGTCTATGTGACAAACGAAGAGAGCTTAAGAAGAAGAAACATGAAAAAGAGGGTGTGAGACAATACAGAGAAGTAAACCTGCAAGTGAAGAGAGGTATGAAAGCAGCTATGGAGACATGGATTGACAATCAGTGCGAAGAAATTGAAAGTAATTACAGAGGAACAACAGTAAGAAGGCCTATCAAACTGTCAAAGACCTGACCAGCACCAGACAGGACCAACGACCACCATCCAGAACGAAAGAAGGGACATGCCTCACAGAAGAAAAAGATATATTAAACGAATATTGCTCCGAGCTGTACACTCACAGAAGTACAGGAGACCCTAGTGTGCTTAATGTCCCACCATCATCAAACGACGCAAAAGATAGCATCATGCGTGAGGAAATAGTGGCAGCAATGGCATCCTTAAAGCCCGGAAAATCAGCGGGAGTAGACAACATCACAGCAGAGATGGTTCCAGCAGGAGGAGACCCAGCGATTAAGCGATTGACATGTCATGATCGTTTGCAACAAGATCTGGCAATCAGGCGAGTGGCCAAAACCATGGACGCAGTCCTTAATCATCACCCTCCCCAAGAAAGGCAATCTACAATTATGTCAAAATTATCGCACCATCAGCCTCATAAGTCACCCAAGTAAAGTCATGCTGCGAGTCATCTTAAATAGACTAAAACCACAGGCAGAGAAAATCATCGCCGAAGAGCAAGCCGGTTTCAGGCCAGGTCGCAGCACAACGGAACAAATCTTCAACGTGAGAATCCTTATGGAAAAGTACCTCCAACACCAACAGGAGCTCTACCATCTGTTTGTCGATTTTAAGAAGGCATTCGACAGAATCTGGCACGAAGCCTTGTGGGCAACCATGATGCTGTACAACATCAACACCAACTTAATCAGAATCATAGAGAACCTCTACAATAAAGCCAACAGCGCAGTCTTCTTCAACAACAATATTGGAGAATGGTTCCGGACGACAGTCGGAGTACGCCAAGGCTGTCTACTCTCCCCTACTCTCTTCAACATCTTCCTAGAAAGAATAATGACGGAGGCACTCGAGGAACATGAAGGAACAGTCAGCATTGGAGGTAAAAACATCACTAACCTACGTTTTGCAGATGCCATTGACGGTCTTGCCGGAAAAAAGAACAAGAGTTAATCAACCTAATGGACCATCTTGGAAAGACCTCCTCTGATTATGGCATGGAAATCAGCGCCGAGAAAACGAAAATAATGACCAGTCGTAACAACAACTTTATGGCTGATGTAATGGTCAATAACCAAAAACTCCAAAGTGTGCCCAGTTTTAAATACCTGGGATCAGTCGTGTCAGATGAGGGATCTAAGCCCGAAATACTCTCCAGAATAGCCAGGACCACAGCCGCAATGACCAAGCTCAGAACCATATGGAACTACAGTAACATCGCCACCAGCTCAAAGATCAGACTGATGCGTTCCCTGGTCATGTCAATATTCTTATACGCTTGCAATCATGGACCGTAACAGTGGATACGGAAAGAAGAATCAGGGCGGTTGAAATGAGATGCTTTCGTAAACTTCTCGGCGTCTCATACAGAGATCGCATCACGAATGACAAAGTCAAAAGAAGAATTCAAAATGAAATCGGGCCTTACACTGACTCCTGATCTTAGTAAGACGACGCAAACTAACATGGTATGGACACATCACTCGATCATCGGTCTTGCCAGGACAATCCTGCAAGGCACAGTCTCGGGAGGAAAGTCAAGAGGCAGACAAAAGAAGAGATGGGAAGATAATATTCGAGAGTGGACGGGCCTGGAGCTGAGGGATACCTAAGGAAAGCGGAGAGCAGGGAGGAGTGGAGAAAGGCTGTTGTCAAGTCTTCAGAGGCGCCCCGACGGATGGCCAGTCTAAGGGATCGGTGATGGTGACGGTGACGGTGACACACACACACTCACACACACACACACACACACACACAAAACACACACACTTCACACTTATACTCACACACACACACACACACACACACACACACACACACACACACACACACACACACACACACACACACACACACACACACACACACACGTTTTTTTTTTCCAGATGACGTAAATCGTCTTGTCCGTGAAGTTTTTTCAGTATTAGATGATTATTCACATAGTCACTAGTTTTTCACATAATGGATAATCGACCCTTTGAAATATTCTTAGTTGAAGGTTTTCAGATAAGAAGATGAATCGTATTCTGTTTCCAGTTTTTCAGCTAAGATAATATTCGTAGTCACAGGTTTCCAGATAGGACGATCAATGATAGTCCCTGTGAAATTTCTCAGATAAGACGATAATTTGTAATCGCAGTTTTTCTTAGAAAGGACGATAAATCGTAGTCCTCTATGTAGTTTTGCAGAGAAAACGAGAAACCGTACTCGCCTATGCAGCAAGTGCTTAGCACGTGTAAAAGAATCTACGTGAACATAGGACTTGTTCCTGATAAAGTCTGTGAGAAAATACACTTTCACCAGCAGGCAACAGAAAAAGAAATAAAACAAAAACGGTGGCCCTACACTACGGCGAAAAATTCTCCCTGGAGACAGAAAGAACTTAGAATTTCATGCTGTGATTCTGTCTTGGAAAAACGTTTGCTGTGAAACAATCACAATGACCGTCACACCAAGAACCACACAACCTGTGAAATGTTTTCCCTTTTGTGACATGCAACATGAGTGTGGAAACACTAATACGATAGTTGCTGTGACTCACTGCTGAAACAAATTAGTTTGACGTTTGACCTTTTGCTTTTATCAATGAAACGATTATGATACAAAGTTTGACTTTTTGTTTTTATGATGAAACGGCAATGAAACAATGCGGTAACCCCAGTCTAACTCATTCCTCCCACACACACACACACACACACACACACACACACACACACACACAACACACACACACACACACACACACACACACACACACACACACACATACACACACACACACAATATATAAATAATAGTATATATAAGTATATATGTATATATATATATTATAATAATAAAACAGCATGTACGCAGCACACACATTCACTCCAGAACATCATTAAGTATCGATCTGGGCATTCATTAAACCAAAATGACTGCATCGAAATTCATGTTATTACACAGTGTATGTGTGTGTGTGTGTGTGTGTGTGTGTGTGTGTGTGTGTGTGTGTGTGTGTGTGTGGTGTGTGTGTTTGTTTGTGTGTGTGTGCGTGCGCGCGTGTATGCAGGCATAAATGCATGCATGTATGAAACATTTCATATGTGTGTGTGTGTGTGTATGTGTGTGTGTGTGTGTGTGTGTGTGTGTGTGTGTGTGTGTGTGTGTGTGTGTGTGTGTGTGTGTGTGTGTGTGTGTGTGTGTGTGTGTGTGTGTGATGCCAAAGTAGAACCGTCTTTATTCTCAACACCACTTAAGTTTGTTCATCGGGTCTTGCTACATTTTGTGAGAAAAATATAAAAAAAAGATCAGGCCAGCTCTTTTGATCAGTTGAGCTCATGTAACTTATTTCATATAGTATGCAGACACTGCACATGAATCCATGCGCTGACACACACATACATACACACACATACATATACACACACTCGCACGTACGCGCGCACTCACGCACGCACACACACACACACACACACACACACACACTCACACACACACACACACACACACACACACACACACACACACACACACACACACACACTCAGTCACACACAGAGACATTTTCACTAAGAAATCATTCTATTGTAATTTCTCCATCGATTTACGGATCTTCACCATTGGTGAATGAATCGATAATTATCTTCTATAAAAGTATGTGAGTGGTCTTATCCTTTCAGAATTGTTACACTTAGAATACAACTTTATGATTCATTGTGTAACAATGACAACCAATTTCACTCACAAAACTGAGGTAGACCTGAGCACTGATGACTCTCACACTGGCATCACAAACCTGATGGAACAGAACCTAAGGCCCTGGGAAAACTCAGATCCTTTTGTTAGTGCGCATATTCGTTATATGGTACGGTTGGTAAATGACTGCTACATTCGGCAGTTCATTTGTATTTTAGGAATTCTAGGCAACATCATCTGCTGCATTGTCTTTCTGAAGGTAAGATCAACCTTTTCGTAAGTGTTATTTTAAACTAAAACTTTCGTCGTAAAAATGATAACTTTGTAACATAAGATGTTGGGTGGTGATGGACAAAATACCAGAGGCAAAATACGTGAACTAAACAGAGTGTTGTGCTCTGATGACCTAATTCTGTACCATCATGTCAAATTCCTTTTATTGAACAATTATTTGTTTGCTAAAGGCTTGCTATGTTTGTCAGAACTACACCAGAGCCCTGTTAACTGGACAAACTTTCCATCTCCTGCTAACATGATTAAGCGTTGGACTTTGGGTTTTCATCTAGTTACAGACTGCTATCTTTATCTCCTTGCAAAACCTCTCAATACAAACAGACGAGAAAAGTAACAAACATTTTCCCGTGGACAATTAGTTCAATGTTTGTCCACATAAAATTAGGGTTGTTTTGTGTCAGTCTTCTTTTCATTATTACTTTATTTTTGCTTTTTGTTTCTAGCCAAGCTTTCTTAGCTTCATTCCATCTATTCCTAATTTCCGTATGCTTTTTTTCTCACCAAGCTTTCTTAGCTTCATTCCATCTATTCATAATTTCCTTATGCTTTTTTTCTCACCAAGCTTTCTTAACTTCAATGCACCTTTTTGGATTTCTTTGTGTATCGTTTTGTATTTTTCCTCTTTTTTCTTTACCCTCGCCCGTTTATCCATTAAGCTTAAAATTTTCTGTTACTTCCATCTCTCTGCTAGCCTTTATCGCTCCCATGACTACCCACAAGGCAGTGGTGATTTTCTGTTAGCATTTACTCCCTGTATCTTTATCTATTCCAAGACAACCATAAGGCAGTGGTACTATCTTCCCTGTGGCTAGAGGTCTGGTTCATGGCCACCGGGACATGTCCGCACCAGTGAACCTGCATGCCACACATCTGGAGTCCAGACCTCCTCCGAGTCTCTGAAGAGTTTATCCTGAGTAGGTGAGGTGCTCAGTCGGCATGTGTCACCACGGGAGGGCACAGCGTTAGGCCTGCTAATAGAGAGGCTATGTACTGACAGAAAGAGACACATTCTTCTTTCATTTTTGCAGAGCTGCAATTAGCAGTGCCAGCCAGCTATGCAGACTTAAAAGTAAAAGGTGACAAGCAAGAAGTCACTATCCAACACTCTAGACGCGTCACGTCAACCACTTGACACAGTTGTTATATAGAACCAATATTGTTTGTATGGATGCAAAGCGTGGACAGTCAATGTGCAATGTCAGAACAAGATTGTAATAGTTGAAATGTGGTTTCTAAAAGAATGTTAAAAATTCCATGGGCAGCAAAGAAAACAAATGAAGTCAAGAGTTTAGATGCTTCTGCGGTTGAGAGTTACTGACGAAAAGAACTGAAACTTCGAAGTTAACAATAAGATGACTGACAGGTTTGAATAATTCATTTGTGCATGGTAAGTCAAAACTAGTAAGTGTGATGTGCCAAAAGGTGTCGATGGTGATGCTTGTCCATTGTTTGCAAACACCACGGTAACCAACAAACAAAACATTCGTGGTATCAATATACATTAGTGCAATCAAATCCAATATTCTTTTAGTTTTTGCAATAATCATTTACACAACATTCCAAGCATCATCTGTGTGCAACATTTCACGTTTTAAGCAAATCTATTCAAAAACAAGTATTACAAGGATTTTACCTGACACAACATGTGGCATTGAGCGCAACTGTCAAAATTACTTGGTCTGGCTGTCACAAACTCAATACATTTTGCTTGGAAGACGTGTTTTAAGCATTACAAAGTGTCACGTAGATGTACTCTTACAAGACACACTGATGCAAAGACAACTAATCTGTCAACAAATTCGTTGGTAAAGTCACTACAGCAGCTACTTTGTATATAAGAAGATGGTTCATCAAACAGTACTAAATTGTCAAACATACTGTCACACTGGAACCAGAAAAAAAAAACACGAAAAAAACTGTGTATTTGGTATTTGTTCATTTGTGATCTTATGTCTACGCTTGACGAAGGCCAGTTGGCCAAAACTTTGCGCCTGTCTTGTCTGGTTGTATTAAATCCGCGTTCTCAACTTTTCTGTGTTTTTTCAGGTTCCTGTTTGCTTGAACGCGGGCAGTCACACTTGTTTTGAATGCTGTCACACTGTCAATGTGTTCGTGTGACTATTGTTATTATTACTGACAAATCGAAGACAACATCTGCATTCAAACATGATCTGTCTCCATTATTTCCAATTATGCTCTAACGTTTTGTATTGAGAAGTAATTTTCAGATACCAGAATATTTTTGTCTTCTTCTGTTGTTTTTTTCAGAGTGTAGTGAAGAAACACATAGGCTTTTTGAATTGTAGCAAATAGCATACTTAAATAAAAAATACAGTCCTTTCGCCTTTAACTTTGTTTCGTATTCTTTGGCACCAGTATGCATGAACGTAGTCTCAAAATTTGTTCGAGAAAGACTTAATATAGTCACAGTCCCTCGATGCGTGATTCATGTTATATTTAGATACAAACTACATACGTTCCTCTGCATCCATCCATTTCTTTGAGTGCTTACATTGGAGCCAGTATACGGCGAAGAAATTCTTTTTTTTTAAACGATTTTGGTTTGATGTTGGTGTTGTTTTAGTGTTGTCGTGCCACCTTTTGTGTATGTAAAAACGCATGTTTGTATATGAAATAGGACTGAATATATTCAAGTTTTTGAATATTTGCATGTGTGGCACAGTCTATGTCAGGATCTCAGTCATTGTCTTGTGTAAACTGCCATCACCACTGTCATTACAGTCATTCACACACAACTGATTGTTACAGCAAGGTCTGTCAGACAGGATCAACCTGCTCCTCTTCTGGCTGGCTGTGGCAGACCTCATCAACGTAGGAATCATGTCTATTTCTCTGTTGCGTTGCTTCATTCAGATCTGGACAAGGTGCATGCCCTCAACTTGGTTACTATCACGAACACGAAGCCAGCCTTCATTGGCTTTTGGGCCAGCTTTGTGTCTCAGAGTCTTATCGTGATCATGAGTGTGGATCGGTGTCTGTCTGTGGCCGTGCACTGAAGGCAGGCAGACTGCTGTCTTACAGGTAAGCTGTCATCTCATATACCTCATTCCATACAGGTAGGCTTTTGTTTCCTTCACCTAACATCATGATCAGCGTGGTCGTTTGGGTGGGGGTGGGAGTGGGCGTTAACGGGAACACAGTATGCATTAGGGATCAGGATCCTCCATGTCTGACTGTCTCCATCTGTCTGGGACTCGCTTCCAGTGGATCAGAGGGATCTGCACACTTCAATTCACAGGAAAGATTTACCTGTTCACCTACTGTTTCCATTGCTTGTGTAATTACACTTCCATCATTGTACTCGTTATATCTAAGTACTGATCACATGCCATCGTTTAAACAGTCATGTACATAAATGTCTATGACCACTTGGTACGACATCATGACCTGTCCAGCTCATTGGTTTATGTGCAAGCTTAAGACTTGTGCCATGACCATTTTGGATGTTCTCCATTACATGGCACCAGTGACGTCAGATCATATGGAATTCATTCCATGCGCAGAGACATCATCTTCAGAAACTGAAACTGGTTTGTGTATGTATTGTTAGACTATGCAAGAAATTGTCCATAGTTTATGTCAATGTTTGTGTGTGCGCACACACGCGCGCGCGCGCGCGCGTGTGTGTGTATTTGTGTGTGCGTATGTCTGCGTGTATGCGTGTATGTCTGTGTGTGTTTGTGTGTGTGTGTCTGTGTGTGTGTGCAAGCGCGTGTATCTGTGTGCATGTGTGTGTGTGCATATACCTGTGTCTATGTGCATATGTGTGCATATGCCTGTGTGTGGTGTTTGTGTGTGCATGTTTATGTGTGTGTTGTTTGTGTGTGTGTGAAATCATGATACGTGTGTGAGTGTGTGTGTGTGTGCGCGTGCGCGTGCGTGCGTGCGCACGTGTGTGTGTATGTGATATCAGCACTTCAGTATGTATTACAGTTTGTGTCTTTTAGATGTATACCTATTTTTGTTGGTTTGGAGAATGATACAATGCAAAAGAATGTACTTTTCTTGTCATCATCATCGTCGTCATCATCATCATTATCATCATCATCTTCATCATCACCGTTACCTTCTTCTTCTTCTTCTTCTTCTTTTTCTTCTTCTTTTTCTTCTTCTTTCTTCTCTTTTTCTTTCTTCTTCCTCTTCTTCTTCTTCTGCTTCTTTTTCTTATTCATCATTGTCATCATCGTCATCGTCACCATCGTTGTCATTATCAGTTAATTGATATTGATAATACATCACCATCATTATGAACTGTAAATAAATTTAGGGTCTGTTTTGTGTCAGTCTTCTAATTCTTTGCACTTTGTTTCTAGCCAGGCTTCCTTAGCTTCATTGCACCTATTCCTGATTTCCTTATGTATCTTTTTGTATTCTTACTACTTTCTCTTCGTCTTCCGCCATTCTTCCATCAGGCCTAATATTTCTTTTGTCATCCAGTTCTTCTTTGCTTTTCTTTCAACTCTAGGATTTCTTCACAAGCTTTATTTATCGCAGTTTCTCAAATTGTCCATTGTTCCTCACTGTCTCCAACGTCCTCCAAAGCATGAATTTGTTTTGAACATATCCGTTAAATTTTGCAGGAGTTGCATCTGTCTTTCAGAGCCAAAGATTTAGTTTGATGTTATTTTCAGTTTGTTTTCTTCTCCTTAGTTTCAGCCTAAGTCTTCCTAATGCAGTCTGCGCCTGGTAATGTTTTTGTTATCAATAGAGAATTTCTTAATCTTTTTATTCATCAGGATGTAATTTCTTTTACTGTCTCCTGTAACGACCAAGTGTTTCCTGCTATGAATTCATTTTTTTGTGCCCACTCAGCAACTTTCTCTACACTTTGATTTTGCGTGCCAAGGCTTTTAGGTCCAACTATGTCATCTAATTTTACCTGTCCCACTTTGCATAAAAATTTCCCATTATTATTTAATATCCTGTAATTTAGAAGAAGAAGAAGAAGGACAAGAAGAACAGGAAGAAGAAGATGGATATGATGATGATGATGATGATGTAACCGTAATGATAATAATAGTTATTATACCATCACCATCACCATCATCATCATCATCATCATCATCATCATCCTCCTCCTCCTCCTCCTCCTCCTCATCATCATCATCATCATCATCATTATCACCATCACCATCATTATTGCTATTATTATTATTATATTATTATTATTATTATTGTTATTATTATTATTATTACTGTTATTATTACCATTGTTGTTGTTGAAGTAATAGTAGTAGTAGTATCATCATCAACTCCAACTTCATTAATCACCGAATCTATATTCATTCATTTACTCACACATGTACATAGTCACACTCCTCACAATGTCCAGCATACTGCACTCGTACTTAATGGTATTCAGATCTAACAATAAAGATGCATTTACAGCCTGTTGAGTATTGCAGATATTATTCAATAAACTTCATTTTCCAATAAAAAAGCAAAGATGTGACATAACAATGCTTGGCTGGTTTTCTTTGTCTATTATAAATCATGATTGTGTCCTGCTATTCTCAAAGCTCGTTTGAACTCATTGCACATCACATATTTTACAAGACACACATTGTGGTACACATACAGAAGTATTTACAGATCAAACACACACACGCACATCAAAATGAACACAAATTAAAGGTTGTCCCATAACCCTGAAGTCATAGGTATTTGAGATAGTGGAGACCTCAACCTTTTCAGGGCCAGGATGATGAGGGGCAGTGCCCATCTTCTCTTCCTCTCTTTTTACCTTCCCTTAACTCTGAAGAAAGTCAGGTACCCATTCGCACCTGGGCAGACTGGAGGCTGCATGTACATACACTTCCAGGCTGTGATTCCCATCCATGCAAACTTGTGTACACAGACTGAAAGTCGAGAGCTCTATCTCTATGCCAACTAGAACTCTAAAAACGAAATTAACAAACGTGGCTGATGCTAGGGTTGAACTTACAATCCATGCATTAAGAGCATGGTATTCAGATAACTTTGCTAATAAGACACACATTAATAACTACATACAAAAAATACTTACTAAAACATTGTCTAACCATATGAGCCAGGGTCAAAAGGTGCTTTGTGGTGTCGTTCCTAGTTCAGATCACTGCAACTAATTTTCGTGCCTTTGCACAGCCTGAACAATCCTAGATATTGAGCTTTAAATGTCAAATCAAATAGCGACATGAATTCATGGTGGTTCACAAATCATTTGGCTTTTCCAGAGGCAGTAGCTCATACTTTATAGGGCATAGTTTCATCCGTGACAGGTGTCACACGAACGCTAAAAACTCAACTAGTTTCCAAAGTATCCATTTGATTGCAATGCTGATGAGTTCTATTCAGACAGTTTTATGCATAAAACTTGAAAAGCCCTATTTCATTGCCGTTTTTAATCATTTTTCCCACTGTGATTGATCAAAGAACTGTAGGCCTGTGACACAAAAGTGTCACGAATGAAACCTTATATTTACACTTTAATATTGCAGAACGTATGAAAAAATTAGGCAGAAAAAACAACAACAAATGAAATTATAAACTAGTGAGTAACTTTGATAAGAAACTAAAAAAATGCATACATAGGTACAATCATTGATTTAACACCAAACTTTATTCTCAGCCTACTACACCTATCTGTAAAAGAAAGGCTGAAATTTGAGTAAAAGTGTAAATATAAACTTGACTGGCTAATGAGTGAATGGTTCAACCTCCATGAATTCATGTCTGCTATTTGATTTGACATTTAAAGCTCAATATCTAGGATTGTTTAGGCTGTGCAAAGGCAAGAAAATTAGTTGCAATGATTTGAACTAAGAAAGTCACCCCAAAGCACCTTTTGACCCTGGCTCATATGCACACGCATAAAAAAATCATTCATGGTCATAAATGTACACGTACATCAGTGATTGATAGTTAATGATGATGGTGGTAATGTTGTTGTTTTCACTTTACAACTTCAATCACTTATTTCAAATCTTTTTTGAAGACTTGTCTTTTTCAATTGTGATTTTTGCTTGTGTGAGTGAAGAAGTGTGTGACTATGTGTTTGTGTGTGTGCGTTTTTGTGTGTTTGTGTGTGTGTGTGTATTTGGTGTGTGTGTGTGGTGTGTGTGTGTGTGTGTGTGTGTGTGTGTGTGTGTGTGTGTGTGTGTGTGTGTATGTGTGTGCATGTATGTGCGTGTGCTTCTGTGTGCGTAATCAATACACAAATGAGGTCGATATATGAATGCAATTTATTCTTACTATTTCCTCTTTGCCATTGTACTACTACACTTCTCTTCTCTTCCTCATAGCGGTAGGAGTTCACATGTATTTACAGCGAAAACATCATGAGAAACCTAGAAGAATCCCCTGGATTTAAGGCTGGAGGAAAGATGATAAACAATCTTTGTTACGCAGATGACACCATGGTAATTGCAGAACCTTGTGAATATAACAGAAAGCAAAAACAAAGGGTTGGAGCTAAATAGCAAGAAGACTGAAGTCACGGAAATCAGTAACAACATGAAATCCCCTCCTGCAAAATAACAGCAAATAGTACAACTTTGAGACAGGTTGATAAGTTTAAATATCTGGGAACGATCATCTCAGCAGACGGCAGATGCACACCAGAAATAGCCAGCAGAATCGGCAAAACCAAAACAGCATTCAAGAAGATGAAAAGCATTTTTACCAGAAAATACCTATTAGTTAACATCAGGAACAGAGTTCTTGTATGTTATATAGAACCGATAATGTTATACGGTTGTGAGGCGTGAACAGGCAAAAAACAAAACCAGATCAAGATTGAGGCAGCCGAAATGTGGTTTCTACGAAGAATGTTGAGATTTCCATAGACAGCAAAGAAAACAAACGAGACAGTCTTGATGGAGGCAGACACAAGAAAATCATTGATAAGGAAGATTTGGAAAAGACATGCAACATTCACAGGCCATTTTATGAGGAAAGGGGAATTAGAGCACTTGATCACAAAAGGAAAGCTGGAGGGAAAGAGAATACCAGGTGGACTCAGGGAGAAAATACTGGACGGACTTGCAGGGTGGCTGAGGACAAAGAGGATGAAAGATGTTCTTGCAGCGACAAGGGATAGATGCATATGGAGAGCCAAGATCGCCAAGGCCATGCGGCACGACACATGATGATGATGATGATGATGATGATGATGATGATGATGATGATGATGATAATTGAAGCTGAAATTTCAATGTGGATAGAGTTCGTTCCCATAGTGTTGCACTTTTCCAAGTGAATCTACAGTGACCAAAACATATTGTTTGACAGATGAAACACAGAACACCCTGAAATGAAAAGAGTAGGGACATTTTTTGAGTGGTGTATAGATGGTAGGAATGTCAGAAAGATACTGAGACCTGTTTCAGGGACAGACGAAAGCATAATGAAGAGTATTTTCAACTGAATCTCAGTTCAACACGAATCCAATACCAATACAATGATTTGAGAAGAGCAGAGATAAGCTTACGTTTGGAGCATTAGAAAATGAGCTGAGCAACATTAGTTTGAATATTTTTGAACCTGTGGAGGAGATACTTTAGAAGACCAACCCAGAGCATTTTACAAAAAATAAGTAAAGTGAGAACAAATAAAAAACACAGGTACTTTAGTGAAATCAGTAGAAAGGCAATAATGAGTACCACTGATATTCCAAGTTCAAGATAATTCACTTTGCAAATGTTGGAAATCGGCTGTTTAAAGAAGAGAGTCTGGTATAAAGATAACATTACAAACTCTACAATGTTTTTTTCCTCAATATGTCAATTTGTAACATTTTTCTCTTTTCTGCTTCTTATTTTTATTTTGTGTTATATAATAGATCGGAAATGCAGGTTATAAATAAAATGATGTCTTCAAATCATCATTAATTTGTTATACTCAGACCCATGTTGGTTGCCATAGTCGTGACGTACCTGGGCCTTCTTCTGTTGCACGTACCTGCTCTGTTGGCTTACACCATTGACTGGAGAGTGGACCCTACAACCAATCGCAGCATTGCTTATATGGTCACTGCAGATTGGTTTCTTTTTGACAGAACATTTCCACAGGAAATCAGAAGTGTCGCTATCTGGATCTTCAAACCTGTTTTCATCATCGTTGTTACTGTTTGCTGCATCATCACCATCACTAAACTACGCCAGGCATATCGTCAACGACTGCAGATGCAGGAGAGTAGGAAGCAGGGCAGTGATACGGGAGACAACCAAATCACCAAGATGTTGTTGTTTTTATGTGTTATCTATGTTGTTCTCTTTCTACCAGAAATTGCAGTCTATATCATACACCATTTCGTCCCTGAATTTTTCGTATATCGGAAATACCACAACACGTTTCTTATTGTTGCTGGGGTTTTCTTCACTGCTTCTGCTCTGAACTCTACAGCCAACGTTTTTGCTTATGTGGTGCTCAGTTCCAAATTCAGAATAACTCTCAGAAAAGTGTGTCACTGTTGTGGTGGAAAACCATCCATACAGGCCAGACAAAAGACGAAGACAGTAGTAAGTGTTTCTCAATAACAGATTTCCTTCACCGGTTGAAATCAATATTTTGGACCGGAATTTGTTCATGGAAGCTATCATAATCTGACAATTGCACAAATGTCTATCTGGCAGCGATGATCTGTCATGCTAATTCATTCTGACGAGACCTGCAGTGTATACATGATGCTGACAACATCATGTATACAGAACGATGGACACAAAACACAGAATTTTTTTAAATCTTGACTAGTACGATTAATTTTACAACTAGACGTTTTAAATAAACGTTCGCCATAATCCTCGTTGAAATACTTTGCATAAAGCTCATACCGATGTTTCGTTTTCTCTGATCACAGCAACGAGACTTTTCCTTGAATTTCATAATTTCTCAATGCGGTCTGGCTTTCGAGAATCTACCAAGAGTAAGCAATGAGAAAATTGTTTTCATTCACATCTTAAGTTTTATGTATATGACGTCTTTGTTTAAAATCTGATATTCTTAAATGTATTTCAGCATTGTTACATCTGTGTGTTTTATATTTGGACATCAGACATTGCTTAAATACACAAAAGGATAACAAATACTTGCTATGTTTGAATCGATGATTACGCTTTTTTTCTAACGAAAATAAACTCAAAAGTAATGTCTACAATGAAATCATCATTTACACTAAAACCTGCATATACTTCAAGAATGAGTCATGCAACACACGGACATCCCCCCTTTGCTTGATGAAAATACTATTGAGTGGTGGTGAAAGCTTGGGAGGTGATTGTCTGGAGAGTGGCAAGGCATTGGTGCTCTGAGCCCCAAACGCATCCTCGTGATGTTTGTTGTAAACATTGAATGTTGACCATGGGACACTCAACCTGTAAGGCATGTGAGCCTTGACCCAAGTGGTCATTCTCTCTCCAACCACGTGGTTCATCTTGATCATTAACTCTAGGCTTCGGACTACTTGGAAACCCTCTGCCCTGACTGTTGACTTCACTGAGGAAGTTGTTCCACCCAGTGATGACGTGGTCATATCACCCTTCACGTCGTTTAGCCCACCAGCTCAGGCGGTGTACTGGGATGTGGCATTTGGAGCCAGCTGTGAGAGATTGAGGAGATAGATGGGTACCAGTGCTTCTGTCCATCCCACAAGTAATATGCAGCTGCCAGAGAACAAAAGTACTACCCCTATTCAGAGTCCCCTCTAGCCCCTAAACTCAAAGTCCATGTCTCCTATTGTGCATTTGTGACAAATGATTAAGGCGATACCACACATGGCCATGACAGAGAGCGTGCTCTTTCCCCTCCAGCTTTCCCATGTGATAAGGAGTTCTAATTTCTCATGCTTCATAAAATGTCCTATAAATGCTGCTTGTCTTTTCCCAATCTTCTTCATTAATGTTCTTCTCATGTCTGCCTCCTTCAAGACTGTCTCATTTGTTTTCTTTGTTGTCCATGGAACTGTTCACATTTCAGTTGCCTCAAACTTGTTCTGACTTTGAGTATTGACTGTCCACGCCTCACATCCGTACAACAATATCAGTTCTATCTAACACTCAAGAATTCTCTTCCTGATGTTAATTGATAGATATTTATTAGTAAGAATGCTTTTCGTTTTCTTGAATACTGTTTTAGCTTAACAAATTCTTCTGGCTATTTCTGATGTGCATCTGCCGTCTGGTGAGACGACAGTTCCCAGATATTTCAACCCATCAACCTGTCTCAGTGTTCTGTCATTTGCTGTTATTTTGCATGAGCGGGGTGGGTTTTTTGTCTTTTACTGATTACCGTGACTTCAGTTTTCTTGCTATTTAGCTCCAGCCCTTGATGTATGCTTTTTGCAGTTACGAGCGTAGAACTTCTTCATCTGCCTAACGAAGATTGTTTATCATTTTCCCTCTAATCTTTTTCCTAGGGCATTCATTTAGGTTTGTCATGATGGTTTCTCTGTAAAGTGAAAACACATCTGGTGACAGAACACAACCCTACCTGACCCCTATGTTGATATTTTGGAAAGAGTGTATATCATTTTCTGTTCTCGTTGCTGCCATTTGTTCCTAATTTCCCATTATTCTTAGATCGTTTCCATCAACATTGAACCTTTCTTATTGATCAATTCTTCGTGTCTTTCCCGATCAAAGGCCTAGGTATAATCAACAAAGCACACGTATAAATCCTTTTTCAACTCGATTGACCTTTCTAATAGAGTTCTTAGGCTGTATATAACATTAATAGTTCCAATCAACAATTCTTTTGATTCTGTTCCTTGTTCTCATCTTGACTATTTTTGATAGGATCTTTGTCACATGGCTCATCAAGCTAATTGAACGATGGAGTTCGCATTCTACAGCTCCTCCTACTTTCTTTGAAAGTACAATGAAAAACGATTTTGACGTATCTTTAGGGTTTTTCCCAGTGCATAAATTTTATTTAGGGAGGTTTATTTCTTCAGGACCAAATTTATCTAGGGCACACATTTTTCACAGCAGGGCACAAGTAATTTGGCTTCTGTGTGTTTCTACCACCACAGATTTGGACCAGAGTCCCGTCGTTGCTAGCCTGGTTGTATGTAGCAGTAAAAGTTCCTTTCCATTCAACAAATCACAAAAGCAGGCCCAACCACGTCTGACTAAGAGTTTTTCTCTGGGGACTCCTGTTTTCAATTGAACCCCTTGGCTGTTAGTTTAGGATGTTTTTCTTCCTATTCCAAGATTCATAGTACTAGGCACAATCCATTTACATCAGCCATACCTTTTTATTAGATATTTTCCCATTCAGTCGATCACATCCTTTTATTTTCTCTTATGCATTATTTAACAGTATGATACTTTACATTAAAAAAAAACTACTCTTCGCTAGTGCATCACAGTTTTAATTTCAGCCCTGGACCCTCTTCAGGATAAAACAGTATTAATATGGCATGTCCATTTTCAAATTGCAAAATTCATCTCACCTCCGTTCTGTCATCATACTTAGTAACAAACACATTATGATTTTATTTTAATCAGTTTAGTCTTTCTCACACTGGACGAAGCGACAGGGAAGTTTCAGTCTTTTTCTCCGGATTTTGTATTTGGTGTTTGTGTGTTTGTGATCTTACGCTTGACAAAGGCCAGTTGGCCGAAGATTTGCGCCTGTCTTGTCTGGTTGTACTGCATACACGTTCTTATTCTATTTTCGTGTCATTTCCGGTTCCTGCAAGTTTGCATTATTACTTTCCAAACCAAACAACCAGAGCACTTCATCAGTGGGAAACGCGAAAGCAAGCCGCTAAAGGAAGTTGCAGCCGGCACCTCAAATTCCAACACGCTCTCTGTTCATGATCAACGCACCGTCCAATCATACTTAACTGACACTGGTGCTGATGTGTCAGTTTATCCAGCCTCTGCACAGGACCACAAGACTAACTCATCTTCAATACCACTTTCTGCTGCTAATGGAAGTTCCATCAACACATGGGGCAAACGTCGTATCACTTTGGGAAAAAACGAACAAGCGCGTCTAAACACATGAACTTTATTTCCCTAATGTCACTTACCCTATTCTTGGTGCTGACTTTTTCATTACTCATGCATTTCTCATTGACCTTAAGGACAAACACCTTCTGTCCCTTGATAACGCCTCTGTTTTCCTCAGAAGTACTTATTTCCCCTTGACCCCTTGCAGGCCTATCACTTTATCAACACATACTCTGACCCTGTTCAACAGTTTCCAGAGTTACTCATTCCACATTTTGACTCACACTGTTCACCACTCCACGTGATTCCAAAACCAGGTTGCCTTTGGCGACCCTGTGGTGACTAAAACAACTAAACGCTGCAAGCAACGGTGCAACCAAAGATGATCGTTATCCCTTGCCTCACATCCAAAATTTCAACAACCATCTCACAGAGTGCAACGTCTACTCAATGATTGATCTGGTCAGCGGTTATTATCCAATTCTTATGGCACCATCTTCTGTTGCAAAGACTGCCATCATCACATCTTTTGCTCTTTGGGAGTTTCTTCTTCATATGCCTTTTCGCGTCGAGAATGCTGCTTAGACATTCCAACTCCTCATGGATTGCATCGCCTGGAACATTCCTTTCACTTTTGTCTGCATCGATGACATCCTTATGGCCAGCCGCTGACACGAAGAACAACTTGGGCACCTCTGACAGCATTTCCACCTCCTGTCTTCCAATGGATTGGTCATCAACATGGCCAAGTGTGTCTTCGGTGTTAGTGAGCTTGATTTCCATGGCCATGGCGTCACTGATCAGGGGATACGTCTACTCCCAGACCGAATAGCCTCCCTTCAAGCTTGCGTTCTACTTACTGATCGTACATGCCTTCACCGGTTTCTGGAAATGATGAATTACTAATACCATTTCATCCTTCATGTTGCTGACATTCCAGCCCCACTCTGTGCTCAGACAAATGGTGATGGACAAACCACTCAATGGTCTGAAGACTGTTTACCCACATTTGAAAGAGCCAAGGAAGCTCTCAAGGTGACAGTGCTTTTACATCACCCTCATTTGTATGGGGAACTGTCTGAGGGAACGCGTAACGTTGGACGACCCAAGCTTTGTTTCAAGGACCAGTGTAAAACGTCCATGATGGAATTTTCTATCAATGTTGCAAACTGGGATACGGTTGCCCAGGATCGAGTGGGGTGGAAAGCTGCTGTTTTCACGGGAGCGAAGAGCTATGAAGACGATAGAGTCGAGCGCGTTATAGAGGCTAGACAAAGACACAAATGCCCCACGGTGGATGACTCCACAGTATAATACTACTGTAGTCGTTGTCAGAAACCGTGCCGATCGCGCATCGGTTGATTTAGCCATGAGCGTCGCTGTGTTTTAAGATAACTAATTTTCTGCTGCCGACCGTCGCCATCGATGACAAAGGCCACAGATCCAGATGCATCTTCACGTCTCACGGTATACACCTCCAACTCAGTGACAGGGCCAGTCCTGGTTTCCTCTTGCTTTGTTCTCCCGGAAATTTATAGAAACGGAAAAGAAATACAGTGCCTTTGATCATGAACTTTTGGCAGCCTACAGAGCGACCAAACATTTCAGGCATCTTCTGGAAAGTCTACTTTCCACACTGAATACTGACCACAAACCCTTGGTGTCAGCTCTTAGGGGCCAAGCTGACTGCTCTCCTCGACAGATGAGTCACTTCTCCTACATACCTGAGTTCATCACTGATATCTAGTACATCACAGGCAAATTCAAAGTGGTGGCTGATGCCTTTTCGCGATTCAACATCAATCCCATCTTTGAAGAACAAGGCATTTTCTATGTGGGCAACTTCAGTCAACTTGCTTGACCAAGTACAGTCAAGCCAGATGGATTCCTATCGCACAGCTACCACTGGCCTCAAGCTTCAAGACATCCAGTTCGACACATCAATCCTGCGGTGTAATACGTCCACTGGTGTCCCACAAACAGTATTACCAAACTCCTGGACTCGCCTGGTGTTTGATCACATCCATGGACTCTCACACACAGGTGCACCCCATGGCATGAAGCGTGACATTCGAAAATGGTGCGACAGGCCTCCAAAATTCATGGACACACACGAGCGCCACTAGAGGAGCAACCACTTCCAACCGCCAAGTTCTGTGGTCTTCACGCTGACCTCGTTGGACCACTGCCAGCATGACTTACCTCTTCACAATCATTGGCTGCTTCGCCATATGACTAGAAACAATTCCTATTCCAGATGCCCATGCTTCTACTTGTGCTGCAGCTGTCGTGCAATACTGGATTGCCACGTTTGGTGTTCCTAAATATATTACCTCTGATCAAGGCAGGTGGATCACCTCAGTGCTTTGGGCTGAATACAACAAACTCTTGGTTACTGACGCACACACAACCACAGCCTACCATCCACAAGCAAATAGCACGGTTGAACGTTTTCACTGCCAACTGAAGGCAGCAGTCAACGCTCGCACTACCAGCCCCAATTGATTTGCAGAAGTACCCATGGTCTTGTTGGGGATACGCTCCTCTTGATGGGTGGATCCTGTTGTTCTCCTGCTCAGCTTGTCTATGGTTCAACTCTTCACCTCTCTGGTGAATTTCTTGAGCCACTGGATGCACGCACCATGGAACCAGACTCGACGTTCCTCACACATATCTAGCACACTATATGCACTGTGCTGCCACAAGCTCCAATTTTCCATGGAAACCAGCCTGCCTATTTACCTTCAAATCTGAACTCCACTGGGCACGTCTATGTCTGAAACGACTCTCATCATCACCCACTCCAACGTCCCCTGTGATGTCCCCTACCACACCACTGACACCAGTGACAGTCTCTATACTCTTGACATCTAAGGCCATTCAGAGACAGTCTCTGTGGACAGTCTTAAAGCTGTGTTTGTCACGCAACTCATGACTTCAGTGGACAAGAATCTTCTTTCACCTGTTGTTGAGGATCAGCCAACATCATTGACGACAGCATGCTCTGCAGCAAGTTCTGCAGAGCCATCAACATCACCACCGCCATCCCCTGCAAGAAAACCTGTCACAACTCGCTTTGGCCGCATTTCACGTCTGCCACCGTGATTTCGATGACTCTGATTTCAGTTTTGTTCTTCTCAGTGTTATTAAATCAATTTGCTACGTAATTGTACTTCTCTAGGAAGAGGGGTAATGTAGCGATTTCCTGTGATCTAAGAGTCGTATTACCTTTGTTGGTTTTAGTAACCAGGAATTGAGAGTTATGTCCGTTTGGTGAGTTTTGGTCACCGTTGTGTTTGTGAAGATCGTTGTAGAGATAAAAAATCTAAGACGCTACACATAAGTCTGTGTCTTTCTTAAGAGTTGCATGCAACTAGTTATTGTTAGTTTACACTCCACAACCGTGTCTCGTTGTGTGTGGTCTCAGTAGATACTTGAATGTCAGGCAGTTGATTTTTCATTTATAAAGGAGAATTGTTGTAATGGTATCACAAAAATTACTTTGATTAATGTTTTCTGTGACTGAATGATTGATTTTTCTGTGGTTTAAGACGTCTTCCATAATCAACATGTTTGGAGTACCTAAATTTATATAATTATTTCTGAAACTTTATTATACAAAATTAAATCTATCTGTTCAGAAATTTTCATTTGAAATGTTTAGGCAATAAACGTTTTTTGTTCCATAGACTGTAATTATTTTAAATGAATTTACTATTTTTGCAAGTTACAGTGGATGTGACCTGATGTCATTGTTTATGTCCCGTCTCTTAAAAGATCCTTTCTTGATAAATATTAATTTGATATATCTGTAAGAAACCTATTCCCAATGTGTCAATACAACTTTCAGTTCTGGCTGTATACACATAAACATAATGCAGCCAACAGAAATGCACTGCTTGCAACAATACTGTTAGTGCATGCAAATTAAAAGTTTTGTGATCTATTCTCTGAAAAAAGGCTTTTGTGTCCTGCGCGCATGCATGATAATCTACATATAATAGTCACCTCAAAGTGTCTTTGATACAGCCTTTATCATTTTGTTGACTTTCCTCAGGTTCTGTGGCCTTGTATCAGCAATACCCGGAGGATTTGATGAAGAATGCATATCTCTATAACGTGACCCATCTAATGAATCAATAACTAAGCATTCAGATCATAACCTTGAAGCTGATCAAGCAGACCATGCCCACAATATCTTTCAAATAATTGCAGAGATCTGGTGTGGAAATCCTTGAGCTGTTTTCTGTTTTCTGCAAAAATGAATAGAACCATAAAATAAGAAACAAAAACCTGTGTGTTCAAGGAGTACAATTGATATCATTCTGGGAGGAGTGGTTGTGAGTTTGGTGTAGGTATGTTCAAGGACTGTATCTTGCTAAGATGGTGGTGACTCCGAAACTGGAAATCTTATAGAATTTCACTACAACGGTTTGAAGACCAACTCAGTTTCCACTATCTCATCAAGAAGGCCATGCTGATAGTACGACGATCTGATTTCACACTGAATTTTAGGCAGCGTTTTCTTTTATATGGTTTTACTCAGGTGGCTGATGACTTTTTTAATTTCTTACCTGGGACGACTGGCCTGAAACGCAAGGTGGCAAGTACACCAGATGCTCAGGAGAAAAACCATTGAGACCAACCCAACAATGCCACCAAAAAGGATCTCGTCTCCACCCACCATTTTACTTCCCACTCTGGTCATATTCATATTATTTATATACAAAAATGACTGCCAAGGGCTATTGTCGAGCAAAGTAAATGTGGGTATGTTGTTATGGCCATACAGAAAAAAGCAAGCAAACAGACCTTTTATTCGTCAACATAAACTGTTTGATCTACTGCACAAAATGAAATATAAACTTTTGAGGAATGCAAAAATATTGTAAAAGCTGCAGTGGGGATGGGTGGATGGGGAGCAGCCCAGAAGTTTTCTCCAAGCAATTTGTCAATATTTGAATCGTTTAATAATGATTTCGACTGTCTGATTAGACAGTGGATGTACCTGGTTAAGGAGTCAGCTGCATATGAAACAACGTTGGAGGTGGCTCATCAAGCCAAATCCTCAGTGGTAATCCCTGCCACGCGAAGGCTGGTGGATGTGGCTGAGTGGTAACTTCTGCAGCTTTTCTTTTTTCTGTTTTGTTTCTCCTCTGCAATGGCGATGCCTGCATGTACAACCTGTTAACAGGCACAGCGATTTCTACCTGTCTCTTTCCATGTGACTATATTGATAACAGCAGATTTCAGGCCATACTTCTAAAGGTCTTTATATTATCACAGAAACATCTCAGGTAGAAGTGGGTCCATACCAATACTTCAGTCAAGATGAGTCAAGATGGGACAATGTATGCAAAGCAGACAAACTAGCCTCTTGACTGAAGAATTAGGATTAAGCAACATAGAATCCCTCAAGTAGAAACAGGTCCATACCTGTACTTCAGTTGAAACATGATGTTGACAATGTCTGGCAAGCCAGACAAACTAGCCTCTCGACTGAAGGCTTAGGATCAACCAACATCTAGCAGCACAGCCAGTCACAGTATGTTAGGCTGTAAACGAAACAATTAAACAATAAAGCCAGATGTGCATACACCTCTAAGGGAGAGGTTCGTTGTCTCAGTGTACAGGTTCTGGCCAGCGTTTGTTCAATTTAACTCCTCCTTCATGCACTCAATGATAATGACATACTCGAACCATCTTAAGACAGGTTGGGTCAGAGCCCCAGTGTGTTTTGATCAACCCTCTATAAATGAACAGGGATACACAATACAGACAGACAGAGACAGAGACAGAACGGTCAGAGAGTTGACGGTCGTAGTGGGAGACAGGCCACTCAACCTGACAGAGGTGCTGGGCATTTGCCAGAAACATGTAGTGAAGGTACGTTCTTTCAGGGTAGAGTTTCAGGGCTGGTAGGCAAAGAAGTAG